>CM029274.1:9427557-9663154 GCA_016920895.1 Vaccinium myrtillus
TCGCAAATAACCCAATTTTTTTTGCAGCAACCAAAATTCCTCGCAAATTGGTTTCAACATTAAAATGTCTTTTAGCGACAAAATTTTATATTGCCTCGCAAATACCAACTTGTTTGCAGCAACGAAAATTCCTCGCAAATTGTTTAGACCTTTAGCATCCAATTAATTTAACACAAAAAAGCATTATTGCCTTTTAGCGACAATTTTTTCTATTCCTCGCAAATTGGCTGCAACAATTTGCAAGGAATTTTTGCAAATTCCTCGCAAATACTTGCCTAGCGGGAGAAATTGTTGGCGCCAAAGTTTTAGCGACAAGTTTTGTCAAGGAAATATTCTTTCCTCGCAAAAAAGGTGTCTTTAGCGAGGAAATTTATTTTTTAGCGAGAAAATTAATTTCCTCGCTAAAACTTTGTCCCAT
Organism: Vaccinium myrtillus; assembly: GCA_016920895.1. Lineage (NCBI taxonomy): Eukaryota > Viridiplantae > Streptophyta > Magnoliopsida > Ericales > Ericaceae > Vaccinium > Vaccinium myrtillus. The sequence continues at coordinate 9,427,976 of CM029274.1, forward strand.
TACCAAGGGAACATTAATTTCCTCGCAAATAGTGTGCCTTTAGCGAGGAAAGTTTTAGCGAGGAAACCAATTTCCTCGCTAAATGCTTGATTTCTTGTAGTGGGCACCAACAGGCCATCGCGTCAAGACTCAATATTTGGAAGTTATGTATGAGACCACGTTGGTTCCCAAGCATAATGGGCCATGAATTTCGATGTTAACGCTTTTATTAGGTACCCAACCGAGAACCGGTTGGGCCTGCGTGACCTTTATTGTATGAGTCAGGCCCATGTTTCCTACAACATATTCAACCCATCTTGTTCGGGGTTATTTACCGGCCGCTCCAACTCTCCAGACCACTTTTCCTCGCGCTCCACCAGGAAATTAAAAGCTCCAATAAGTCCAGTCCACCCCCACGTGGAATATGAAACACCTGGGCTCTTCCGTCTCTATCTTTCACATAGGCATGAAAAAAACTGGGCTCTTTCGTCTCTATCTCTACCCACCCTACCCAAACCATAGGATACCCTATAAGAGTGTCTCAACCTAAAATCAAGGGTACCATATGAAAGTGCCTAAAATCCTAGGGTACCTTATGAAAGTGTTTAAATCACAAAAACACTATAATAGGAAAGTACACCCTAAACCTAAACGCTAGGGTACCCTATGAAAGGGCCTAAACTTAAACCTTAGGGTACCCTATGAAAGTGCCTAACCCACTAAAAATCCTATAATAGGAAAGTGCACCATAAGTGCATAAGCCCAAAAAAAGAGTGATTGGCCTTAATGGAGTTAGTGGTAATTAAAAAGAATGATTGGAGTTAATGGTAATAAATATTTATTTTTTGTACATGCCCGTAATAAAACCTCTTGTTCACCCATGGTGAGCGGCTTGGGTTACGGGCTCACGCCACTAAGCCTGGGCAATTATACAATGTTACATCACTAATTATAAATAAATGCTGTAATTTTGATTTCTCCGATGTGGGAACAGTCCCTAGACCCCTCTATATCGGCCATCCCTTGCTCCCGGCTAATAGAGCACCGCCAAAAACTGACATTGTGCCCTTTAAAGACCATACAAGACTATAAGGACGGTCTTGTGGGAGTTCATGGGATGGCCCTTGGAGAGATTCGAACCGGGGACTTGGGGGAGCAAACCGCAAGCCTCAACCAGCTGCACCAACTCCTTGGTCTGAGATTCATACACTTCCTCGCGAGACCCATTGAAATACGTCGCTTGAACAACATATCTTTAGTAGCAAGACGAATTTTCAAGAGGGGGAGAGTGAGAGGGGTCTTTAGCAAGGGAATAAGCTACAGTGGAACGGAATTTGTCCGAGTCACAATTCCAGGCAAAAAAATGACTTTGACTATGCTATTTTTGCATAAACGAGCAGACTCAACACCTGAGAATGGCTAAAATGTATTCTTGAGCAGTTGAGCTTTATGCGGGAAACTAAATTCTGAAACTGAAGAAAGCAGGATATGGTTTGTTGGCCCAGATAGCAAGACAAGAGGGGGTGAATTGTGTATCTCAAAAAATAATGCAGAATTAAAAAGCTAAATGCAACACCCAATAAAATTAAATATATTCAAGCACACAAACAATAATTATATGACAGTAAATAAAGAGTAGAAAGGAGAGATAATTCAAACACAAAGATTTATCGTGGTTCGGTCCGCAACTTCACGGCCTAGTCCACTCCCCAAGTGTCCAACTTGGGATTTGCTGCATTATCTCCAATAGTAACACTTTCTAGCTTCGCGGGTGCTAGAGAAACCTTTACAACGAGCAATGTCCCCAATCGCTTCAACTATTTTTTACTCCGGTGTTAGTCACACCTAACCCAACTAGTTTTGACTCCGGTGCTAGTCACACCTATCCAAGTGTTTTTTTCTCACAAAAGATAAATCTCTCACAAAGGGTCACACTCCCTTTTACAATAAAATCGCACTAAACACTCTTGAAAGTGTGAATAAATACAAGATAAAAGCTTTGAACGACAAAGGTGGCACACCTTTTTTTTTTTTCTTCTTCTTCGGAGTCCCCTGACCATCACCATTTAATCTTCCTTTTATGCTAGCAAATGGAGGTTATGGGAGCCCACTCTAATTTTGGAATTTAGCCATCCATTATGGCTTTGATTGAAACCAATAGAAGTGAAATTCCTTTTCTTGCATAGAAAAACTCAAGTCTTGGAAACCATGGCCGGTTGATAGGAATCCCGTGATTCAAATTTCCTTCATTGAAACAATTATAAAGATAGCAATATCACATTGCAGGTTTCCTTGTTCATACCGATTACGTAGCCATACCGATTTTAGGCAGTGAGTGATTTTCGATGACCAACTTTCCTTGTTCATTGCAACTCCAATATTTGCATTCCATTGAGAGCCTTTGCATCCAATAAGATATGGAGGAATATTTGTCCTTAATCTTCTCTCTCTTCATGTATAACTTGATTATTGGAGATATGAATATTTGTGTAGAATCTTTCAATGTGTAATCCAAACAAATCCTACAAAATAAGCAACTATTCAAATGAGTATCAAATATTATGATATTAATTATATTTCACTTGTAATTAAATATGTTTGTTATCATCAAAATCAATAATGTTTTTCTAAGAAAACATTTGGGCTAACATGGTTTATCAGATAAAAATGATACAAGAGTAGAGATCATGTTTCATTTAATAGTATGAATGTTACGTTAGGCGATTGGAAGTAAGGTAAAGGCACTCATTCTTAAGAATCTTTAGGCTTTATTGGTTTTACGTCAAATTTTTGTCTCGATCAGAGGAATCGAAAGAATAAAAAATTATGACTTTTACCCAATTCTCTTAGAATTATACTAAAAGTTGAATATTTCTTACAAAATTTGGGCAAAAGTCATAATTTTTTTTTTTAGTTTTTCAATTATTCTCGTCGATACGAACCAAGAATCTACAAAAATAAGACTCAAAACTAACAACCATGATTTTGTTTTATAAAGACAACCAAAAAAACGCAGTTTCTTTGTTTTTAGTTTTTTTTTTTCCTTTTGGTTTGTTCTTGTGGGATTTCTTTTGTTCTTTTGGATTTAGGTTGTTTTGGTGGAAGGTTGTTGGGTATCTTAGCGATGCTGAGGCTTTTATTTTTCAAAGATCAATAATCCTTTTAATTGTTGTTATCTTTTTCAAAGATCAATAAAAAAATTTGCGAATAAAAAAAAAGAAAAAAGAAACACAAAAGTCAAATGGACCTGACTTTGACACTAACAGAGACTGGGCGGTTATTCATCCTATTTTTTTCGTGGCTGAAAGTGGTACTGTATAACGTTTAATGCGGTGATTCACATTCTCTCATTTGGCAAAAAAAAGAAAATTGCGGTGATTCACACGTTTGATTTTCCAAACGTCTATTAAACCAGGCGACAACGAAAAAAAAAATTTGAGGAAACATTTTGAAACCCACCTTCGTTGGCTTCTGTTTTTTAATCTGCGCAGGCTTCTATTTATTTCATTTATATATATTATCGAAGTTCTATCGTTTGACAAAAAACAAAAAAAAAAAAAAACAAAGAAGAAGAAGGTGGCTTCTCCCTCTTTTCCCCTCCACTATCAAAATTGGAACACACACATAAACACCATCCAACAATCCATACACTGCAACTAAATCCTCTCAGAATTTGACTGTACCGTTGCGCCTGCGTTGTACGGTTCATATTCCTCTCTCTCTCTCTCTCTCTCTCTCTCTCTCTCTCTCTCTCTCTCTCTCTCTCTCTCTCTCACTCACACACACACACACACACACTAGTTGGGGTTGGGCTTATGGTGATTGAGAACTTGTTCCCGGTTTGATGTAATTATGTTACTTTATTGTCCTACTACTTATAATAAAGAAAATAAGTTTCGAAAAAAATTTCAATGACAAAGTGCAGACATGGAGCAGGTTACATTAGACATTATGAATGATCTTAGAGATTTTTTTCAACTCTTAGGATGATAAATCCATCCCAATAGAATATAAACTGGGGCATTGCCCAGCATTTTCATACTTAGTATAAGGGTAGAATTGTATAGCTATGAATAGGCTTTGGTTTTATGTGTGTTGATAAGGTTTGTAATAGCCTGAGGTATGTCCCTTGGATTTTGTATTATTTCGTTTGGACTTTATAAGAATGAGAACTTATCCCAAAAAAAAAAAAGTTTCGAAAAAATTTACGTCCCCAGTGCCGAAGGACCTAAGCCCGAGAGACTGCCTTATCCATGATTCAAATTTTATTAGTTATTCAGATTTTGCTAGAAAACTTATAATAGCTTTCGCCCAATATCATTTTGAACAATCCAATACCAGCCGAACCAATAGTTTCTGGAAACATTTAGTTAAAGATTATAAATCTCATACTATTTTGATATCCTTTGCATTGATTCTTCTTGGAACTGATGAAAATTTGAATGACATGTTCCCCGTTTTGTAATAGTTGTTTCAGAGTTAGATTTTGTTCTTTTTAATCTAAAAACCAGTATCATTGTATCAGTATCATACTTGTGTATCGTCTTCATATATCGACACTCCTCCGATACACGGGGACATGTATCCAAAATGATCCACAATATGAAGAAATTGTATTTTTCGTTAGATACTTTGTGGATATATATTCTCTGTCACATATCCAAACTTTTATAAATTAAGGTTGTAGCACTTCATAAATGAGAAGAATACATGGTGTCTCACTATTCTTGTAATTCCTGTAATAAGATAATAAAACACCATAAAAGTGCAGTACACAATCTGACTTATCCTAACTGTACCAGTATCCTTTTTTTGACTTTCCCATATCGCAGTATACGCATCGTATCCCATATTGGTACCCATCCTTCATAGATGATGATATGTTAATTTCATCTTAGGGCAGTGACAACTGACATCGAAAGTTTCATAAAAGAATGCTTATTATCATGTCATTTCTGCACTCAACTCTTTGTTGTTTCTGCATCTTCAAATGGCTTTAGATTACAAGTATTGGTCATATTAATTGTTAGTTTGTTATGATAGGAAAAAAACCGACAATGGGACAAGCTTGCGGTTGCATTCAAGTGGATCAGTCCACTGTAGTTATCAGGGAAACTTTTGGGAAGTTTGATGCTGTGCTTGATCCTGGTTGTCATCTTATGCTTTGGTGCATTGGGAGGCAAGCGGCTGGTTTCCTTTCACTACGCGTGAATCAACTAGACGTTCGTTGTGAAACAAAGACAAAGGTTTGTTGTTTAACAAATGTACTGGAGAGTGTATCTTCTTTTCTTCTTTTGTTTGTCACTCTTGAAGCATCTTTTCTTTAATTCGAACAACGCATGTCTTTTCTCAACTTCATTTTTCGCTATTTTTTGAAATAGTAAACTAAGTTACTCAATTGATGATTCATTCCTTTATACCTCCTATCATGTGCATTTTAATTATGCCATGGTCCCTCCAACCCGCTCAAGTAAAAAATTGGTTCTATTATGCATTCGATTATTAGTGCATTTGCAAAAATGTTTTATCTGTCGTTTGAGCAACAAGTGCAAAAATGTTTTATCTGTCGTTTGATCGTTGCTCATGTTTCAGTTGTCTAGCACAACAAGAAGTTTTTACAGGACGTATATACAATGCCTTATTGTTTCCCATGAATGAAACTAGAAGTAAATACTACTCAACATTGGCTAGAAATTATGTTGCCTGGTAACTTCAAAGATCCAGTCGAGCTCATCAAAATTCAGGTCCTTAAAAGGCCATTTTCTTTTGCATTCGCAAATGAAAGTCGGTGATTTTCAGTAGTTGTTTTCTGTTCGAGTGTTGTGATTGGTAGATTCATTATGTTACTTTCTTCTACCTTGGTTTCTCCTTTTGTAGTCATAATGCAATTTGGTGAGTCGAAATCATTGAAAATTTCTTCATCCAGCCCTCTCAATACAATTACACTGCAAGACATTTGTAGTCCTGATCTATGTTGTGTCTCCAGGATAATGTCTTTGTCACTGTGGTTGCTTCTGTTCAATACCGAGCCTTGGCTGAAAAGGCTTCGGATGCATTTTATAAGCTAAGCAACACCAAGGAGCAGATCCAGGCCTATGTCTTCGATGGTAATATGGATTTCCTGCATCTTTTTGTATTATAAATTTATAATCGAGTGATCATACTATCGAGTGTTAGTCTCCCCTTGTTGCAAACTTTACAATAAACGTATTTTACTATTTCAGTAATCAGGGCAAGTGTGCCAAAGTTGGAGCTAGATTCAGTCTTTGAGCAGAAGAATTCGATTGCAAAAGCCGTGGAGAACGAACTTGAAAAGGTATCATCTTCCTGTTTATAATCCGTAGATACTCAAGAGTATGGACTCTTTGGAATTCAAATTCCCAACTAACATTTTTCGCTTTTCTTTGGATCTATAGGCCATGTCTCTTTATGGATTTGAAATTGTTCAAACCCTCATTGTGGATATTGAGCCAGATCAGCATGTGAAAAGGGCCATGAATGAGATTAATGCAGGTATTATATGTTCTTGTTCATTTTCTTCTACTTTATGTCTATAACTAAGATCTTACATTATCTTGCATTTTCACCGCCATTTTATAACCAATGTATGGAGGTAGACCATGTTTGTATGGAGCTCTTAACTCATCACGGCGGGTTCTTTTGGCTCGCTGAAGATTGATTAAGAGAACATTTCTCGTGTCCCTTTTCAGTAAACCAAAAGCCTTGTGTCCGAGAAGACTACATGAATTTTTTTTCCGCCATTTTTCTCTGTCGAGGACTGTATATTCATTACCACTTTCTCGCACACATTATGCATTTCATTTGATTCACCTCATTTAAATGAACTGATTATGGTCATCAAATTTTTTCTCTCCTCTGAACCAGCTGCTAGATTGAGGCTGGCCGCAAACGAGAAGGCTGAAGCAGAGAAGATACTGCAAATTAAGCGCGCCGAGGGAGAGGCAGAGTCCAAGTACCTATCCGGGCTTGGCATAGCTCGACAGCGCCAGGCCATTGTAGACGGTCTGAGGGACAGTGTGCTCGCCTTCTCCACCAATGTCCCAGGGACAACATCCAAAGACGTCATGGACATGGTTTTGGTCACCCAGTACTTTGACACCATGAAGGAGATCGGCGCCTCCTCTAAGTCTAACTCAGTCTTCATCCCGCATGGACCAGGGGCGGTGAGAGACGTTGCTTCGCAAATCAGGGACGGTCTCCTTCAGGGCCAAGCAATGGAGCGTTGAAGTTCAAACACTGAAAATTGGGGTCCTGATGATTTCGGGAAGGTCGTGTTTACGTGCATCAAATGGTTGCCATTACTGAGAGAGTTCAATGTTGGTTTTCTTTTCATTACTACAGGATGTTCCATAATTTCATTTGTCGTATCGCTTACATGCTTTTCCTAATATTGCAACGAGACGCTATCGATTACTTATTATTGTTATTCTTACTAGAATGTTGTTACCTGCTATAGTCTCTTACAAAGATTTTATGCTGTTAACTGATTGGATTCAGGTGGTCCAGGTAAAAAAGCTTTTCTATCTCTAAAACGAGAGCACCTCTCTCTAGCATCGGTATCCTTTTATCGGCCTCCCCTTTTCCCCTTCCTAGGGTTTCACCCTGCGGTGACGGAAGGGGAAGATTTTACCCCCTTTTCAAGCCTTCCTCTTCTCTCCTCTACCCCTTCTCCCCGCACCACTCACTGGCTTACACCGTTCCCTCTTTCTCGCACCTCAATTTTTAGTTTCATGAAGCCAGATCTGGCGCCTTTCTACAATTCTTTGACGTCAAAACTCTTGGGTGTCCTCTGCGTGGCTGCTCTCCGACCAAGAGGTTTTGCTTCGTGGTCTACGATGTGGTTTAGGTTTGGTTTGGCAGCTGGAAAAGTTGAGGCTACAGCTAGAGGAGGTGGATGGGTTCGTGCTTGGCTTACCAGAATTGAGAGCTACAAATCTTTGCCTCTGTCGCTATGTGCCTTCTTCTTGAGGAGTGTCTACGTGGTTTGTAGTTTGTGACTGTTGGCGGTTGCATGTAGGACAGGTGTCGTGTCGGGGGAGTTTCTTAGTCCTATTTTGGTTGTTTATTGGTTTTTCTCCAGTTTTGGAGACTTGTCTTCCCTACGTGGAAGTTTTGTTTTTTGGACTGACTGCATTCTCCTCCATTTATATGGATATCCCCAGTAGTTGTAGTTGTTCATTCCCTGCATGGATTGTTATCTACCTTCTATGGGCTCCGGATTGGCGTTTATAGTAGCCCTTTAGGACTAGTTTTGAGTTATTAAAAAAAAGGGGGTCCAGGTAGATGGATTATTCAAGCCATGGACAACTTGATTCGGGTGATTAAATCTGATTTAGTTTAGTGCATGTCTCGGGTGGTGGTCTCTACAAAATAAAGACAAAACTCAAAAAGTGCAAAAAGTTATCCAAATAGAGGTCTAAATTTCATCAGAAAGAGGGAGTCATAAACCTGGCCTCCACATGCCCATACACCCATGAGAAACGTTTATCTGATAATTTTTCAATAAACTGATACATCCCACTCACTTGGAAATTTGTAGCAATTTCTCTCTTTTTCTTCCGTATATGGTTTTTTTTACTTTTTCGGTTTTTCCTTCTGAATTTTGCAAGGCAAGATCTAACTTTAGACAATTTGAAAGGAAGAACACTTTTGTTTTTAACAGTTATATGCTTTTTGGTGAAATATGCAAAACCTCTTTCCTTTAAGATTTGATGAGGGGACCAGAAATCAAACTAACTTTCTTAACCGAGGTTAGTTTCAACCTTAATTTGGAAAAACCCTAATCTATCATATATTCTTTAAAAATGAAATGCTTTTTATTTTCTTTTGTCAAAAAGAGTAGAAACACAACCCTAATCTGGAGTCCCCGATGAAATTGGATGACGGTCACATCAAATAACGGAAGAAGAAATTGGATTCCCCGATGACGGAAGAACACTTATATGCATTTAACAGTTATATGCTTTTTGGTGAAATATGCATTTAACAGTTATATGCTTTTTGCATTTGCGATAGCGAGAAACGTGAGCGAATCTTTCTTATGGCGAGTGCACAGGGGCTTCGCCTGGAAAAATAATTCAAAAGTAGCGGATTTGTTTTAACGAAGTCTATTTCAGTTGATTTCTCCAACCCAATGGTGTTTGCCTCATGATATTTTTGTTTTCAAAATTTTGCTTTTGGATTCGAAAGCTTTCCATTAATGATGTTGGTAACACTTAGTCGAGCAATGAGGGAATTCTTTAAGATGTTTCTTTTGTCGGAAAAAGAGTCCTCTAAGATGGATTTGGAGATGGTGGTGCAGCAATGATGGTGGAAAAATCATCCATAGAGAAATTACCCTGTGTTTGAGGCCTTCACCAACATAAATATATATATCTTGATAAGTTCCACTTTTCTCCCAATCCGGACCTCCGAACCTTCAAAGATTAATGCTTTTTTTGAATGTTCCGGATGGTCCACAAGATAGCTTTCAAGGAATAGCCTCCCGGAAAATCTTGACTCTTCTTCTTTTTCAATTTTTTAGTAAAGGATTCCAAAAAAAAAAATAACCATCGATTGAGGGACTTCCCATTTTTTTTTGAAGATTTTTCCCCTTCCAAAAAAGAATCTTGGACCACCCATTTTCAAAAAAAGAATTTACAACACAAAAAATCAATTTTTCTTAAATGGGAGGAGTGGATAAAAAAATTATATATAATTTTTTTTGTTCATTTTGAATAAAACCAATCTTGAGGGGATAATTGGCCCATTTTCTTGACTTTACCGAGATACACTAACCGGGAAGCATTGAAAAAATCGTGAGATGCGAGTCCAATTCCCAAATTAAAGTGTCAAAAGCTTCACTGTTTGAAGAAAGGGATTTTTAGAGTTAGAAATTGTGAAAGTTGTGAATCCTTTATCTCGGTGTAGATGGTTTTTTTTTTTTTTTTTTTTCAGGTACGCATAAACTCTAAGGTTGAAACTAAGGAAATTAAGAAATTAATAAACTGAAAGTAGCATTTTTTTTTCTGGATAGTAATGGTTTCACATTTTTTCATCTAATTTTTTTTTTGGATTAAAAGTTCGTCTCGGTAAAAGAAATTAAGAAAGTAAAAGTATCAAAAAAATTATTACTAAAGAGGGTGAACAGGTTTTCAGGGTTAGGGGTGAAAGTGATGTCACGCTTAATAGAATTAGGATTTCACGCTTAACAGGTTTTAAGGTTTAAGTTTTAGTTTATAAGTGCTCAGTTTTTTAGCTTAAGGGGTGGAAGTAATTGTGGAAGGAAGATCACGGGATTTTAGTGAAATTAAGGTTGAAACTAACTTGAGTTGGATTAGTTTGGTTAAAAGTGGTCACTCCATCCCCTCTTAGCCAATAGGAGAGAGGCCAGGAGCCCTATAGTGATTGAGCTCACTACATGCGTGTAGTGAGTTCTCTCGGCCGTCCGATCCGAGATCAACGGTCCGGATAAAATGAATTAAAGTAAATGTAAAAATGTTTTTTAAAGTGTAAGACGATCCAGACCGTTGATCTCGAATCGGACGGCCGAGAGAGCTCACTACATGCATGTAGTGAGCTCATTCACTACTGGCCCCCCCGATCCTTTATTCACCCTTTTTTTAGGGAGGGTGAACAAAATTGGACTTATTATTGAAGGCATCCCCTCCCTATCATATCTAATTTGATGGTCATGCAAATTGGGACGGATTTAGATCTTGTCCTGTCTTCTTCCATTTAATGCAGTCCAATTTTGGGTTCTTGTGGTTTCACTCTCAAGACAATGATCAAACTCGTTCATTTTATACATCTCGTCGAGTTTTTCAATTTTGGAAAAAATCATTTTCACTGAATACCGATCGACTACTTAACAAATACAATTAGCTTGAAACAAATGCATCAGATACAGTTTGTACATTTGTTTCAAAATAATATTATTGATTGTTATCCACCAAATATAAAGATGTTTTTAGAATAAATTAATTTTTTACGATTTTTTATGATATATATTGAGAGAGAATGGCATATGTTAAATTTAAAAAAAAAAAAATTTTGTCCCTTCTAAAATTTGGATTTTTAATCTGGTTAGAGAAGGAAGAAGAACTTTACAAAATGAACAAATTTCCATTATTGATGTGAGTTCTGGAGTAACAAAGACACGCTTTTGGAGTGCTTGTTTTACATTCTCTGAAATCGCCATACCAGATGTAGCGGCAAGGAAGAAAGAGCATAGAGAGAGAGAGAGAGAGAGAGAGAGAGAGAGAGGTTTTACTTCTTCCATGGCGAGTGTAATCTCCTTCACCATTTCAATGCCCATCAGTGCTTCCCAAACCCTAGACCAGGTACTCTTAAACCCCCCCTGTTTGATCGCCAACCAAGAAGTTAGCTTTTATCTAATACGAATGATGCTTACGAAGATAAATCGCTGGATAAATTTCTACTGTACTACTTATTATTGTTTTTTTGTTTCGTGTTTAATCGTTTATTGTACGGTTGGGTTAGTTCCACTGGTCTTTCTTCTTATAATTATAAAATCAGACCCTAGAATTTGAAGTTCTGTTATTGTCTTTAAAATTCTGTTTTTACTGCAATTATCCCTACCACTATAGAAAATTGTTCATGGTGGAAAATTACTTTCTTTGGAGAAGCATTCGTTTTGAATTGAGCTGGGGCAATGCTTGGAGGAAAGCCGTGGCTTTATTCTGTGATCTTTATGGATTAGGTGAATTTTGTTATTATATATTCCTTATCTATCGTTGCAAATAGAAAAATTTAGGTCTTTGTTTAGTCGCCTTTAATCAGGTTTGATAGGGATAGATTGGTGCAAAATGCACTATGTGCATGTCCTTGCTTTGAAATCACATCGTCAAGGTTAAGGCCTAGTTTTTCACTTTAAACCTCTGATGTTCAGAGTCTGAACTAGTTCCCATTAGCCCTTACTTCGGTAAACTGCTGGAATTGTTTCAGACATTCGAGACTTTTAGTTTCGATGTATGAAGTTTGTAAGTTCAAGGCTGTCCTATGTTGGCGAAGTGCTTGGAGAGTCTTCTAAAAGGCTGGGGGTGATAACGGGAAAATAGTTTCTTTTGTTCAAATTGCGAAGCAGAGAAAAATGACATAGGGTCAGATCCTTTAGCTCTGGGGTTTAGTGAACTGGCTTCATAATTGAGCATGTGATTTTTTTTTCGCTTCGTTTGATAAATGAGCCAAGCTCGAGTTAGCCAAAGCTCGGCTTGAGTCTGATCGCGAGCCAAGCTATATGAGACAAATTTTTTTAGGGCTTTTCTTCTTCTATACGCTAGAACATGGAGAGATAGTGAGAGAGGGCTCAGAAGGGAAGAGACTATAGAAGCCTACACCAAACCAAAGCTCGTTTATTGCTCTTCTCCTCATCCTCTACCATTGCCAGTCATGGATCATTTCAATCACCACCGAGCTTCCTTGTTCTCCTCCCCAAATTTCCAAAAATTCCATGTAATAACTCTCGTGTGCTCTTTCTTTCTCTCTCGCTCTGTGCCGAGCTTCCTTGTGGCTCGACTCGGCTCATTTGCAACCCTATGTCGATCTAGGTTGAGTTTGATGTACTGCAATTTAACTATGAATCATGGATATAGCTACAGGACATGTTTGCAAGGGCACACAGTTGTAGAAAATTTCCAAAAGAGACTAATGTTTTTGTTAAAGTATCATTTCTTGTATTCAGAATCGTGGTAAACACAAGTTCAAGAATGGTGAGTAATCAATTTAGGATTTAGGCATCAATTTAAGAGCCAATGGGCAATCTATTAGGTATGGTTAGGGCTGCAAACAAACCTAAAGGCACTTTGCAACATAATCATGCTACAATCTAGATCAACTGCTTGTCCTATTATCAACCACCCTCGACCACCCTAACATGATCTGAATCCTCCAAAGTCAGATTTTCAGTATAGTATAAGCTTTAGGAGTGGCCATCTAATTTCAATAATGATAGATAGCTTGATATACATTGTTGGGACCATTTTCTAATAGCTTAAGCTTTTGGGACAATTTGTAACTTAACAGGGTATCAGAGCTATCAGAGCTCTCGTTGCGATAGGTATTGGGTTCAAGTCTCTCTGTTTGCATTTGTTCCCCGTTTGCATTTTGTTTCTTGCATCGTATTTTGTTTTGCTATATCTCTGAAAATTTGCATCTCCATGTGCAATACGGAGTTGCACATGAGGGAGGTGTTAGATAGCCTGATATACATTATTGGGGTCATTTCCTAATTACTTAAGCTTTTGGGAGAGTTGGTTACTTTACAGTCATTCATATAAGATCCATGTAGAATATTCAATAGATGCAATCAATTTGTAATAAGGGGTAAAGCTCAGAAGTTGAGAATGGATTTCCTATGACTAATAATCATTGTTAAACCTAAAACACAACTTCCAACATTAAAAGCAAGACAAGCTCCTTTGAGCTCAAAACTTCCAACATTAAAAGCAAGACAAGCTCCTTTGAGCTCAAACATGAAGTGACATGGAAATTACACACACACTACTTTCTTCAAAGCATTTCATAGGTAAGCTGGTGCAGCAGAATGATCAGGGAAGAATCTCCCCTTTAAAAGAACTTCTAGCAAAAACAGCACTGGGATTAAAGAGGGAGAGATTAATAGGACCAAAGATGGAACAACCATAATAGGTTTCTAGGAAAGAATACCCATAATTAACAACAATCCTTAATTTTGTGGAACAGATCGACAAAAATTGCAATATTAACTCTCCTAAAAGAATATTTATACTAGGTTTTAGCAGCCCTGGCATCATAGCCCTTGATCTCAATATAACTTCCAATCCTAGGCTCGTAGCCACCCAAGATGATTAAAAACTCACTTGAGAGTCACCTGACTATTTTAAAAAGACCTCATGCATAATATCTATCTACAATGTTATAATAAAACTTAAAATGGGCCAGTAAACAAGAAGATAAAATGGAATAAAGGTGGTTAAAACGTAAAACTCAAGCCCATTTGCTTGCAAGCCCACTTGCCCTGAACGTCTCTTAGATGCTCATTGATGAAGCATAAGTACTGGTACGAGATGAATGTTCAGGATACAGCGAAAACAAAAAAAAGGGGGTATGGGAAATTTTGTGCATATATACTTATATAATAGTAGCATGCTTTATTAGATATTACAAGTGTAACATAATTTACCAGTACAAGCAAGATAATGAAAGCTAGTTCCATAAGCATCAGCACAGTAGTGCTAGTCATTAACCAAAAGGAAGGGAGACAAAAGAAGTCATTAGAAATCCAGCAGAAAAATGAATTTGACATACAACAAGGAAATAGACTAACAGAGGGAATAAGGGTAGAGGTTGAACCCACGGAGAGAGGGGGGAAGCCAACCCCTAAAGGAGAGAGAGGTGAGAGTAAGAAACCGAGAGCTTCTCCAAAATCGAAACTATAGCAGGCCAAATCTGCGTGAGTGGTGTTTTCAGTTGCCAGAGGAGAGGCTGGTGGCAGTGGCTTGCTTCATCATTTTTGTTGGGTAGAGCTACAGAGAAGGCAGAGAACAGATCGATCGATGGCCTTATAACCTATATCTGCAGGTGCAGTGTTATTTTGTTTGTATAATAATCTTCTACATTACAATTTTAAGACCCCATCTTTAATTTTTTACTCTGGAGCCCCTCAATTTTAAAAAGAATTACAAAATAACCCAAACATACCCAAGTACCATTCACGTGCCAAAGTTCCCATGCCGTACCCGAAACATACAAATGTACCAGGTTTGTTTTCGGCTTACTCGGTATGACAAAATACGTACCTGGGCCGTATCCATATCCATACCACGTATTTGTATGCGTTTGTTTCCTAGTACCCATGATTCATAGAAAGTCGGTGATGCTGGGATCTAATTAAAGAGGTTGTTACAGTAGATTCATGGTTCATTTACATTCTTAAATCTTAATGGCTAACTAAGTCAGCTTATGGCTGTTGTTGATGTATCTCCCTATTGCCCTCATGCAACTTATGAAGATGACCAATTTATGTATGTGCTATTTTTGGCTTGAACCTCTGAATTGACTGTCAGTTGGAGTGTAGTTGATGTTTCAAGGACTTGCCTTCAGGTAATGCGTACAAGGAGATCTGCTCTTGGAATAAGGCTTTCAAGACAAGCAACCAGCAAAACAGGTATTTTCTTAGGCCTGATATTACTAAGGTTAACCCTCATATTAGTACCTAAATAAACATCTTGTCTGCATCTTTCAAAATACAGTGTGAAAAGATATTTTGTTTTTCTTGGTTTTCGATATTAAAGATTCAAGTTCATGTCAAGGTACTCTGGAAGTGGAGATGAAACTTTGAACAGTGTTTTCTGGACAATGACTTAGAAGTTTCAGTTTTTTTCGGTGACAGACCAATTCCTACGGAGCAAAGAATAAAGGCTAGAAACCTGTAACATTCCTAAATCAAGTAGCTTTAATTCTAATGGATAAGCTTTAAGAATGGGTCAGGGGATCGATGGAGCCCTAAATGGTAAAAGCTCTAAGATGAGGTCTTCTCGTAGGATACATAATGGTAGCCAAAGTTAGCTTCTTGATAAGAGAAGTTATAGTTATTGTCCAAAAGCATAAGTTTGCTATAGATGTTTTGCTTGTTCACCGAAAACGTTAAAGTTTGGTGAGAGAAAAAGAAATACCCCAAGACTGACCTAAGTTTTTCCTTCGTTTTGATCATCTTTGCAATGGGAAAATTCTCAAACATAAAGTGTATCTAAATTCTTTGAAATTGTGTTCTTGTGAACAATAATGCAAGAACATATCATATCATATCATATCTGTTAGAGTTTGTCCCACATTGGTTAATTATAACCTCCAAAGCTAGTATACGAGCTTGGGCGGCCTCTCCACTCATTGTCAATTGGTTTTGAGTTGGATGCTTTAACATGGTATCAGAGTTAAGCTTTTGGAGGATTTTGGAGAAGACTCTCTTGGTTATTGCCCCATTGTTTGTGATATTTCGTTATGATCCCAACATTGTGGATCCGTTGTTTACCACTCGACGTGTGGATCAGAGGTCGCACGTGCGGGGGAGTGATAGAGTTTGTCCCTCATTGGTTAATTATAACCTCCAAAGCAAAGTATATGAGCCTGGGCGGCCTCTCCACTCATTGCCTATGGGTTTTGAGTTGGATGCTTTAATAATATCTATGTTTTGCTACATGAATGGCAGAATAAGGCAAGGACGTAGAAAATAGGTTTGAATTTACACGCTTTGCTTGTTCTTTCCGTATTCAACTTACTAAATCCTCATGGATTTGGATTTGGACATTAGTTAAAGAATTTAGATCTGAAGAGATTGAAGCAATAAAGGACCCCATTTGAAAAACTTGTGAATATGATCATTGCAATTTTCTTGCTTCACTTATATTTGTATGTTGGCCCATTGATGGCCATTTTTTTTCTGCAAAATAGAATGCGATTAAACACAGTAATGATGATTGTTAATCATTTGTCTCCTTTAAATTATACTATTGCTTTGAATTATGACTTAAATCCATTTTTCATACTAGTGGCATAGATATCTTGAACTCTATGATAAGTGCAGTAGATAGGCTTCGGTAATGATGCCCGTTCTTACCAAGCTAAATATTTTACTTATGTCTGCAGCAATCATGCTTGTTGCTCCCAAATGCTCAAACAAATGCATATCTTTGGTTGGTAGGAGCTGTAATTGCCATAAAGTGAATATCAGGGGACACGTTTATGGATTTGGTCCTCATCCGTTTAGTGTAAGTTCTAGTTCTTCTTCTGTAATCTCAGGTTTTTGGGTGGGACCAGATATTGAAGATGGCTGGGGTTTTGTAGAAGCTTTTGTAAACCAAATATTTTGATTCCTGGTAGTGTTTGAATTGGTTTTCCGTGGTTTTCTGCCTCCCAGATTTTATTCATTGATCAGCATTATACATTGTACATATCAGTTATTAGTTTTTAGAAATGCTTGATAATTATCTCAAAAATGTTTTTGTGCGTGTCTGGAAAGGATTTATGAGATGCTTTAGCAACTTTTGTTTTACCATGTGCATTTCCCGAGCTCGAGTCACACTGCTGTAAGTTGTGGCATCTGCTTTCTAGTATATTCCACTCTACTGATTGTTAACAAAAGGAAGGTGAAAAACGAGATTGGTTCTAGTTTGAGAAAAGAGTGTAGTTAAGATGTGTTTATAGGAAAACTATGTCCAGAATATTTATATATTTTTGGGCATTATAGCGCTCACCGGAGCTTTGTTGAGCTTGAGCAACCAGATGGCTGAGCTCCGTTGAGCTGCGTTTCTTGAAATAGACAGAAAAGCACCTTTCTCATATACCCGTTTAAGCAATGTAGGCTGGGAAAAAGCATCCAATGATTGTGCCACCCTTTTGTGTTTTTTCATCTTGCAGAGGAGCGGTCGGTTCTAAGGTTTTTTTATGTTTAAGGTTATTGATCATGTCCAGTGGCGGATTTAGCCCAGGCACGACCCCCTGAGACTCCAGAAATTAATTTTATTATTATTATTTTTATTCTGGTAAAGGGTTCAGGTGTCCAGCAAGCAAAACATTTCTAGGGATGGCATCTTGGTTGACCCGTCCAGTGTTCTAAAAGAAGGTCTGGAAGGCCGAGGACTCGCCGCCTAGGCGTTAGGACCCTCGCCAACTAGCCCGACTATCCCGATTAATTGCCCGACTAGGCGCCGAGTACTCGGCCATGGAAGCTAGAAGGTGCCCGACCGCTGTGGGAGCGCCTAGCAAGTTTTAGAAACTTGGACCCGCCCTAATCCAACCCGTCCCCTCCCCGTATGGGTAGGGGATTCGGGGAATTTGTTGGGGACTGGGTAGGATATGGGGATTTTTTTTTTTAAATTTGGGGATTGGGTAGGGGATGGTATAGTTGGTCCCCGCCCCTCCCCTCCTCAATCCCCGCCCTTTCCTGCCCCTCCCCATATTCCCGTTAACACATACAGTGTATTAAAACTATCAAATGGTTGAGATTTGATTGGTATTTTAATTGATAGTTTACCCATTAGGTTTTTTCCTTCTTGTTCTTCGAATGAGTGATTTTGATGATTTTCAGTTTCCGAATTTAGTACATCACATTTTTTGTTTCCTCGGAATTTCAAACAAATTTAGTTGTTGCCCTTCATGCCCTTAGTATGCGTGTTTTTCCTTTACAAGGCAACCATATGTTGAATATTTCTTGCAGTTTAGGATCCAGTTACTAAATATGGGATCACAGCCTTTTGTATTAAACAAAATACTGGGTTCGTGATTGGTATGTTAAAGGTGGATGTCTTAAGGAAGCGGTTGATTCATTCTCCTTTTTCCCAGAATATTACTAAACAAGATACTGAGTTCGTGTTTTGCATGAATTTTTGGTCAAGTGGATGAGATTTGGATCCCGATTTTCCGTGGAGATCCCCATTTCCCGTATTGGGGAGGGGATGGAGGTTAAAATAAAAATCCCATGTGGAGATTGGAGAGGGCATGGGGATTGATTTGGATTCGGAGATTGGGGATGGAGGTAGTGGTATTCACCCCTACCCTCTCCCATGCCCATCCCTAATTTCATCAGTGGATTTGTGGATGGGCTTGTTGGTTTTAAAGGGCCAAATGGATGGGCTTTAGACTTTAGTGGGCTGTTGGCCCTTTTGGTCTTACTATTTAAAATGTCCACTTACTACAATTATACCATCAATCCTCCACAGAAACAGATTTACGCCGGCACACATTGGAGGGAAACCCAAGGTCTCGAGATCTAAATCCTTTATTTGTCTTACAATTTATTCTCTAAATGATATTGACCATTCATTTTCGTAAATTAATATAATTTAAATAATATAATTTTTTATACGAATGATCTACTTAATATATTCTTGACAAATTGAATGGTTTCGATTACAAATATAGATTATAGTGACTGAGTATGGGGATCCCAAATCCCATTGGGAGAGAAATGGTAATTTGAGCGGCGAGGACTCTCGTAGGTCGAATCAATGTTAACGGAGCTGTTTCTTTTTTCTCCGGCAGGGGAAACACCGAAACCCTCCTTGGCAAACACAATGACTGAACCCCCGGAATGAAAGGTGAGTCCTGGGCTTGATACGTGCGCCGGCAAAGAGAGAAACAAAAACGTTTCTGAATCTATTTACTCACCCAGGATCAACCCACTTTTTGCTATTTTCAACGCATTGTTACTCGTTTGAAATTAAAATAAATGTTTCCAACAAAATTTGAACCAAATTGTTATAGCCATAACAAAACAAAACAAGCATGACCCACTTATGAAAGCCTATATATAATAAACATGTAAGGATAATAGTCGTCTGACATTAGGTTTAATGTGGAAACATTAAAAAATTGAAGAGAATTAGACGATTTCTTTGCATACAGCTTTCATCATAAATACGTTATGCATTTTTGTCAATGCTAGATGAAAATCTTAGAGCCGCCCTTGAACTTGCCCCCGGATTCTCAATCCTGGCTCCGCCACTGCAACCAAACCCATGTAAATATAGGTTAATGTAGGTTCAACTCATATCAACCCATATTATAATATGGGTGGATTGGGTTGGGTTATATATGGGCAAGTTGGGGTGGGTTGCCAATTGTCACCTCTAATGGTGCGTTTTGGTTTCTTTGTTTGCCGGGTTTTTTTGTTTTGTTTTGGGTGCTTCTCTGATTGGGTTTGCTTGGTGCTGGTGATTGAGGCGGTTTCTGTTTTTCCTATTTTTGCTTCGACGTGCTGGTTGGTAGTTTTTTTCTTATATTTTCATATTTTGGGTGGGCTTTTCAGTGCTACGGTGCTTTTTTTGGGACTTGTATGTGGTAATGTTTTGGTCTTGATCATATGCGTTGTAATGCGCTTGAGCTGTTTTTTGTTTTTTGGGTGTATCTTGCCAACTTCTTTCTTGAGGTTTTGCGTAGCTCTTGTTTTTTTTTTTTTTTGATAACTGGGTGGTCTGGGCCAGCTTACGCTCACCTCGACTAATTCCAGGGTCTATGTACGTCCCGCTACACACATAGACCGAGCAAAGCCAATACCCCATGAGAACCATGAGATCTTGTGCCGGTGGTCCCAAGAAGTTAAGAAGAGTTGAACCCAAGACCTGCTCTTCCTTAGGAAGAGTTTTTACCAATTCATCTATCCCTTGGGGTTTTTGCGTAGCTCTTGTTTGCTCTTGTTCCCTTTAATTAGTCTTTGTTTCTCATATTCAACCATTTTTGTAGCTACTTAGCACTACTACATATCCATAGAGTACACTTAGAAATTGTCCAAAATTTGAAATCAATGACTCAGATTAATTTGGAAGTGAATCTCAACCACTGATTTTAAAATGTAGACAGTTTCCTGAGTAAATTTTGTGAGTACTTACCGTTTTCCATTCCAAAACGGACAGAAGACCAGCAATATCGGGCGAAGGGATGGGTTCAAATTGCTTTATTTGAAGGTTATATTGTACGGAGTAGTATTTATTCGGAATGCTTGGATGGACTACAATTTATCCCTGGGTGGTTTGGGTCAGAGTTTTAACAATAGTCAAAAAGGAGAATATTATTTACACCGGCAGTGTAAACTAAAGTTTCCTCCAAATTAATTATATTGCGTCATGTGTTCAAACAGTGGTCCCAAAAGATAGAAAATGTACACATGACACAATGCAATTAATTTGGAGGAAACTTTGGTTTACATCACCGGTGTAAAGAATGTTATGTTTAAATGGATGGAAAGTGTGCCACATGGGGAAAGCGCGTGGGGGTCACCATAACTCCACCTTAATAATCAAAATTGTCTATTTTTTTCTATAACCTGATGTTTGAGTCAACTTCCTCGCATCTCGTCTAATTCTAAAACCGTCTATTTAATAATCAATCTATTATTTCAACAAAAAGACATAAAAACACACACCCCAGTACTCCAATGTACTTTTGTACTTAATACGCTTTCACATTTATTTACTTTCCACATATTTCCATATGCTTTTTCCATATCCTTAACAATAATTCAGTGACCTAATTTTAGAATTTTCCATTGTAAGAAAGAGTGGTTTTTAACAAAATGTCTAGCCATACAAACAAAATAACATCCATGCCCGTCGGATCATGTTTTCATGCTAAGTTATAACCGTTGGATTATTTATTTTCTAAAAGATACAAAATATTCTCATTTTTTTTATCGGCGAAAATATTATTAGTGAAATATTGACAAGGGTATCAAGATGGGGGGAGAGGGAAGGGGACTCCAATCGAAGATTGAAAGAATTAATTAACTGTGGAACAAGCCCAAAGACACCCAAGGACCAAGCAAAGAGCCAAGCCCACTAAACCTAATGGCTTAAGCCCAAACTGAGCATACCAAATAAAACAATAAATCCCAAACATGGCCCAAACCGAAAACAACAAAAACCCTACCAGACAACAACCTCCACCCACCCCACAATCGGAAAACACCACACCACCAGAAACAAACCACCACCAAACCAAACTAAGCACACGCTTGCCGTTAGGCCAAAACTGAGATCAATGGAAATGCAAAGCCGTCAGAGGAGAAGAAGGAAGAGGTCCAGATGCATCTCCGTTAAGCCGAACCGGTTTCCCCAACAGCAAAATCGGCGACGCCCAGAAAGATCCGATGGAAGGTGGCTGAAACAGGACAACAGGGAAAGGGGAAGTGAAGACAACCAAACTCAGGACAACAAGGATCGCACACCACCGTCGAACCGCCACCCAAGCAAATGAAAGTCCACGCTGATGTGACCCCGAAACGAGCTGCCTTTCTCCTGAGGTGGCCGCCAAAGACATTGCCACTATGATCCTCACAAACAGCCAAGAGAGCAAACAACCGAGGATCCGAAACGTCTCCGGAAACCACCACCAGCAACTGCGAGAACAACCCAGTCGCACTTGAAAAGCAATAATAAATGAGAGAAAAAAGAAAAAGAAGAAGAAGAAGAGAGAGAGATAGAAGAGGGGTTCGCCCTCCCCTCCTATCGCCAAGCGGGCCAAAGCTCAAACTGGGGGGGGGGGAAGAGGAATCGCTTTCAAGCGGCTACTTTCTAGAGAGAGAAAGGGTTTCTTTATTTCAATATAACGCTCTCTCTTTTCACTTTTAAGGTAATGTATCCCTATTTCCAAAACGTCTCAAAATGGCAGCGACGCTATGTGTAGATTATATTTGTCGGCAGAGCAGTCGAGTAGAGCGAGTAGTTTATTTAGGTTATGTATTGATGTGCCATCAGCCACTGAAGGAGGCCGGATTTTAGGCCATCAGATTAATTGGGTCAAACTAGTGAGTTTGCTAGAATGAGTGTGAGCCAGACGGACTAGGCCCATTTGAGATGGACCATCTCAATGGGTGAAGTAGGTCCGATCGGCTTAAGGACAATTCTAGAAGGTACTTCAGGCTAGTACATGAGATCGATCTAGTCGAGATGGAAGACTACACGGGGAAGCTGTCTTCATAAGCATGCAGAGCTCTGAAAATATAGGGACAAGAGTGTACCCGAACGGACTAGATACCTTGGACACCAAGGAGAGCCTATAAAATGGGGGTATCACCATCAACTAAGGGTATACACAATTGGATTCCCGGAATCCTAGTTTCATCTCTTCTCTCTCATTTAGTCTTTAACTTAAGCATCGGAGAGGTATTCCGTCCAAACCCCCGCCGAGTAGCCTGGCGTTCTTTGAGTCTTTCAGGTTCTCTCGCCAGAACCTTACTCAACATGACTTTCGGTGGTTTGCTTTCCTAAGTCAAAAATTTACACCACCACTGGCACGAACAACCGCTAATAAGATCGTCTTTTGCAAAAACTAAAGTTAATCAGATATCCTTATTTTCAAGAGAAATCAAATAGTTACCGATCGATTCCAGTCTATTATTATTGGGAAAAGAAAAAAATACATCTGTTAGCGCAGTTGGATCAAATTAAATAAGAGTTGAGATCTTTCAGGTGTTCAAGAAAGTTCCCAGACAATTGCAGCAACATGCTGGAGAAGGTCAAGATAATGGAGAAGTGGTCCCGAATGAGATCTCAAAAACCCTAAAACTTTAGGTTTTTAAATAGGGAGAATTGTTATAGGGTCCATTATAGCTATTTCCTAACACTTCTAGTCCACACCATAATTTCCTAAGAGAAGAAGTCCACACGCGCGAGTAAAAGACCAAAATAACCCTCGGTTAAAAGCGAAACCCTGAGGGGTGATGGCGACGTGCGCCAGTCCGTTCAGAGGGTTTTCAGTCCCTTCACGCGTCAGGAAAGTAAGAGAGAGAGAGAGAGAGAGAGAGAGAGAGAGAGAGAGAGAGAGAGAAAAGTCAAAGAAAGGTTTGAAAACCCAGTTTTCAAAAATAGGTTTCGAACTGGGTTTGAAAACCCAATTGGACATGCCCTTACGCTACGGTACCCTATCACCCCACACGTCGCCGTCACCCCACATGTCGCCATCACCCCCCCATGCATTTTCCTGCTTTGGGATACTTGAGATATTATTTCGCGTCAACCCGGTACCCCCGATGAAAATGCGTAAAACCCTAGGGTACCCTATGGAAGTGCCTAAAACCCTAGGGTACCCTATGAAAGTGCCTAAACTACTAAAACTCTATAATTTAAAAGTGCACCCTAAACCTAAACCCTAGGGTACCATGTGAAAATGCCTAAACCTAAACCCTAGGGTACCCTATGAAAGTGCCTAAAATCCTAGGGTACCCTATGAAAGTGTCTAACCCACGAAAAACCCTATAATAAGAAAGTGCACCCTAAACCATAGGGTACTCTGTGAAAGTGCTTAAAATTCTAGGGTACCCTATGAAAATATATTATGTATTAAATTTAATGTGAGGGTACATTTGTCTATTAAAAATGGAGAGTGGACCTTATACCTTAGAAATTGCAAAAATGTGGATTAGAAGAGTTATGGAACTAAGAGGTGGACTAGACATGTTACAAAAAGTTATAATGGACCTTAGAGTAATTCTTTATTTTAAATAAAGAGAGACCAACCCTGCAGAAGTTCTGGCATGCTGATTTCAGTCAGTCCTTTTTTAATGAGAAGATTGCCTAAATTCCTTTGTTGGCTAGTAAGAGTAAAATATAAGCACGCCTCAAGACTTAAAATATTTTTTTCTAGGAAATCATGCTTTGTAAGGCCACCAGATTAATGGTCCCCGGTTTTAGGGTTTCACAAGATACCTTCACCCAAGTACAAATCAAATCTTACGTTGGTCTCCTTTGACCATTCTTCTATAATTAAGATGACATGTGCACATGGCCATCGTATATATGCATGAGGAGAACTCCATAAGCTACATCATTAGGGATGGCAAACCACTCCTTTCCTGTCCCATTCGGGTTGGAGTTTTGGAAAAATTTCAAAGATCGGGTTGGATTTTGGAGGAAAATATTTTTAAAAAAATCGGGATTAGATCGAAGGCGGTTCTACATACCTCTGCGCCGTTCTTTTTTGTTGTATATTTAGTATGTTAATTGCATAATTAATTAGTAATTACTAAGGTTTCCCAAGTATAGATAGTAACATATCTATATGCAAGTCATTCCCCGAAGGACTTGGCATCGTTTTAGATTAGAAACTCCACCACCACCTCGAGCATCAAAATCTGTTTGTACAAACTCTCGATCTAATCCAGGATGTCGATAATTATAGTTTTAGGGTTCTGCACAGCGTATCTGGTTATGGATGTAAAGTCCAGGGAGGGTGGGGATCTCCGGTCTCGAGTCGGTTATACGGAGATGGAGAGTAGAGGTGATTCTCCGTTCAGGAACAGCGGTGGGGATGTATGCAGCTATGGGGTTTAGGGATCAGAAGTGGGGATGGTCAAATCTGTCCCCGATCAACCCCGTTGCCATTCCTTATCATATATAATAACCAGTTTTTGCAATCCAAAAGCTGCTTTAACAATCCGCCATCATATTTTAAAAACGCAATTTTTACAAGAAAAAGTGTGTGTGTGTGGGGAGAGAGACACAGACGGAGCCAGAAATTTCACTAAGGTTGATCAAGATCTATTGCATATGTACGTACTGTGAAATGCTAATAGACACACACCTATTTGAGTGTTTCTGGTATGTAGCCCTTCAAGTGCTTTAAATTCATAGCGGTTGGTATAGGAACTTATAACATTTTGTATGAATCTCATAGCATTTGCAGAAAGATTCATAATATTAGCATATAAGACCATAAAATTTGTTCAATAATCTATGACATCAAAACAAAAATACATATCATAAATGTCATGAATCTAAGATAAATGTTATGAGTTTATGTCAAAATGTTATGAATAGCCATACAAAAGTCATGAATTTAAGACTGATATAATGAAATTTATATGCAAAGCGTGCGTTATGAATTTAAGGCGATTCAGGTTTGGATATCGTATACACCAAAATAAGAGAGTGCATTGTAGGTTTTGCCGCAAAAGTAATTATCAAAAATTTAACTATTGCGCTCTTTTAAACTGGTACTTCTTTCGATAATTGGGGTTTTCTAGACCATCTTTCGATTACGTAAAATTACATATGATATCCATTAGAAAGTCATAAATTTCGGCAGATTGAATAGTGTGAAATTAAACATTTATTAAATTTTGGGGTGTCGCAGCCCCCGCCAGCTACCCTATCTCTGCCCCTGACAAAAGGGGAAAAAAAAAAAAAATTATAGTGTATTTTATTTTTGGAAAATTTGGAGTTTGATATATGTTGCGATTGACTAGAAACTCAACAATGTAAGTTGGTAATAAGCTAAATCTTGTTCTTTGGTTGTTGTTGATCACTCCTTATATGTATGTGAGGATGGTAGCTAGTTGTTGGGTGATTTGGCTCAAGACACTGCACCAAAGCTAATCCACCCTTACTGGAATTTGATACAGATTCAAAAAGAACTAATGTAGGTTGTGTTTGGATCAAGATTAATATTATTATTTGGATGAGAAACAAATTAATTTTTCATTAGCAAATTGATGGTATGTTTCCCTCATGAGTTAATCTTTAATCCTTCTTTCCTCCAATAAGTCCCTCCACAAATCCTTCATCCATAGACAGCCTTGCAGTACACTTGAAAATTCACAAACCATACTAAACTTCTCATTCATTTTGCAAATCTTAACTTCGAGGAGAGATTCGTGAAAAAAGTAGAATCAAAAGAAAAACGAGTAAAACACGAATTCATTTTCATTTTCCGGCAAATCTCGTCGTAAATACAAGATTAAATACACCCCAAAGCAAAATCTAAATCTAAAAATGTCCAAAAATAACAAAAGAGCCAAGGAGACACATCAAACTAACCTTAAAAAAACTTGCAAGGACTAACTAATTTGTTCACAAAAATTCTTCTTGTATCGTTCGATCATCGAATCTTTCCCAACTCAAGGTACATAAATACACACCAAGAACATCTCTTTCCACAATCTAGTTTAGTTTATCCTCTCCATTTGTTTCCCCAAATGGAGTTAAGATCTTGGGGATCAAGATGGCTTTGTGAGAGAGCTGCTTCCACCCTTTTCAAGAACTCTAAGCTCTAATGCAGTTGGACTATGAGCAATTTGCTCATCTCTCTCTTCTCCTGTAGCAAAGCCACTGTTAGCTTTGTTTTGTTCGGCTCTTTCTCTTTCAAACTCTCTATACTTGTGCAAGTACCTTCCCATTCCCTCAGCATAGTTGTCAAACCCTAGTGAGCTGAGAGCCCAACAGATGTCGTCTCCATTAACGGTCTTTCGATTCTCCTTGTGACACTTGTCAGACGCTTCTCCGGTCACAAAGCTTATGAACTCTGATGCACATTCTTGCATTGTCTCTTTTGCTTGCTTGGAGATCTTGGCACTTGGAGGCAGGATCTGCTTCATGATCCGGCCAACATTGGCTATGGGAAGCAATTTTTCATTCTCATCAACCATATCTAGGGTTTTTCAAAGGGCTAGATTTGCTTGAATACTGACACGTAGCTCTTTGACTGGCAGACTCTTCTATATAGATAGATAAAATGGTTTGGGCATGTATGCGCGCGCATGTGCATGCACGTGGATGTCATATGTATGCCACGACTATGTGCATCCATGCGCATGTGCACAATGAGAGTATATACATAGTCGTGGAACTTTATATCTATCCCAAAAATTGATTGGCCACAAGTGGAGAGGTCCCAACATTATATCAAGTGATGACATTCCATCCCAAAGCAATATGAAACTATATTACTTAACATTCCTTTCATGTGTAGCCGCATTTGAGGTCTATCACATGTACATAGCTTTGTTTTTTAGGTCTATCATCGTGCAGTATTTTTCTGCTGAACGAACAATAACTACATAATGATATATGTACCAAAAAAGAAGCTACACATGGCAGACCTTAAAAAAATGGAATGTACGTGAGGGGGATGTTAATGAATTAAATAGAACCCCTCATTACTTTGGTATTTAAATGAGTGATCACTTAATGTAATGCAATGTAATGTTGAGACTTCTCTTCCTATTAGCTTAAGCTTTTAAATTGTATATACAGTTTCTACATTAATGGTATGCCATCATGATGCCCACTTGGGCAACAACAATTGGTGGGACGACATGGGGAATGGAAATTGAGGATTAGGGCTTTCGTTTTTGGAAGGCTATGAACACTGTAAAAAAAAGGGTTAAATCAGGATGC
Organism: Vaccinium myrtillus; assembly: GCA_016920895.1. Classification (NCBI taxonomy): domain Eukaryota; kingdom Viridiplantae; phylum Streptophyta; class Magnoliopsida; order Ericales; family Ericaceae; genus Vaccinium; species Vaccinium myrtillus. The sequence continues at coordinate 9,455,620 of CM029274.1, forward strand.
AACTTAGAAAATCTCTTCAAGTAATAAGATGATGATTTCCACAAATAGAAATAAATTAGAGGCAGAAAAATTCCTCACAATATGTGCCTGCGGAATGGACGAGTCCCGATAGTGCACCGAATGTACTACACGGTTGTAGTGTGGCTTAGTGGAGACATGAACCAAGTGGTGATCTTATTCTACAACTTGACTTTGAAAAAGCATTTGATTGTGTAAGTTGGAGGTTTTTGCTATGCATGTTAAGGAATGTCTAGGTTGTGGGGATAAATGGTGTGATTGGATTTGTACTTGCATCTCAACTTCACCTTTATCTGTTCTTATCCTAATGCAGGGTAACCCCCTCTCACCTTTTGAGATATCATCATCATAATCCGAACTACATTTTTTATAGTGTTCATTGAGCACTTAAAAATATTTTTTTTGTTAGATACTTATAACTACATGATCAAGATAAATTAGGCTTACAGAAGATCAGCTAAATCATACTAACCGTTCATTTAAAAATATTTATATACTATCTGATCATGTTGAATTTGTGTACATACAATGTACTAGACAAACTTTATGTTGAATTTTTGTACATACAATGTACTAGACAAACTTTGTAAAGGAGCGGTTCATATCGTGACGATGATATCTGAATGGCGCCACCAAGCCGCACTACAATTCCCATAGTGCACCTAATTAATCCCTGTGGAATCTGACCAAACCCACTTGACTGATTTTTGCAAGTTCACCAATAGAAAATTTTCAAGCCCTAATTTGAAATCAGTACAAAAATGGTCCCCCCTGGCCTCTCTGCCTCTATCTTTAACCTTTTAATGTTCCCAACATGTCTAGGTTTTATTAAATTAGGATATGCTAATGGATGTGATTTGTACACGTTAAGATGTTTTGGGAAAGAGCCAAAGAGATATTACAGCTAGAAAGAAGTGATTAGGAACCCTAGTTCTAGATTACCTCATAAGATGTACTTTACTTAGGCTTGTCAGTATATTTGCAGGCAAATTAGGAAGTGCCATCACCAATAGATCAAGTCATTGGCCTATTTTTTTTTATGTTAAATCATGACATTCTATGAAGGGAAAATTATTAATTTTTGATAGGACGAAAAATAATTACTTGTTAAATCATGACATTCTATGAAGGGAAAATTATTAATTTTTGATAGGACGAAAAATAATTTCTTGTTGCTGGATCACTGGCACAGTGGCACGAGGTGCTCAAGGGGTCTTTTTCATCATATATTTGTGTGAGTTTTACCACATATTTGTGTAACTCCCACACAAATGTATGTTGTGTCTGCTGCACATGTGGAGCACCGTCGTATTCTAAGAGCATTGAATAATCACTAGCTACGTAGGTAGTTGCTGTCACTACTTAATTTAAAACTCCACTTGAACTTTTAGCTTGGGTTTGGTAATTTAAGGAAAAGAAAGAGGAGGTGAAGAATTTTGCTTTCTATCTGCTTTTGATTGGTTCCCAAATTGGACTAGAAAAGAGATGATGCCACATTAAAAACCATATGAATAACTGTTGAAAAGTGTCTTCAAGCCACTTTCGTCGTTACTTCCTTTTCACTTTACTGGCGAGACCTGCAATTCTGACTTTCGCTTAGAGAAAAACGCCTAAATGTACGAGTCGTTACACACCATGAAGTTGGACAAGAGGGCGTAGATGAACAAAATTATGTTTCTTGTGGCATGTGCTTGTTGAGATAGCTAGTAAGTTGTAATATAGAATTAAAAAGATGCTGGTAAAATAAATGAGCCTTTTGAATGGTTTTAGCCTCATTATTTAACTGCATGTGTTTGCAAATTTATATTTTATCATATTTGCAAATTCATCTTTATATTTCGTGATTTATCACTGATGATACATTTGTGGTTCTTTCTTATATTACAAAGAGAAATTTATCTTTCCAGATAGAATGATCAAATATGTAAATTCACACATTTTTACATTTAGGTGACTGTTAGGCTTTCGGTGATCTTCCTTCATGCCTTGGGCCCATTAAATTTTTGTAATTTTTTTCCAAAGATTAGTAAATGATTTTGCTAACCTTTCAAAAAAAGAAAAGTTTTTCAATGATCTCTAAAGTTGATGCTCCAAAAATATCCTTACGTTACCTCTTCTTGTAATCTTTTTGCTGGGACTAATGGAAAACTCCATTAAGTTTTTTGTCACTAAATGTTTTTGTTTGAATTTAGGTAATTTGAAATTAATTTCATATCTTAAATTAGCGTATCAAAACAATCATACTTATCTAAGAATTTATAACTACATGATCAAGATAAATTTGGTGTTGTCAATCGGATGGAGGTTTCATGGAAATAGGCTGTGATAATTCTCTAGCAGAGAAATTTGGTGGTTATTTGGTGTAATTTTGGTGCCTTTTGATATTTTGTTGGCATCTTACCAACCTTTTCTCTTTTCGGATTGCGGATTTTCACTTCGTTTGGTCGATGGGTTTTTTGTTCGCCCCTTCCATCATTGTCGATTCTTATTTAGAGTCTTTCTCCGACAAGGACATGGTATATGAGTTAATCATGGGAATAAGACACAAACTAATTTTTTAATGTCAAGAGGACAAATCACCTACACATTCCAAAAATACCCCCGCTAGCCATGAAAGTGCCTAAACCTCCCAAACCCTATGAAAGTGCCTAAACCCCCAAACCTAATGAAAGTGCCTAAACTAAAACCCTAAGGTACCCTATAAAAGTGTCTAAAACCCTATGGTACCCTATAAAAGTACCTAAACCACTAAAAACCTATAATTGGAAAGTGCACCCGAAGTGCCTAAATCCAAAATGTCAAAACCCACTCTACCCTACCCAAAGAGCCTAAACCTCCTAAAATTTAACCCCCAAAATTGAACCCAATCCGAAAATTGAAGAGAAAGAAAACTAATTTTGTCCCACCCATGCATGAGAGAGAGAGAGAGAGAGAGAGTGAGAGAGAGGTGTGGGATGCAATTTCAAGGTGCATCACTTTCAAGGTTTAAAACGCTGCTACCAAAGGAGGAGTAACAAAACAAAAAGTGACGCTTTCGCTTTCAAGGTTCTTGTTTATTGATCAGCAACAAACAAAAAATGACGGGCTGACGCGCTAACAGAGAAAATACTTTATTAATTTTTGCAATAACAATACAAAGATTAAAGGGATCCAAGGAGCTAGGCATCACAACAGAGCATGAGAAAACCAAAAGGCAAAACTTACACTCCGGCAATCATGTGCCGCCAGGACCCAAAGGGACCCAAGGTTGGCAAGAGGCCAACAGAAATGTGCCGCCAGATCTTATATATATTTGTATGATGACTGATATTTTCTTAAATGAGCTAATATAATTTATAAACATGTTGTTTATGCTTCTTCTTCTTCTTCTTCTTCTTTTTTTTTTTTTTGGTAATAGGCTATATTATAACGAACTAAACATAAATATCATTTTTTGTATGATTTATTTAAGTTTGATGCATTACCATCCTTGTCTCGATGTACCCTTTCGAGCTTCTTATAAATAAATTTTTCTCTTGCCAATAAAAAAAGAAGAAGCTGTAAACATAATTTGGTGTAGCTTTTATATGTTTGAATAAAATTTCAAATTGTTTCGCTGAATAAGTGGTATAAAAACTTATAAATTATCCTTTATGATAATTCATGAATATGTGTATCCTTTAAAATTAAAAAGTCTTTTTTGTACATCCGTAACTTTGTCATCTTTAAATAAGTAGATAGTTAAATACTATAGCTTGAAATAATCTTATTTTTTAGCCAAATAAGCTGGAAAAAGTAATTATCCACAATTACTGACAAACACTCTTTAGTACTTAAAAAAAAAAAACCATAATACTACATGTACAATCATTTCGGCTCCAACCATTTACAACTCTCTCACATACATATGGGGTCCACACCCAATTGTGGGTGTAGGCCCCACGTGTGTATGTGCGGATGTTATAAATGGTTGGAGCCGAAATGATTGCACATGTAGCATGATTCAAACAAAAAAAAAAACTGCTTATAATTAAGTGCTAATAAAAGGGATATACAACAAATTGCTAAAGTACTTTCACTTTCTGTAAAGTTTTCATATGCCGTTTCACTCAATGGGTGGATCCACCTTTATTGGAGGGGTGTGTGCCCCCGTGGATTTCCAATTCTAGCACTCTTATCCCTATAGTTTTGCAATTTATTGCATTTATCCCCTCAAGAATTATAAATTAGTGCATGGCCAGCTTTTCTGGAGGCGGGGATGCTGCTGTGCAAGGGGTGCACAGCAGCTGCTGTGCAGGCGTGAAACGACGCCGTTTTGAAGCCATTCACACGGAAAAAAAAAAAAAAAAAGAGCCAAAAGTTTCAATCAGAGAAGAAACAAAACAAACCCTTGAATGGCCGACACCTCCACAGCACATACATATATGTATGTATCTATATATATCATCTCTCTAAAACTTCAGCCACAGATCCGTTCTTTGCCGTTTCCAGTCTCCGTTAAACTCCAGCCATGGATTTCTCCAATCAATGGGTTTGCAATCAAACACAAAATCAAAATCAAAATCAAAACAAACAGAGAATCCAAAAACTTCAGCCAAGTCATCGAAATTGTTAAATCAACCCAACTCCGGCCCAGCTCGACCATCTCTCGTTGATCTTAAATCATTTACCCCGACCCAAATCGTTTAATCGACACAGCTCCAGCGTGGTCAACATCGACGGCGGCGAAATAAATGGAGGAGACTACACTGTAGGAAACAACGTCGTTTTGTAAGAGGCGAGCCAAAACGACGTCATTTTGGCTCTCTTTTTTTCCCGCGTGGATGGCTTCAAAATGGCGTCGTTTCACGCCTGCACAGCAGCTGCTGTGCACCCCTTGCACAGCAGCATCCCCACATCCAACTTTTATGGCGAGGCATCGCCCAAAATCGTATAAAATTTCTCTACGAAAAATAGAATAAATTAAAGTATTTTTACCGTCACTTTTTGAGTTTAGATTCAGTTTCAAAATGTTAATGTGTCAGTTAGCTTTTGAAATGAAAATGTTTTTGATTGAGTATTAATTGTTTGAATTTGGAAAGATGGAGCATTATCTTTAATTTGGTAATAGGGATATTCAGAGATATTTTTGTTGAGAGAAGCTTTCGTGCTTGAGTACATTTTCTTAATTGAAGACTTTGCCAGGGGATGCCCCGATTTGGTCCGAATACCCCAATTTCGCTCCTGCCAATTTTAGCTTTTTTTTCTCTGTTGGTATTTTTTGCTCGGCTATCTTTCGTATGCTTTTATATCGTATAGATGATTATATGGGGCTCACTTTGGGGTCTCATATAAATAACTGTTTCATAATTTTAAATTAATTTTTTGGGTGTTCTTGCAAAAAATAATCTGAATTAGATAATTATAAACAATCAATCTGGTCTTCAAATCTGAATACTAAATGAAATTTCAAAAAAAGTTAGACGATCTTGTACTTGGTATTCCCATGATTTGAATCACAAATATTATGGGACATACACCCAATTACCGACAAAAATTTAATTCATATTTAAAATTATGGACACGATATTCGTGCATAGCACGAGCCATTCCACCTAATATGTGTATTTTCTCATGGTTTAATGCTAAATACATTCGAATAGATGAAGATTGATCTAAGCGTGGATTGCTGGTTACTCTTTTTTTTTTTTATGAAACTCATGATATCGATCAAAATGAAATAAGATCATAACTCATACAGTGTTTACGGTTTGTGTAGCGGCCGGGTTCATAGGGGTCAGCGAGGACCTCCTCCACGTCATCAAAGAGCCAAAAGGGTCACTACCTCAGAATCTGCAAAATTGAATGCAGACCGATCCGCCGCGATGGTGCCGAGCGATAGGTGCCCTCGGCGGGCGGTGCGGAAGTGCGGTTCTGGACGAATATTGATTTGAACAAAGTCCGCCGAACGGCTTGGTGCCGAGGACATGTCATTCGCAGCTTGGTCCGCAGGAAACCCTCAGGGGCTCTGCCGATCGGCGTGCCGAGCGCCCGAGGGGCTGGGCCGCGCACGTGCCGAGTTAGTTGACCACGGTAGCATGGGGGCTCGGATCCGTCTGATTTGGTGGAGGCGTGTCTGACAAGCTATATATGCAATGATGAGGCATTTAACGCGGCAGTCACCTACTCTGCCACCGCCGCCTGCAGGAGCACGTGGGCGATGGGGGATGTCACAGGTTGATTTGACCACTCGAACCCACCTGCCTTGACATCAGTCAGGACATAGCGTCTGCAGCAGGGATGGAGATCACATCACCTGTCATTCCGAGCGTGAATGACAGGCGCGTAGGGGGCGCCGAGCGCGTAGGGTGCACGCCCCCTCAGCTTATAAATACCCAACCACAACTACCACAAGGGGTATTCCTCTCTCCTCATTTACTACCCTCTTTACTCCACTTCTCTCTCTAAGATCTCTGGTGCATCTCCTTACTCCGGTGACTGACTTAATCATCGGAGTGCCTTCCCGGACCACCACCGTCCGGGCGAGGCACTAACGTGATTCTCTACGTGTGCAGGTGATCACCTCCGGCGAGCAGCGGCGGATCGGACTTGCACCGCACTCCCCATTCCACTCCTAGAGGTCCAAAGAGCTCACTCCGGCGAAGAGACCCCCACAATTGGCGACTCTGCTGGGGACTTAAGGAAGTCAATCCTCCCAGTCTCTCTAAACATATTGGTGGTGTATCTTGCCATCCTCCAAGGGCTCTTCTTTCAAAAACCTCTCCAGCTACTGCCCAAATGACCAACCTCACTTTGGGCCTTGACGCATTTGGTCCCGCCGACAGGTACCGCAACGCCGCCGACCGGCCGTACTCACGGTACCACAGTCGAGTGACTGGGGCTCACTCCTCCCCCAACTGTCAACATTGATGGATCGGTCAACATTGCCGCCAACGGCGCCGGCCCCAGCAACGCCGGTGCCAGTAACGTCCTCTTCAACATGGATGGAAACGTCTTTTCTCTTGACAACCTTACAACTCCAGCACACGCTGGAGCCCTTCCTCCTCCTCCTCCTCTCACCATAGAGGCAGAACTGGCATTACTAAGGAAAGAAGTGCTGGCGATGAAGGAGGCCAGAAGCCAACCAGCAAAGTCGAGGTCCGGTGGACGGACGAGGACCCGAGGCCGGCGCCGAGCGCAAGAACTGACAATGAGGGACGGGCTCCGGTCTTTTCTCGTCTCGGACAGGTCGTGGAGGTAGACCACCGAGGCGGCGCGCTTGTTGTCCCAACGGAGACGGCGCGTTCGCGCCAGCAACACACACTTGGCGGTCAGTCTCGGCGAACCGACCACGTCGAGGATAGCGCCACGGCATCTAGCGCCCGAACGCCCAACGCCCGGGAGGAGGAACGGCGACAGCACAAGGGGAAGGGCCTGGCAGACGTCCCACAGGACCATAACGGCCAATCCCGAGCGCACGGAGAACGGGGGGATAACCGTAACCATAACCGATCGGGGGATCGGGGAGGTGACCGGCGCCATTGCCAATCGGAGGATAGGCATGGCGCCCGGAACGGGATACCCAACGCTCGGGAAGATTGTTCGCGTGGCAACATGGCCGCCAACCCAGTTGAGGTCTCGGCAGGACATGGCCGAGGCGAAAACAACGGTCTTAAGCCCGGGGACAGGTATACGCTGCGAAACGACGGAGGCAGCATAGTGCTCGTCAACGTGCAGACAGGGGAAACTAAAGTTTATCACGCCGAGCTTGACGCCAGGGAACGAAGCACTCGGGAGGAGGCTGCAAGGGCCCGGGACGGGCACAACAAAAGGCCGTCATCCGAGAGAAGTAACGTGCATGCGGACGGGCCGGCGAAACGAGCTCACGGGGAAAACCGAGCGGTCGACCTTAACCGCCCTTGTCCCGCCGACTCCAGGTTAGAGAAGGCAAAACAATCTCCATTCTCCCGAACAATCACCGAGGCAGTCCCACCGCGCGGATTCAAAATTCCCAAATTTGATAAGTATGAACCCACGACGGACGCAATTACGCACGTCCAGCAGTATCGCCTGGTCTCGGAGCTCTACGGTCACAGCGACTCCATCATGTGCCGAACGTTCTCCATGAGCCTGGGGACCACGGCCCTCCTTTGGTATACCCAGCTCGCTCCGGGGTCCATAAATGACTTCGACGAGCTCGAACGGGCATTCACGTCTCGGTTTGTGACCAGCAACACACGACCGAAGACGCTAGACGCGCTTGTCAACATGAAGAGAGGCTCGAGCGAGTCCCTGAAAGAGTACATCGCTCGGTATTGGGAGGTGTACAGCCTCGTGGAAGGCTGTGACCAGAAAATCGCCTCCACTTCTTTCAAGAACGGGCTCGACAAATCACTCCGACCTCTTCAAAGAGCTCATGGTCCGGCCGCCGAAAAACATGGTCGAACTAATGGAGACTGTGAACCGCTTCCGAGAGCTCGAGGAGCATCTGTTTGACCATGCGTCAAAGGGAGATACCGGAAGGGGCGCGCCCAAGGAAGCAAAGAAGCAAGTCAACAACCTAAAGAAAGGAAAGAACGATCAAGGTGGAGGTTTCGGGAACAGAGGTCTCCGAGACGCCGGCAAAGACAACAACGGTGGATGGGAAAGGCCCCCTAGAATGACAACGACTACGTTGCCGAGACAACGTATTTCACAATGCCGATCTACAGATTGCTGGCAGAGATCGGTCGGAAGCGCTGGTTTTACTGGCCCGAGGAAAAGATGGGGTCGGATCCCACCCAAAAGGGCAAATGCACGTACCATAATGAGATGGGGCACTACACTACGGGATGCCGACCGTTTAAGGCGCACCTCGAGCGGTTGGTCGCCGAAGGACGCATGGAGGAATGGATAGATCGCGGACGAACCCCGACCATACTCAGGGGTGCCGCTCCTCAGCCGAACCAGCAGGCCATCATCCCGCCACCCCCGAACCAGCAGGCGCCCGGAGAGAGAGTGCGCCCGGGGGTGGTGGTCACAATCCACGGCCCGGTTGGGAAAGCCCAGGCCGACGCAATGCATGCGGAGTTGCAGAAGATGGAGGCGGCAATGCAAGTGATGACGCTCGGCAGGGCGCCAAAACGGAAATACGAGGAGCCTTTGGAACCATACAGCATTACCTTTTCCGAACGGGATTTGGACGGGTTGCAGTTCCCACACGACGACGCCCTGGTTGCAGATCTTTTGAGTGTACAACCTCAATTTATTGAGCCACGCCTTCGCTCTGCAAATACCTTGGCTCTTCCCCAAAATATTGAGGAAGGATTGGGTATGTTACATTGTTTAAAATTTAGTCAGCATATTTAAAATTTTTGGACAACATCTCCTACTTTTGGTTTTATGAGAATTGTGATTTTGCTTCTCATTCATATGTAGCATATCAACCTTCTTGGTTCCTGCATGCTGTGATTCAGATTAATGGTAACATGGAAGTGGTGAGATCTAATATTATTTATTATTAATAACAGTTGCAATATATATTGTTGTTTTGATTAACTGAACTTTGTGCTACTTTTACACAGAAAATACCTAAGAAATTCCATCATTATATAGCTGCGCCACCGGTGGCAGTTGCAATTATTCATAGTGGCGAAAAATATTTTTATGTAAAGATCGAAGACCACAAGTTAACAGAAGGGTGGTATGATGTTGTTCATGCACATAATTTAGGCAAAGATTATAACCTGTTGTTTGCCTATGTTGGCCATTTGGAATTCGACCTTTTCATCTTTGATGAAGAAGGATGTGAGATGAATTACCCATGGTCGACTACTTTAGGAATTCAACATGCCGGTGCTCCAGTTGGTTGGAATTCAGAAACAACTTTGTGTAACACTAATGGCTGTAAGGACCTGAATCATAGTAAATACTACTTGCTTTATTACATGCATTCTATTTACATTGAATGCAAATGATGTTTCTTGTTTGGGTTATGACTCCTCCTTTCAGCTGTGGCATTGACTGCATGTCCACCAAATAGTTTTAGAGCTGCTAGGCATGCATTGAGATGTGCACTTCCACTGACAGTAGGTGATTTGCAGAAATTGGTAAGAATAAATATCACTACACACCTGAATATGTATATATAGAACTCTTAAAATAAAGACCTGACCATAGATTTTATTTTGCCCTTAAACAGTATACAACTGATCGGTTTCGAAACTTCTGCAATATGCATGGCCATGAGGAACTTACTCTTGTGATGAAATACAAAAAATGGACCGTCAACTGTATCAATGGGTTTTTTACAGGTGTTGGATGGAAGGATTTTATTGATGTGCATGGACTCAAGCCCTCGAATGTTCTGATCCTCACTCCTGATATCAACTTTGTTTTGCATGCCATGGTACTTGACTTGAATGACTTGGAGCTTACCTACCCATGGTACCTTGATGATTATCAAGGCCTCTTAGTGTGAAAGTTAGATAATTATCAAGGATTTTTGAACTTACAAATTCTGCGTTTTTGTACACGCTGAAATGGCAAGTAGTTTTTGGATTACCTATTGAACTTACAATCATGTAACTATGTCATGGTTTGTATTTGGACAGTTTTGGACTACCTAGGCCTAATGTCTTGTAAGTTACATTTATATTTGGAATCCTGATGTATATTTTTGGTACTGGAATGACCAGTAGTTTTAGTTGAAATTATAATGCAATAACAAATTCAGCTTCTTTTACATTATCGGAAACCTTGCTTGTTTTATTTCATGGAAGCAAAGAATCAAGTCCAACTTTGTGTTATGCCATTGACAATAGTAAGTTTATATACACGCCCAAGGTCACACCCAGCCACACCGTCCTATATAGCAGCGCCATGTAGGCGAGTGGATAGTGCATAGTGATTCTATGACCATTGTGAAGTCAACATCTTTCATTCGTGGATGGCCCCATTGATCTTTGCTTTTCGCTGAAGCTTTTTTTAATCTTCGTGAATCGGTAGGTTGAGCCACATCTAAATTTCAGCAATTATTTTTTTCCGTGAACGAAGAAATAAACAAGTGCCACTATTCTTGATTGTTTCAGGCCCAGGAATTCAAGAAACAAGGGACACTGATCCTGCAGAAGATGTGGTACGAAAATATGGGAATCAAGTTGGTCGTTCTCGCAATCCTACTGCTTGTGGTCTTGGCGACATATTTGCCATGGTTTTGACTGCACAAACTAGCATTCACTTGAGCCCATGTTTGGGTCTATATATCTGCAGCTAAGCTTCTATGCAAAATTTAAGTGCAAGAAAGTTGTTTTGGGCTCTAATGATGAAGCTAGGCGCTGAAATTCAGAGATTTTATATACTTAGGCTTCCTTTTTGTAATTTTTATTTTGATTTTGATTTTTATCCTTTTTCTTTTTTATAAAAACAGAAGTGCAAAGGGGGAGTTGGATTACAGGAACTACTGTTATAAATTGTGCTATAAGGCTTTGCATGATAATATATATCGACATTTTTACCAGTAGCAATGAAACTCTTTGTAATATAGTACTCGAACGCGCACTTGAACCCCTTCTTGCGGGAGTGTTCCCACTCCTGGTTTACGATCTGGAAACCTAGGTCCTCGTACGGTGGGCCAGCATGAAACCTTATGATGCAAGTCTCCGAACTGTGTCCATCTTTCTGTGCTGATTAACTGTATACAGGATTCTTTTTAGTAAATGCATCCTATTTTAGTGTTTTAGATTGACTGGAATCTTTTTGGTCGATTACTAACTTCCTTGTCTTTTTTTGGGAGTGTGTAAAATGTACAGGGTTAGTTTATTCACGTAATGAATTACTAATGTTCGGTGAGAGAATACAAACTCAAACTCAAGTAGTTTGGTTTCATTATTAAAAAATGTAATCGATTTTCATACCCTATTTTCTGCCAGATGAACTTCCTTTTATTGTCCTTTTGTAATGTGAATTTTCTTGGTTTTTCAAGAGTGACAGATGCAGGGTGGGTTGTGGTGATTGTAGTGGGTTCGGTTATATTTGTTCCAATCATACCCAGTGTGAACACGGTTTGATTACTTTGGCTTCCTTGGGCAGTAGCTGTCATGTGAATATGCATATAGGAGCTTAACTTCGTAACCAAAAACAGCAGCACCACCATTATCATCATCACCTTCCTCCTCCTTCATGGCCTTATTTGAACAGACTCTGCTGTCACAAACGAAGAATCGCAGACCTTAATTTGCTTTGTTTAGAAAGAAAGTCTTGTTCTGAGTGAATCTATAGCTCCCAAGTGGCTATAATAATCATTTTACTGGCATACTAACATGGAAAAAGTACATCTTACCAACTGAAATTGCGCCAGAAACTTTCAAGGCTGACCTCAGGCTGTGCACATGGAACAATTAACTCTCAAATAGATATTCAATCAGCCTATAACAGTAAAAGGCTAGAGCAATCATTTCAGCAACATGTACATAAAAAAAGTACGAAAAAAAAAGGAGATTGTACAAGTAAGTCTACTTCTCTCTCTCTCTCTCTCTCTCTCTCTCCTTCTCTCTGAAAATTAAAGGTTTGATAGCAGTTCCTATCAAACACCACCACTTCAGGATACATTCATAAGCTTCCATTCCCCCAAATCCTACCCATTGTAACAAAGACATCCAACAAGTATTATTTCATAACATCCCTAATTCTATTGGTAAGTTGCTGTAGGGGTTCCAATTTCAATTCTATCAGCAAACATGGCAGGAAAGAAAAGATCAAGAACAGCCTATTCCAAACTTTCACAGGAAGAGAAAGATGCAAAAAATGCACGGCGAAGGCAGCAGTGGTCTGATCTTAGCCAAGCAAAAAAAGATGCAAAGAATGCACGCCGAAGAGAACTACGGTTGCTTAAAAAGCAACCAACAAATGTTGCAGTCCAAATCTCACCTGATGAAAAAGATGTAGCAGCTGATCTAGAACCTACACAGATGGTTGGTGAAGAAAGTATAACGGCTGGTACGTTACAACAAATCCATGATCCATTCAAAAAACTCCTTTCAGAGGCTGCTCATTCCACATATGAATTAGGTATTTGCACACAACCAATATTTATTTCAGATAAGATACACAAAAATCACATTGGCTTACTAATCTTTATCTAACTATAGGTGAAACTTCCAATCCCCCTTCTAAGGCAACAATCAGAAAGAGTGAAAAAGACCCAAAAAAGAAAGTAAATAAACGTATTCATGCTTCAAAAGAGAATAATTTTAGGCACCATAAAGTTCCAACTGAATCTTATAAACTACCAAGTGTGGCAGTGTGCAAATTCTGTTTTGCTAAAAGATTCCCTTATGAACCTGATGGATTCTGTTGTTCAAAAGGAGAAGTGCAATTATATTCAGTCAGTATTCCAGATGCATTATCAGAACTATATCATGGTCAGACAGATGACTCAAAGCATTTTAGGCAATATATCAGACCATATAACAATGAGTTTGCATTTACCTCTTTTGGAGTAGGAAAACTAGATGAAAAGTATGCAACAAAAACAAAAGGCATCTATACTTTCCGTGCACAAGGCCAAGCATACCATTACATCAACAGTCTATATCCTAGAGAAGATGCTGCTCCTTCCCATTTACAACTTTATTTCTATGACACTGATAATGAGATTAAAAATAGGATGGGGCGTAAAGATGAACTACAAAAAAACATTGTCACATTATTGGTTGAAATCCTTCGTGCAAATCCATACTCTAGATTCTTTCGAAGCCTAAATGAAATACCTAATCTAGATAATCATGAAATAAGAATCAGAGCAGATCCGATTCTAGATACTGGCACACTGTCTGCACCATCATCATCTCAGGTTGCTGCAATTTGGTCTGAAAATGAAGATAGATCAGGATTGAAAACACGTGATATTTTAGTACACAAATATGATGGTCATAGCCAAAGGATTAAATCTTATTTTGGATGCTATGATTCTTTACAATATCCATTGTTGTTTCCTCTCGGAGAACCTGGATGGCATCAAGGAATCAAAAAGATTTCTAGAAAAGGATTAGGAAGCTTTTCAGCTGGACAAGAAGCAGTGTTGCCAATACATTATGCAACAGCTGAAGACTTGCTGGCTGCAGAATCATCAGGTACAATCTAAGCTTTTATATATTCATTTATGCTTACTCCAATCAATAATTTTAAAATCTAGCATTACTGATTCTGATATATACACATATATAATGTTTTGTTCAGTATTTGAAGAGAATTGCACAAAAGGAAACATGGTCTCAGCCAGGGAATTCTATGCTTATCGAATGCAAATCAGAGAAAGCATTAACTCGATAATCTTGCAATCAGGAAGGCTCCTACAACAATTTGCAGTAGACATGTATATAAAAATTGAAACATCAAGATTAGATTATTTTAGAAACAAACAAGATGAAATACGAGCTGATTTATACCAAGGGATAATGGATAGTATCAATAAAGGTGAATCAAAAGGATCAAAAATAGGCAAGAGAATCGTGTTACCGGGTTCGTTCATAGGAGGACCACGAGATATGCGCAAAAGATATATTGATGCAATGACTTTGGTAGAAAAATATGGTAAACCAGATATATTTTTGACCATGACTTGCAACCCAAAATGGACTGAAATTGTAACTGAGCTGCAACCATATGAAGAAGCACAGAATAGACCTGATCTAATAACACGAATCTTTAAGAGTAAATTGGAACAACTGAAAAAAGAAGTTATTAAAAAACAATTATTTGGACCAGTTGCAGCATACACATATGTCATTGAATTCCAAAAAAGAGGCTTGCCTCATGTACACTTGCTCCTCATATTAAAAAAGGAATACAAACTTGACAATGCTGAAAAATTTGATTCATTTATATCAGCTGAGCTCCCTGACAAAGCCAAATATCCACACCTATATTCAATGGTTGTTAAACATATGATGCATGGACCATGTGGGCAATTAAAACCTGATAATGTTTGCATGAAAAAAGAAAAATGTAAAAATAAGTATCCACGAAATTATACAAGCGAAACTATAGTTGGAATGGATGGATATCCAATTTATAGAAGAAGACAAGATAATCAAACAGTCAAGGTGCGTGGCCAAATACTTGATAATAGATGGGTAGTACCATACAACCCTTACTTATTAGCTATGTTTGACTGTCACATTAATGTTGAGGTGTGCTCAACAATTAAAGCGGTAAAATATTTATACAAGTATATATACAAAGGCCATGACAAAGTTGTGTATCAGATTGTTTCGCCACAAAATCATGAGGATTATGATGAAATTACAAGGTTCCAATCAGCCAGATGGGTGTCACCTCCAGAAGCAATGTGGAGAATTTATCGGTTCCAATTATATGATATGAAACCATTTGTTCTAAGTCTCCAGCTGCATTTGGAACATTGCCAAATAGTCAGCTTCAAAAAAGAATCCACATTAAATTATATTAAAGACCGTGATTACTTCTCCAGAACAATGTTAACTCAATTTTTTTATATGAACAACAATAACAAATATGCAAAGGAACACAACTTCTTATACAAGGAATTCCCATCGGCTTTTGTCTGGGTTAAAAAATATCGATTTTGGAAACAACGGAAGTCTAAAGATGTTGTTGGAAGAATTGTAACTGCCAATCCTGTAGAAGGCGAACGTTACTTTCTAAGATTATTGCTAAATCACATACGCTGCCCTACATCATTTGAACACCTAAGAACAACACAAGGGATAGTTTATAGTACGTATAGAGAGGCTGCACTTGCTTGTGGTCTTCTTAAAGATGATATGAGCAATGAAACATGCCTAAAAGAAGCAAGTTTATATCAAATGCCAGGTTCACTAAGACAATTATTTTGCACAATACTTATGTACTGCAATGCATTGAATCCCAAAGAGCTGTTTCTTAAATTTGAAGAATCATTAAAAGAGGATTTTGTGAAAAGAAATCATATGTCAGAGAATGAAGCTAGACAACATCTTTTGAGAGTTCTAAATTCTAAACTTGAATCCAATGGCAAAAGACTATCCCAGTTTGGACTTGCTGATTTAATGGATTCAGCAACTACCTCCAACGAAATTTGCAAAGAAATATCGGATGAAAAGAACATACAGATATCTGAAATAGATCTGGAAACTGTGAAACACCTAAATGAACAGCAATTAGTTGCTTATAATGATATTACAAGAGCTGTGATGGAAGGAGAAGCTACATCGTTCTTCATTGATGGTCCTGGAGGAACGGGTAAAACATTCTTATACCGTGCTTTGCTTGCAACTATTAGATCAAGAGATTTGATTGCATTAGCAACTGCCACTTCCGGTGTGGCTGCATCAATATTGCCCAATGGACGCACAGCTCATTCACGGTTCAAGATACCATTAGATGGCGAAGCTGGTAAACTCTCTTGTAATGTTACTAAACAATCGGGTTTAGCAACACTTTTAAAATCCGCTTCACTTATTATTTGGGATGAGGCATCAATGGCAAAAAGACAGAGTGTAGAAGCTTTGGATTCTTTGCTACGTGACTTAACTGAAATAGATTGTTTATTTGGTGGAAAGGTTGTCGTTTTGGGAGGGGATTTTAGGCAGGTGCTGCCTGTAATACCTAAAGGAACAAAGGATGAATGCATTGATGCCAGTTTAGTGAGATCATATATATGGCCTTCTCTAAAAAGACATACTCTTAAAGAAAATATGCGTGCAAAAACTGATCCAGCTTTTAGTAGCTTCCTACTAAGAATAGGAGATGGCCTAGAACCGCAGAACTCAAAAGGTGAAATAGCTATTCCTCCGTCAATGGTTCTCAGACCAGTTCTTAATAAGACTCCCATTCAGCAATTAATGGATTTTGTATTTCCAAATCTACAACAATACTCATTAGATGCAATATCAATGAGCAATTCAGCCATATTGTGTCCAAGGAATGATTCAGTGGATGAGATCAATGAAGAAATGATTACCAAATTCCCAGGAAAAGAATATCAGTACTTAAGTATCGATGAAGCAGTCAATATAAATAATCAAGGGTTGTATGTAGATTTTATGCATTCACTATCTCCCCCAGGATTGCCACCACATAAATTGCTCCTTAAAAAAAATTGTCCAGTACTATTGCTTAGGAACATTAACCCATCAAAAGGCATGTGCAACGGAACAAGATTAATTTGTCGAAGTTTTGAAAAACATACGATCATTGCAGAAATAGCAGTTGGTGAACGAAAAGGAGAAACTGTATTTATACCTCGCATCCCATTAAAACCATCTGATCCAAAATTGTATCCAGTTGAATTTACAAGACATCAATTTCCTATAAGATTATGCTTTGCAATGACTATAAATAAGGCACAAGGCCAAACGCTCGATGTTGTAGGTGTAAACCTTATGCTATCAGTTTTTACTCATGGGCAATTATACGTATCTCTATCCAGAGCAACCGCAGCTACAAAAATAAAGATAGTTTTGGATACACCTGAAATTATAAATGACATGTTTGCATATACTAAAAACATCGTTTATCATGAAATCTTAAACGAGGCACATTCAGATACAATTGATGATAATGGCAGTATATCTATGGTATGTTAAAATCCTTTCATTTGCAAGCATTACTTATGTTGTATTCTACGACATCAGCCATTTTTAATATGTCTATATTTGCAATTGTGTAATATAATAGATGGATTGAAGTCCAACTACTCAATAACTTGGCAAGGTTCTTATCTCTCTTCAGAATTGAAGAATCATATGGTATTAAAACATTTCAATAGTTTGACTTTTAACTTTGGTATTCCATACCTCACGCAAGCTTTTGCTTATACGATTTTTTTCCCTTTTTTCCAGGGAATACATGTACACACAGACACTACTTAGCCTATATCGATTTAGTAACCCGCTTGGCTGGTCGCAAGTTTTACCACCACATTTTAATAATGAGATAGGAGCATGTTTTTCTATCATTTCAAAGTATTCTTCAATTATGTGCAACGGGATAGCAGTGGATTGAGCCGAGAACTCAAAGGACAACAGATATTTAGAGTTATCCTCATTGCTCTGAAATTCCATAAAGTATAAAAGCTGCACACAGTCATGATATCATTGCTGGTTTTTATCAACAGAGAGAATGAGAGCACAGTCAAGGCATGTTTATCAATTCTCTGCTATCTTTTTTGCCACTCAAGTTTCTTGTTTTAAAAAATTAACGTTTCATATTGATGTGTTTGTGTAGGAATGAATTCAAATCGATTGTACCTCTAACCTACAAAGTTAGATTGGCGACTACTTACCACGCCTTCGTGACCATTCCGTTCATTCAGCATTTGGAGGAGGCTACTTGAAGGACTCAAATGAAAAATAGCTAAAGGTTGCTGAATCAGTTTGCCAAAATTAGCAACTGTTAAAACACATTTATCACTCAACCTTTCAGAGGTGCATACTTCCTTACTCATAGCACTGTCCTAAAGGCAATCACAATGAAGAAAGTAGGTAGCTATTACTACACTAAAATCAAAGGACGGACGGGGATTAGCAACCAAGCAAGGAAGAAGGCAAGATCAATATAAGGGGTCAGTCCAAATAATTCTTCTTCCCTACAAAGGCGTTACAATTTGAACAGCAGCTATTCTCACGGGAAGACAAAACCAAAGATAGTTTATTCTTATTAGCATGTATTCACGACTATTATTATGCTACAGAATACATAGTTTACACTGCTGTCACAAAGAAAAACATGGAATGTCCAACATATTCCTGGTTTCTTCTCATTGGTTAAAAATGGATATCATTTGTTATGGTCCTAAGATAAAACAACTAATGTTGCTGGTTTCTTCATTAGTTTAATTATATAGTTCACTTGTATCCATTTCATTACAATCTCAAAACCTTGTTCAAATAATAATGACAAAAGGTTTCCTATCATCTATTATCACTTCCTTTCAAAAAGATTGTTCATTATTTGCTCAGGAGAGTATGCATTGTTTAGGTGGATTTTCCCTCTTTTATTTCCGCTCTCTGTCGCTGAAATTTATGACTGTCTTTGTAGTTCATATCCATACATCAATTTACATTAGCTACTGTTACTCTGAGGACATTTATTTAGAACCTCAAACAAAGAAAAAGGGCCAGGGCCTTGGTGTGACATGTTTTGACATGTCGACGGCTCCGTTTTTAGGCCATTTTCGGGCGTCAAACGGTCCGATCTTTGAACTTTTTAGCCAACATGCAAAGAAACAATTCCAAAAATTCATAAATGCCCAATGCGACTTGTGTGAACCATTCAAACTAACAAAATAGCAATAGAATGCAATCCGGCATGTTAATGCTTCATTTTAGGTCATATTTGGACTTAGGAGCGTCCAATCAATGATTTCTCGAGCCGTAGGTGAAACAATGCTTCCAGTAGGACAAAAATACTCAATATGTCTTGGGAGAACCATCTAATGTGACAAAACAGTGGTGGAGCATACCCGATACGCCGACACCTCATTTGTAAGTCTTTTTTGGATTTCACAGTATCCAATCATCAAATTTTTGAGCAACCAGTGATATAATGCTTCCATAAAGTCACAAGTGCATAAAGTGACTTGTGTGAACTATCAAAATCAAGAAAATTGCAGTAGAGTGGGATTTGGCATGTCAACGCCTTGTTTTTAGGCCATTTTTTTGATTTTGAAGCGTCCAATCAATGATTTCTTGAGCCGTAGGTGAAACGATGCTTCCAGTAGGCCAAAAATTCTCAATATTGCTTGGGGGAACCATCCAATGTGAGAAAACAGTGGTGGAGCATAGCCCGATACGCCGACACCTCGTTTTTAAGCCTTTTTTGGATTTCATAGTATCCAATCATCAATTTTTTTAGCAACAGGAAATATGATGCTTCTATAAAGTCACAAGTGCATAACGTGACTTGTTTGAACTGTCCAAATCAAGAAAATTGAAGTGGAACAAAATCCGGTATGCCAACGCCATAATTTTTAGCCGTTTCCTGGCCTCCAAGCACCCGATTTGTCGATTTCCCGTGCAACGGACAATATTTTACCTCCATAAAGTCACCAATACATGATTTCCATGAGTCAAGAAAATACATCCGAGAAAATTTGACTTTCGACCTCCATTTTCAATTTCCAATATTTTAAATACTTAATATAAGACGTGGCATGTTTGAGCCATCCGAGTCAAGAAAATACATCAGAGCAAAATTTGACTTGTCGACGCCTTGGTTTTAGCCGTTTTTCGGCCCCCGGGTACCCGATTCATCAATTTCCCGAGCGACGAGCTATATTTTGCCTCCGTGAAGTCATAAATACTTAATATAACTGGTTTGGGCCATGTAAGACAAGAAAATACCGTCGAGCATAATTTGACTTGCAATTGGTTTTAGCCGTTTTTTGGCCCCCGGGGTACCCGATTCATCAATTTTCCGAGCGACGAGCTATATTTTGCCTCCGTGAAGTCATAAATACTTAATATAACTGGTTTGGGCCATGTAAGACAAGAAAATACCGTCAGAGCATAATTTGACTTGCCGACACCTTGGTTTTAGCCGTTTTTTGGCCCCCGGGGTACCCGATTCATCAATTTCCCGAGCGACAAGCTATATTTTGCCTCCGTGAAGTCATAAATACTTAATATAACTGGTTTGGGCCATGTAAGACAAGAAAATACCGTCAAATCATTTTCAAATTCTTTTTTAAAAGTACAACTAAACTATTTGATACCCGATCGGAGAGGCACGAAAACGGAAAGATGTAACCGTTCGGAACTGAACAGTCACGATCGGTACTGTTTCACGGTTCACGAACAGTAACGACGGGAAAGGGAAAATGAAGAACTGTTTCGGAAGGAAAGCATTGGTCATACGCTGCAATATATTTTCAGCATTAAGTAGCCGCCTTAATTCAAGGGCTACTATTATCATTTTCGACTGATTCACATCAATGAAAACCCTCTGATGGCTGCTTCTCAAACTAATGTACTAACAACATGCTATATATTCTCAACATTAAATGGCCCTTTGTCTTGTCACCCTTTAAACTATCAGTGAAAGATTGACCTGATTAAACATGACTTATAGGAGAGGAGTGTTCCTTAAGCAATGTACTAAAAAGGACACCTACAATGACTAAATAACATAGGGGTATATGGCTTAAAATGTACTAACAATATGATATATATTCTCACCATTAAATGGCCCCCTTAATTCCTGCCTACACATCATCATTTCTTTTGGGCAGAAGCACATCTCAATAAAAAACTGAAGAGAAGAAACATTGACAGTGTACGTAAGAAGTCAAATTCTGGATTTCCCTCTTCCAGCACTTTCTAATCCTTCACCAACTTGTTCAGTAATGCACGACCTCACACGAGCTTTTGCTTATACGAAATTTTTTCTTTTTTCCAGGGAATACATATGCAGGCAGGCACTACTCAGCCTATGTCTGTCGAATTAAGGCGCTTGGCTGGTCGCAAGTTTTATCACCACAATTTTTTTTTTAAAACTACAACTAAACTATTCACAATAAAACTGCTAACTGGAGCAAACAGAATTTTAGTGAAGATGCACTACTCAGCCTATGTCTTTCGAAGGATTCAGACATCAATGAAAAAACAGATGCAAGACTGATGGTTTTAAAAAAATAGCAACAGTGAAGATGCATTGGAAGGGAAGAAGGACACGTAAAACAGGTGATCAAGATGAAAGCACGGCTCACATGCCGCCATTTATTTCCACAATTAATTGCTCACCTCAATTCAAGGGTTGGTACAATCAGTTTTTAGCAGAACCCCATGTTCTCACTGAAAAAACAATCATGACAGGCCTGATGGTTTTAAAAAGATAACAAAAGTACAATTAATATACCCCTAAAGGGAGACAAAATTATGATTACCATTCCTTAATTTAAGGATTTGTGTACTCAAACTTCCATCTCACATCTCACCACTTGTATCAACTGCTGCTGCTCCTTTGACACCTATAAATAGAGAATGTTGCTAGCTCTTGCAAACTACACAACTCCTCCATTCCTCAAACACATCAAGCTTAGGTAACAAGGCACCAGGGTAACATGTTCAACATACAACATATCTTATGTCTTTCTTTTCTCATCCCACACCTACCCTATATTGTTGACAACTTATCTGTTTGCCAATACTATATCAACTCCAATATAATTCACCTCCTTTCGTGTAATATTACAGGTTCAGCTCGAAATGGCGACTGCAGTCACAATGATCAAGGACATAAGGCCAGGTCAATCAAATTGGACGGCAGAAGTAATGGTGATTGAAAAAGGCTTCCCAAGGCTCACTCAGAACAAAAAACTGTATCAAAAGCTGGTTTTCATTGATGCAGAGGTAACTTAGCTCACAATTAATTCTCAACATTTCACTCTTAAACGACACAGATTAATTGTATGGCTTTGAAACAGGGTACAAAAATCCAGGGTACCATCTTTGAAGAAGACATGCCTATCTTAAAGGACACACTCAACATCTATCGAACCTATTCAATTAGCAATGCTATTGTTAATGGAACTCCAGCAGATCACCGAGTCATAGACAATGATTTCCAATGGCTGTTGTATGCAAGAACGCCCATAGAGGAAACTGTCGTGGAGGCACTGAGCATTCGGGCTTTAAAGTACAACTTCATACCACTTAGGCAGCTATACAAATACAATCCAACTGAAGGCTTAGGTAACTTATTTTTTCATGTTAACACTGTTATATGCTACAATTCGTTTTAAGAATACAGTGAACTAATGGAAATTTTGCTTTTAGATGTCCTATTTGCTGTCCTCAGTGTTGGACCTCCCATAAAGACCAAAAAAACATGGCTACAGAACCTACTCATCATTGATCAAGGGTATTAAGTTCTTAAAATTTTTAACATTTTTCAATCAATACAGCCTAATCATTACTCTATTTATATACTAACTTTGGTATTGTTTTTACAAAAACAACAGAATGCAGCAAACAGTATTAACGCTTTGGGATCAGTTTGTCCAGCATGAGGGAAGGAAATTTGATGAACTTACTCACTCCTATCCAGTGGTACTAGGTGTCAGGCTCAAGGTTGATAAACAGAATGGTATGGCAGTGTAACAATTTCAAAATTCTAAAAATAAACATATACATAACTAATCTAAAATCATTCATTATTATACAGCTATGAAACTACAAACACGGGGCTCTTCTACTTTTGTCTTCAACCCTGCCTTACCAGAAGCAACTGCATTGCAAACATGGTGCATGGCGCAATCTACTACCATTACAAAATTGCCCTCGATAGACCTTGGCCATTTGGGAACGGTGCAGGTTTCCCCTCCTCATCGTAATCAAATAAAAAAAATCAACCGTCTGCCAACAACTGTGGAGGAGGTAATGCAACTCTAATACCGATATGTAAATGACTACTACTAATTTATATATCTATTTTAAAAAAAATAACAAATACAGGACGAAACACACTGGATTCAAGTTATGTGCAAGGTAGTCGACTACAACCAAAAATTCTATTACATGTCCTGTTCTAAGTGCATCAAGGGTACAGCAGCCCGTGGATATACACCATTCTGGTGCAACTACTGTAAACAAAGAGTGCTTCCAATGCCAAGGTCAGTAATTCTGAATTGCCCACAAAAAGCACATACATTGGAAGGGAAAAATAAGCACTAAACATGTTAATCTTTCATTTCAATTCACAGATGCAAATTCAACATCGAACTATCAGATTCCACAGGTATCATCGTTGCTACTTTGTTTGGAGAAAAAGCTGAATCCATGTTCTCAATCGATGGAGAATATCTGAGAGAAAACATACAGCAGGTATAAATAAAAAATTGAAATATATAGGATAAATTTATTGTTTAAAATAGCATATAACATAAAATATTTAACACTGACCATTATTCAAAAAAATAGGATCAGCTATCAGATGTGGCTATGCAGAAACTTGGAACAGGAATTGAATATGCAGTTCAAGTGCGAGCGTACAAGTATGAGGCTAGAGAGGTCGCATTGTGCCTCTTTAACATCAATGCATTCTTTCCTACAAATGAGATCATTGAAGACATCCTTCAGCTTACACTAGAACCAGAAACACCAGCAAAAAAACAGCGCAAGAATGAATCCAAAGATGAGGCATCGTCAGCTCCCAATGACGATTCAACTGTGATGAGCGAAGAACACGCACCTGCTGTGTCAAACAATCTGAAGAAGAATGAAGATCACACAAAGAAGCCACGCAATGGAAAGACCAAAAAGGACTAACTGGAATCAGTCCTAAAATCTTTTGGAAATAGCTATTTAATCTAAATAGCTATTATCTTATGTATATAGTAAAAATAAAACAGCACTGTCTCATTTTCAAGATTCGAAGCTAGCTTTTCCATGCAGCTTGGATCTTACTAGGGACGACATCCTGCAGATTATTTCACAGGATGCTTGAATCGTTGCTACCTATGCCTACGGAGCACTATTTTGGTTTTTGTACATAGTGCTTGTTATAGTATGAAATCTACTGCTTTGAAGTTTGCTCAAAATGTTGGGTCTCATGCTTAAATTAGTGCTGACAATGCTACAAAGGACCATTATGATTATTGTTATCATTTTCTAAAATTTGGACAGAAGGTGTAGGGGTTGCTTCAGTTGTTAATTTAAGTTTTTTTTATTTTTATTTAATGTGTTATAAAAAAAATAATCTATACCATAAACACATTAAGTCAATATTGAGAATAAGTTAAGAGTAAAAACAACTCCGTAATCGCTCCACTACAATGTCGAATTTATTTTAAATTTTACATAAAAAAAACTATTGACTTTTAGAACAGGGATTAGTTCTGTCGTTTTCACAAATCAATAGCTTGGGTCGTTACCACTTTGGGTCACACCGTACATGTTGGGTCAGAGCAAAACTGTGCCCTGGCACGCATAAGTGTAATTGGCAAAAACCGTCAAGCTGGGTCGAGCCAAATTGGATTCGAACTCTAACCTTAGGGTGAAAGTAGTTTCTTGGGAGCTTAAGTGAACTCACAAAAACAAATAAAATCAAATAAGAATTATTTAAAAAAATAAATTCGCATAAGCATAACTGATGTGTGCATTCATATATTTCAGCAGTTTCACCAAGCTATATCAGTTCTATTGGCGCAAGGAAAATAAGAAAGATTTACTACATAATTAACTAATGCGAAAACGCTTTTTAATCAATCCTCAAGTCCCATTTGAACTAGCCCATTGGTATAATTTTATTGATCATTTTCAAAAAATTGGACCAAAGGTCTAGGGATTGTTTCAATTCTTCACTTAAGTTTTTTTTTTTATTTAATATGTCATAACAAAAATAATCTATACCATAAACACAATAAGTCAGTATTGAGAATAAGTTAGGAATAAGGGGGTGTTTGGGAACCTCATTTTTAGCTTTTCGTTTTTAAGTTTTTGGCTTTTCAACTTTTTGGATTATGGTCAGAATGTATTTTGAATTTGGTAAGAGTGTTTGGGAGGAATGTGCAGAATGCATTTTATAACAGGAGTAGTGTTTGGAAGATATGTACAAAATCCATTTTGCGGGGCTTTTTGTTAATGAAAATGAGAAAAGTGAAAAATGAGAAATCAAAAAGCTCCTCCCCACCTCTTTTTCACTTCTCCTCTCTAAAGTAAAAAATGGAAAACTCATTTTCTTAGAAATCATTTTGGCACAAGGCTCCCAAACATCCAAAACCCAAAAATGTGAAAATGAGAAGTTGAAAAGGAGCTCCCAAACACACCCTAAGAACAACTCTGTAATCGCTACACTACAATGTCGAATTTATTTTAAATTTTACATCGAATAAACTATTGACTTTTAGAACAGGGATTACTCATATCGTTTTCACGACTGAATGTAAGCTGGATCGGCGCAAATCGGCCAAATATAATCAAATAAGTATTGTTCAAAAAATTAAATTCCCATAAGCATAACTGATGTCTCCATGTCATATATTTTCGCAGTTTCACCAAGCCATATCAGTTCTCTTGGCGTAAGGAAAAGAAGAAAGATTTACTACATAACTGATGTGAAAACACTTTTTAATCAATCCTCGAGTCCCATTTGAACTAGCCCATTGGTATACATAATCGACGATTGTATGTACATGTTATACATTCACTACAACCACGAAGATTAATCCACAAATAGATATCATTCTTTATCCAGACAAAGCTTTCAACCCAAAACAAATGACACCTAAACACAAATTACAAATCTAAACTATACATTTTGAATGTAACACAAAAAAAAAAAAAAAATATGGGTTATACTGTATTAAAAAGTACACTTAAAATGGTTAAATAAAAGAGAGATATAGCTTACAATGTGCTAACAACATGCTATATATTCTCAACATTAAATGGGCCTTTGTCTTGTCACCCTTTAAACTATCAGTCAAGAATTGACCTGATTAAACATGACTTATAGGAAAGGTGTGTTCCTTAAGCAATGTACACATCATTATTTCTTTTGGACAGAAGCACATCAATAAAAAACTGCAGAGAAGAAACATTGATGGCTTTCCCTCTTCCAATTTTTTAAAACCAGTTAAGAAGGAAAACCAAAAATGAGCCTTTGACAGTGTACGGAAGAAGTCAAATTAAATAAAACAGAGCCAACTTGTTCTGTAATGCATTTTCTAATCCTTCGCCAACTTGTTCTGTAATGCACTATTCTTGCAGCTAATTTGTACTCTGTAATCATAATGTACTGCACCTGCCTCTACGAATTATATAAAACAGAGCCATTGCTGAAGAATTCGGAAGCATGCCTTGTGATTCTTACGCCTTGCTTAGGTGGGTTTTCTTCCCTTCAAATTAAATATGAGTTTATAACTAGCTATGACTATAATTTGTGACTTCATTAAGTTGTTTCGATAATTATATTAATAATGTTCTTGATTATATTTTGTAAGGAGGAAGAAATCGGCTGTTATTGCTGAAGACCAAAGCAATCTCCTGCTTGTGCAGGTATTTGTTTTTCTTTAAGCTGGTAACCCACCAGGTGTTTCATTATAAGCTTGAATGAATTCGATTCACGCTAATTTTTATATGTGCATTGTGTGTCTGTACAATATGCAGTTTTTGGTTTAAGTGCTTGTTGTCTGAATTTTTCATTTTTTTCAACTTTGCAATGTATTCTTTTCAACTTTGCACTTGCCTGGATAATGATCAAATACATTGTCAAAAAGAGTACTGAAGATAGAATCAACATATCACATGTTTGCTACCCATGTTACTTGAAGAAGACATGACCCATGAAAAAAAAAATCAGGACACTAACGTGAGACACATAGGATCGATAATCAAGTTGCAGAACTCAATTTCATCCTCTGAGCAGTTAAGTACAGTAAGAAAGAGACAATGAAAAAACCATTCTTCTTAACTTCTCTTCCTCTTACTGGTTCCTATATACACAAATTTCACTTTCCTTGGTATTTTTTCCACTTTTTTTTTGGCCCCATTACCTTTCTTAGTTTCTGACATGACTAGCATTTTTCTTTCAGCTTCTTTTCAAAATCAATCAAAGCAAAGTCATACCAACTTCAAGCGGAGATAATCACGCCAGTTTTAACCAACTGTTAAAACTAATAATCCAATCAAATATGTTTTCCAAACTCGATTGTATTCAACCAAAACTTTCTGAAAAAACAAAATTTAACTAGCAATCTCATTGCAAATCACTTCAGCTCTTCATGGCCAGTATAATGTTAATAACATGCCCATATTAATGCCTCTCACTATCGACTTGATGTCTTAACAATTTTAGTATCTAAAGTGTGGCTAAACCAGATATGGAATTCAGCATTCAACATGTTATGGCATCTACTTGCCCCTACTTTGTTGCTGGTTTCTGTGTAAAACGTCCTGCTGCTATACCTGAAAATGGGGCGGAGTACTTTTTGCTCGATTCGACTGGTAAACTGGTAAAGATTGGGGATTCAGTATGGCGTAGCACAAGAAATCTCCTATATGTTGCTGATACTACATTCGTTAGAAAGTATTCAGCACTCTTTCATCTTGGGCAACAATTCAAATGGACAAAAATGTCAGACTTTGCTGATTGGGCAGCAGAACTTCTGGAAGCAACACCTCAGTTCATCGAGCCACACAATCGTTCTGCAAATGCTTTGTTTGTTCCCCGAAGCCTTCATGAAGGAGTTGGTATGTTATGATCCCAAGAATTGATTTATAATATTTGAACTATTCATCATAAAAGACCTTACTGTAGCAGATTCTGAATGTAGAAAAATTCTAAATCATCTTTTTTTTTCATATATAGCATATCAACCTTCTTGGTTCCTTCATGTTGTGGATGACATTCATGCTAACATGCAACTGGTGAGATGTAATATTATTTATATTCAGTACAAGTTGGATATGTAATTTGCTTACATGAACTGATTTTGTGGCTGTCTATACATAGACTATACCAGACAAATTCGAGCCATATATATTGGCACCAGCAGCTGCAGTTGCTATCATTCACAGTGGCAACCAATCTTGGTATGTCAAGATTGAAGACTACAAATTAACAGATGGATGGTATCAAGTTGTTCATGCTCATAACTTACAGCGTGATGACTTCCTACTCTTTGGTTATGTTGGCCACTTAGAATTTGATCTGTTCATCTTTGATGAACAAGGATGTGAAAAGAGTTATGCATGGTCCACCACTCTACCAATTCAACACACCGGTGCTCCGATTGGTTGGGATTCAGAAGTAGCACTGTGTCACAGCATGGGCTGTAAGCCTCCAACCCTTTGTTAATACTTTTACCGAAATTCAATGCATACATTCATCAGAATTAAAATTAATAGTCATTTCTTTTAATAATTGTTCCAGCTGCAACATTAACTGCTTGTCCGCCAAGTAGTTTTAGAAGTGCTAGACATGCACTGAGATGCGCTCTCTTATTGACAATGAACGACCTAGAGGACTTGGTAAGAATAGATGATACAACAACACTGGACATATATATATATAAATAGATTTTACAATTTACAGCTCCTAACATTGTGTCATTTTTATATTCAGTATACAACACCGAGGTTTAGATATTATTGCAATATGCAAGGGCATCAAGAGCTTACTCTTGTGATGAAGCATCAACAATGGACAATCAACTATGTGGATGGCTTCTTAACAGGTCCTAGCTGGAAGGATTTTGTCCATGTCCACAACCTCAAGCCATTTGATATTTTGATCATCTCTCCAGATATTAACTCTGTGCTTCATGCAATGGTACTTCATATGAATGACTGGGAGAATATCTATCAATGGTACTTCGAGGATGATGAAGACCTTTGAAGACCTATTGACATTATAGTTTTGCGCCTCTTGAGATAATGGATTGGTTAGTAGTTTTTGGTGAATCCATTGTCTCTTGCCTATTGGACATGTAACTGCCTCAGAATTTTTGCCTATGTAATTCTGGGATGTATATGCCAAAAGCCATCTGAATTATTTTTGCGAGCTTAATCGCCTGTCTTGCCTCAAGGGAAATGTATATTTTGACTTCTCTCTATATATATATGGAATGGCTCAAGTATTTCCTACTTTTTGCATTAGATACAATCTAATCAGTTCCATGTTTTGTCTTACAAGTGCTATGCAACTATTTTGAAATCGGTATAATATTTTTGAGAATATTGCTAGAATGACTGATGATCAAAGTGGGAGTGTAGTAATCTGGAGAGGGGGCTGAATTAGAGGAAAGAAATCGTAGCAGCTTGTCTCCCTCTAAGCAGTATGCCTCTATGTCCGTGCACTATCATCGGTCCTGCACAATTTCCTTATCTAAATAGCAATATTCTTTCTTTTGAAATCTGCGCTCTCCAGGAACCTCATCAGGTTTGCAGCAACGTCTGTTTTGTGCTCTGGATTGTAAAGAATGGAACAAAATTTTCCTGTTTTAGAGGGACGTCTGTTTTGTGCTTTGCATCATAAATCATGCTGACAAACGCACAAAAACAATGATATCACCAAGTCATAAACTAATGATATAACCTGTTTGAATAGCCCAAATCAAAGAAATAGCCTTATAAGGAGTTTTGACGCGCCGGTACCTTGTTTTAGGCCGTTTTCGGGCTTAAAGGTACCGAATTCCCGCTTCGTTGGTTGGAGCGTGGAATGATGCTTCCTCCAAGTCATAAATAAGTAATTTAACCCGTCCGAATGGACCAAATGAAAGAAATAGTGGTGTGACATGTTTTGACATGTCGACGGCTCCGTTTTTAGGCCATTTTCGGGCGTCAAACAGTCCGATCTTTGAACTTTTTAGCCAACATGCAAAGAAACAATTCCAAAAAGTCATAAATGCCCAATGCGACTTGTGTGAACCATTCAAACTAACAAAATAGCAATAGAATGCAATCCGGCATGTTAATGCTTCATTTTAGGTCATATTTGCACTTAGGAGCGTCCAATCAATGATTTCTCGAGCCGTAGGTGAAACAATGCTTCCAGTAGGACAAAAATACTCAATATGTCTTGGGAGAACCATCTAATGTGACAAAACAGTGGTGGAGCATACCCGATACGCCGACACCTCATTTGTAAGTCTTTTTTGGATTTCACAGTATCCAATCATCAAATTTTTGAGCAACCGGTGATATAATGCTTCCATAAAGTCACAAGTGCAGAAAGTGACTTGTGTGAACTATCAAAATCAAGAAAATTGCAGTAGAGTGGGATTTGGCATGTCAACGCCTTGTTTTTACGCCATTTTTTTGATTTTGAAGCGTCCAATCAATGATTTCTTGAGCCGTAGGTGAAACGATGCTTCCAGTAGGCCCAAAATGCTCAATATTGCTTGGGGGAACCATCCAATGTGAGAAAACAGTGGTGGAGCATAGCCCGATACGCCGACACCTCGTTTTTAAGCCTTTTTTGGATTTCATAATATCCAATCATCAATTTTTTTAGCAACAGGAAATATGATGCTTCTGTAAAGTCACAAGTGCATAACGTGACTTGTTTGAACTGTCCAAATCAAGAAAATTGAAGTGGAACAAAATCCGGTATGCCAACGCCATAATTTTTAGCCGTTTTCTGGCCTCCAAGCACCCGATTTGTCGATTTCCCGTGCAACGGGCGATATTTTACCTCCATAAAGTCACCAATACATGACGTGGCATGTGTGAGCCATCCGAGTCAAGAAAATACATCAGAGCAGAATTTGACTTGTCGACGCCTTGGTGTCTTTTGAAACTGAGAAGGTCAAACTATTTTTGTGTCTTTTCTCTTGAGCTTGTGTTATTTTATGCCAATTGTATGCAAATGCAAGATGACTTTGGAGTTGGGAATTCATGTACTTTATCACAAGTTGCTAACAAGTACCAAAGCTGTATTGAATACATAATTTTTCTTAGTTGAGTTGTCTACATTATATTTGCTAAGTTTACATTTCTTATTCTATTAAAAAAAACCGAAAAGGTGTATTCTGATTTTCCAGTAAATGGTTCTTAATTCAATCCTCTTTCCCATTATAAATCCTCACTCCTTTTTCTGCACTATTTTGAACGCTTGAATCAATATAAATTTGTCAAGTCTACTAACGATTTCAGTCCTGATCGAGACAACCAAGGGTAATGGGTACTCTCACTCCATTTTCGTATTTATTGAATTTGACTGCGTTGATGCAAGAGAGCAGAATCACGAAATGGGCTAAAGAAGAGAACAAGAGATTAAAGAGAGCTTTAGCGATTTTCGATGGCAACACTCCCGATCAGTAAGTATCAAAGACCTTTTCCTTCACATTTCACCTTATATAGATGAAACTCAGATAACATCGTACAATCCGGTCCATTAAATTTTTATCCTAGGCCAAATATCTCTCTCAATTATCAAAATTATGGACCACCCTCAAAAACTAATGCATACAAAAGTGTTGCTCTCTATTTTTATAACTAATATAATAAAATAATTACTCCCATTTCAAATTATTATTTTCATTTGTCTGTGAGATCTAAACCATCGATTGTTCCACGTTTGAGAATTACTTGGTGCCCAAGTCCAACAACGTGTCTTCTTCCCTCCCCAAAACCTTTAACATTAATAATAACACTGTTGCTACAGCTGTGATGACCATATCCAGTACTTTTTTTTTTCTGCCTTCTTTAACTCCTCAACAAATACTTCAGTCTTCCACTGTTCTTGCGCCTGACTTGTACTCTACTGATTGAAACACTGTTGCTGCAACAATGGATGACATAAAATGAAGTCATTGTTCAAGAATTGAGAACAAATTCGCCTGACTTGTACTCTACTGATTGAAGTACTGTTCCTGCAGCAATGGATGACATAAAATGGAGTCATTGTTCAAGAATTGAGAACAAGTTCTTTGCCAAGCTTCTGGCTTGTTTACCTCAGTTCTATTTCAGCACCTCTAACAAGAGAATCTGCTGGTTCTGGGGCACCTTATTTGGCTACAAACTTGTGAGTTTATTTTCAGATTTCGAAATACCTACATCATCACTATACATGTTTTGCAACTGCCAATCAAATGCCTAATTTGTTTTGTTTTGGGTCTGCCAGTCCCCCATTCTTGCAGCCGTGTATCACTTCTTCTTCATTTTCTGGTTAACTCTTTCTTGTTTCACATTACGGTTAGCAGGTTTTTGGTCAAGTATTTCTTCCATTTCAATTTGTTACTCCCTTTGTACCATTTGTTGCTCTTTTCGGGGATCCCAACTAATTAAAAGAAAACTATGATTTCATGTTTGAACATTCAATTTCCTATTTGTTACTCCCTTTGTACCATTTGATATTATTACCCGTATCATTTGATTCACTAGAAGTTTGAATAAAGGTTTAATTCAACATGGCTTTGACCTTTCGAGATCAGTTGGCTGCCTCTTGCCCACGATTTGTGCGCAGTCTTACTGTCCAGTATTCAAGAACCACACCTGAGATGGGGGCTGAATATTATCTCATCAACACAAATTATAGACTGATCAAAGTTGCCTGCTCTACACCTAATGGTGTTCATAATTTGAAGTATATTGCAGACACAACGTTTGTCAAAAAATACTGTTGTTTATTTCATCTTGGGCACATATTTGAATGGGATGAATATGAACATTTCAAAGCTTGGATGAATATGATAGTCAATCAAAACCCAACATTTGTTGATCCATATTATCGTTCTTCACTTACAATTACCATTGCTGAAAACCTCCACGAAGGAATTGGTATGCTCTTTCATTCAAAATCAATTACCTTGCTAGAATTATGTTTGTTATTCATAACTGAAAAAATAACTAATTAACAATTTCTGAACATATATAGGTCATCATCCTTCATGGTTTTTGGCTATTGTTGGCCAAGTCCAAGGAGAGACAAAACTGGTAAGATTTTATCTATGTATTCGATTGGAGAAATAAGTTTCATGATTGCTCAATGGTAACACAATTTAGCTCGTTTCTAATATACAGGAGATTCC
Organism: Vaccinium myrtillus; assembly: GCA_016920895.1. Taxonomy (NCBI): domain Eukaryota; kingdom Viridiplantae; phylum Streptophyta; class Magnoliopsida; order Ericales; family Ericaceae; genus Vaccinium; species Vaccinium myrtillus. The sequence goes on from CM029274.1 coordinate 9,489,068, forward strand.
GCGTTTCTCTCGTTCATACTTATTTGCACCAAAGGAAGCTGTTGCAATTGTTAATAGCGGAAATCGACACTGGTATGTCAAACTAAAAAAGGGCTACTTCACTGAAGGATGGGATCAGGTTGCTTGTGCTCATAATTTACACCAAAATTACTGTCTGTTGATTGCATCTGTGGGACACCTGCAATTCGATCTATTCGTTTTCAATCAAGATGGATGTGAAGTGAATTATGAGTGGTCCACTACTCTACCAATTCAGGAACCAAATGCTCCATCTGGTTGGAATGCTGAAGTAGCATTCTCCACTGCAAATAGAAGTAAGATTTACCCAAACTTCTTCTTCAATTAATAATTGAAATCACTCAATTTTGCCATTTTGCTATTAACACTTTACATTGCAAGAATAATATGGAGAGGAAACCGTAGCTAATTATAAAATTATAACTTCTCTCAGCCACAGCTTTGACTGCATGTCCACCAGTTTGTTTTAGAGTATGCAAGCATGCATTAAGGTGCGCCATAGTGCTGAAGTTTGCTGACCTACAAAGCATGGTGAGATTTGTTGATTTCAACACATAAAAAAAAATTATTGCATTGACATACTGACACAATGAATACAATATATCCAGGAAATGCCAGTTCAATTTCAAACATCCTTCCAAGTCCAAGGGCGTAAAGAATTTAACCTGGTGACAAGAGAACGAACATGGACTGCTAACTATGCAAACGGCCACCTGACTGGCTATGGATGGACTGAATTCGTAAATGCACACACACTGGCAACTGGCTATGTGTTGATCCTCAGCCCTGATGCCAACCTTAACTTACATGCCTTAATCATCGGTTGGAATGATCACGAGCGTCTATACGAATGGTACTAATATCTCAATGTACAACTTCACAATATTTGCATGGCATGTGTTTCATTTTGACAGGACAACACTTATATTATCAATTGTAATCCTATTAGCCTACCATGCACTCAATATTTTGTTTACATTTGATCTTCAATCACATTTTGCTACTGAATTGTAACTCTCCAGCAATAGGTTACTATGCTTTTGCCTATTGCTATTGCAGATATGCCAAAACCAATTCAGAGAATAGCAAAAAAAATAGCAACAGAATTTGTCTTATGCCAATTCATGAATCATGGATGTAGCACTGCTGTTTCTCCTCTAAGTGAAATGGACTTCTAAGGTCCAAGCCATGTGATCTTTCACAAACTGAAACCTGTGATGATTTACATTTGCAGAAAAATGAAAACTGAATTACTTTCATCTGGTGCTAAAGTATACTTTCAAAATCAAACTTATTTCAAAATCAAACTTATCTACCTTCTTCCATTATACTTTTTACGGTTTCCAGCCTCATGCTTAGGACAAATTAACCAATGAGCACGCGGTTACGTGCGAAGCACGTAGCCCGACACTAGTATGCAATGATGAGGCATTTAACGCGGCAGTCACCTACTCTGCCACCGTCGCCTGCAGGAGCACGTGGGCGATGGGGGATGTCACAGGTTGATTTGACCACTCGAACCCACCTGCCTTGACATCAGTCAGGACATAGCGTCTGCAGCAGGGATGGAGATCACATCACCTGTCATTCCGAGCGTGAATGACAGGCGCGTAGGGGGCGCCGAGCGCGTAGGGTGCACGCCCCCTCAGCTTATAAATACCCAACCACAACTACCACAAGGGGTATTCCTCTCTCCTCATTTACTACCCTCTTTACTCCACTTCTCTCTCTAAGATCTCTGGTGCATCTCCTTACTCCGGTGACTGACTTAATCATCGGAGTGCCTTCCCGGACCACCACCGTCCGGGCTAGGCACTAACGTGGTTTTCTACGTGTGCAGGTGATCACCTTCAGCGGGCAGCAGCGGATCAGACTTGCACTGCACTCCCCATTCCACTCCTAGAGGTCCAAAGAGCTCACTCCGGCGAAGAGACCCCCACAATTGGCGACTCTGCTGGGGAACTTAAGGAAGTCAATCCTCCCAGTCTCTCTAAACATATTGGTGGTGTATCTTGCCATCCTCCAAGGGCTCTTCTTTCAAAAACCTCTCCAGTTACTGCCCAAATGACCAACCTCACTTTGGGCCTTGACGCATTTGGTCCCGCCGACAGGTACCGCAACGCCGCCGACCGGTACCGGTACCACCAGGTCAGGAGTGACCTGGGGCTCACTCCTCCCCCAACTGTCAACATTGATGGATCGGTCAACATTGCCGCCAACGGCGCCGGCCCCAGCAACGCCGGTGCCAGTAACGTCCTCTTCAACATGGATGGAAACGTCTTTTCTCTTGACAACCTTACAACTCCAGCACACGCTGGAGCCCTTCCTCCTCCTCCTCCTCTCACCATAGAGGCAGAACTGGCATTACTAAGGAAAGAAGTGCTGGCGATGAAGGAGGCCAGAAGCCAACCAGCAAAGTCGAGGTCCGGTGGACGGACGAGGACCCGGAGGCCGGCGCCGAGCGCAAGAACTGACAATGAGGGACGGGCTCCGGTCTTTTCTCGTCTCGGACAGGTCGTGGAGGTAGACCACCGAGGCGGCGCGCTTGTTGTCCCAACGGAGACGGCGCGTTCGCGCCAGCAACACACACTTGGCGGTCAGTCTCGGCGAACCGACCACGTCGAGGATAGCGCCACGACATCTAGCGCCCGAACGCCCAACGCCCGGGAGGAGGAACGGCGACAGCACAAGGGGAAGGGCCTGGCAGACGTCCCACAGGACCATAACGGCCAATCCCGAGCGCACGGAGAACGGGGGGATAACCGTAACCATAACCGATCGGGGGATCGGGGAGGTGACCGGCGCCATTGCCAATCGGAGGATAGGCATGGCGCCCGGAACGGGATACCCAACGCTCGGGAAGATTGTTCACGTGGCAACATGGCCGCCAACCCAGTTGAGGTCTTGGCAGGACATGGCCGAGGCGAAAACAACGGTCTTAAGCCCGGGGACAGGTATACGCTGCGAAACGACGGAGGCAGCATAGTGCTCGTCAACGTGCAGACAGGGGAAACTAAAGTTTATCACGCCGAGCTTGACGCCAGGGAACGAAGCACTCGGGAGGAGGCTGCAAGGGCCCGGGACGGGCACAACAAAAGGCCGTCATCCGAGAGAAGTAACGTGCATGCGGACGGGCCGGCGAAACGAGCTCACGGGGAAAACCGAGCGGTCGACCTTAACCGCCCTTGTCCCGCCGACTCCAGGTTAGAGAAGGCAAAACAATCTCCATTCTCCCGAACAATCACCGAGGCAGTCCCACCGCGCGGATTCAAAATTCCCAAATTTGATAAGTATGAACCCACGACGGACGCAATTACGCACGTCCAGCAGTATCGCCTGGTCTCGGAGCTCTACGGTCACAGCGACTCCATCATGTGCCGAACGTTCTCCATGAGCCTGGGGACCACGGCCCTCCTTTGGTATACCCAGCTCGCTCCGGGGTCCATAAATGACTTCGACGAGCTCGAACGGGCATTCACGTCTCGGTTTGTGACCAGCAACACACGACCGAAGACGCTAGACGCGCTTGTCAACATGAAGAGAGGCTCGAGCGAGTCCCTGAAAGAGTACATCGCTCGGTATTGGGAGGTGTACAGCCTCGTGGAAGGCTGTGACCAGAAAATCGCCTCCACTTCTTTCAAGAACGGGCTCGACAGTCACTCCGACCTCTTCAAAGAGCTCATGGTCCGGCCGCCGAAAAACATGGTCGAACTAATGGAGACTGTGAACCGCTTCCGAGAGCTCGAGGAGCATCTGTTTGACCATGCGTCAAAGGGAGATACCGGAAGGGGCGCGCCCAAGGAAGCAAAGAAGCAAGTCAACAACCTAAAGAAAGGAAAGAACGATCAAGGTGGAGGTTTCGGGAACAGAGGTCTCCGAGACGCCGGCAAAGACAACAACGGTGGATGGGAAAGGCCCCCTAGAAATGACAACGACTACGTTGCCGAGACAACGTATTTCACAATGCCGATCTACAGATTGCTGGCAGAGATCGGTCGGAAGCGCTGGTTTTACTGGCCCGAGGAAAAGATGGGGTCGGATCCCACCCAAAAGGGCAAATGCACGTACCATAATGAGATGGGGCACTACACTACGGGATGCCGACCGTTTAAGGCGCACCTCGAGCGGTTGGTCGCCGAAGGACGCATGGAGGAAAGGATAGATCGCGGACGAACCCCGACCATACTCAGGGGTGCCGCTCCTCAGCCGAACCAGCAGGCCATCATCCCGCCACCCCCGAACCAGCAGGCGCCCGGAGAGAGAGTGCGCCCGGGGGTGGTGGTCACAATCCACGGCCCGGTTGGGAAAGCCCAGGCCGACGCAATGCATGCGGAGTTGCAGAAGATGGAGGCGGCAATGCAAGTGATGACGCTCGGCAGGGCGCCAAAACGGAAATACGAGGAGCCTTTGGAACCATACAGCATTACCTTTTCCGAACGGGATTTGGACGGGTTGCAGTTCCCACACGACGACGCCCTGGTACTCGAGATCAGTATTGACCATGTTGATGTTAGGCGAGTTTTGGTGGACCAGGGGAGCTCCGCCGACGTCCTTTACTACTCGGCCTATAAGGCCATCGGACGAACGCGTGATGAGCTTGCCCCTTCCGACACCCCCCTCGTTGGTTTTTCGGGATTCCCTGTATACCCGCTCGGCAGCATCACCCTCCCCGTTTGGGCGGGGTCGATGCGTTTGGAGATTGAGTTCACCGTGGTAGATTCGCCGAGCCCCTACAATGCCATCCTTGGGCGAGGCTGGCTTCACGCAATGGGGGCGATTGCCTCGACACTCCACCAGTGCGTTCGGTTCATTGGCACATCTGGAAAGCAGGAAACCATCCGAGGCAACCAGATGGCCTCAAAGCGATGCTTTGTCAATGCCGTGCGCCAGAAGGACCGGAGGGAAGGCAGGCACCCCAAGCAGGTACAGTGGATCGAGGTGCCCGAGAGCACCCAAGTGCTCGACGACGTCGGCACGGGTGCCGAGGACAAATCAATCGAAGAACTAATCAAGGTGCCCCTTGACGAAGAAGGCGCCCGGTACTTCATGCTTGGTTCGGGTCTCACCAATCCCGAACGGAGCGATTTGGTCTCTTTCCTCAAGGATAACATTGAGGTCTTCGCGTGGACTCCGTATGAAATGCCGGGCGTCAGCCCCAGTTTCATCACGCACGCCCTCAACGTTGATCCGGCTAGGAGGCCGGTGGTGCAAAAGCCGAGGCGATCCTCGGCCATTCATTCTGACGCCGTCCTGGAAGAGGTTGACCGGCTGATCGAGGCGGAGGCTATTCGAGAGGTGATGTACCCCACGTGGCTGGCTAACACCGTGGTGGTCAAGAAAAAGAACGGGAAGTGGAGGGTGTGTGTAGATTACACTAACCTCAACGACGCTTGCCCCAAAGACTGTTTTCCCCTCCCTCGGATAGACCAGTTAGTTGATGCAACGGCGGGGAATGCTAGGCTTAGCTTTATGGACGCCTATCGAGGGTACCATCAGATTGCTATGAACGAAAGAGATGTGGAGAAGACTGCATTCATCACGCCGAGGGGCACCTACTGCTATCGGGTCATGCCGTTCGGCCTGAAGAACGCTGGGGCTACCTACCAAAGAATGGTTTCCAAGATGTTTGCCCGGGAGCTCGGCGACATTATGGAAGCCTATATCGACGATATGGTAGTGAAAAGCAAGCTCGCGGAAGACCATCTCTCCCACCTCAGTAAGGTTTTCTCTATCCTTAGGGGGCACAACTTAAAGCTTAACGCCGAGAAGTGCGCGTTCGGGGTTGGTTCTGGGAAATTTTTGGGATACCTTGTCACCCGCCGAGGGATCGAGGCCGACCCCAACCAATTGGCAGCTATCCAAAGGCTCCGTGCGCCCACTACGATCAAGGAGGTTCAGCGGCTGACGGGAATGGCTGCTGCCCTCAATCGCTTCATAAGCAAGTCGTCCGATGCATGTCGGCCCTTCTTCCAATCCATCAAAACAAGTAAGAGGGCTTTTGTCTGGAACGCCGAGTGCGATACCGCGCTCGCCGAGCTCAAAAGCTACATGTCCCGCGCACCTCTGCTGGTTACGCCAAGGGAAGACGAAGAGCTCTACCTCTACCTTGCAGTATCCGAACACGCCGTGAGTTCGGCGTTGGTTCGGCAGGAAGGTTTGGAGCAGTTCCCGATCTATTACTCAAGCAAGACAATGCTCCCTGCCGAAACCAGGTACTTGCCAATCGAGAAGTTGGCGCTGTCACTGGTCACAGCAAAGAGAAAGCTCCTGCCCTACTTCCAGAGCCACACTGTCGTGGTAATCACGGCATATCCCTTGAAGACCGTCATGCGCAAGGCGGATCTCTCGGATCGGATCTGCAAGTGGTCCTTGGAATTGGCCAACTTCGACATCCGGTATAAGCCCCAAACGGCGAAAAAGGGTCAGGCTTTAGCTGACTTTGTGGCCGAACTCACTCCAAAGCTGGAGACTGATTACCAAAAGGAAATTACCGCCGGGGGCGACGACGCTCATGAACATGCCGGGTTTGTTCTCAAGCGCTCCCCTCCCCGCACGGCCACCATTTATACGGGCGAATCCTGGCGAATGCATGTGGACGGTGCGTCGAATAGCCGAGGGGCAGGGGCTGGTATCGTACTCATATCTCCCAAAGGGACTCTCCACGAATGCGCAATGAGCATCGGTTTCCCAGCCACAAATAACGAGGCCGAATACGAGGCAATGATTGCGGGGCTCCGCCTCGCTACCGCCCTCGGGGTAGACGAGCTACAGGTATATAGCGACTCCATGCTCGTGGTAAACCAGCTGAATAGCGATTATGGCTCCGGCGACTCTCGGATGTTGAAGTACCTAAGCCATGTCCTGGAAATACAAAAGAGCTTCAAGGCGGTCCATTTCTCTCACATCGGTCGAGCCAAGAACGCTCATGCCGACGCCCTTGCTGCCCTCGGGTCAGCATGCAACGAGCTCGGAGGGACGCGAACCATTACCCTTGGGGAGATTGTTGTCCCGAGCTTCGAGCCGGGCGCCGCAGACGTCATGACGATATCCGCTTCGGGACCCAGCTGGATGGATCCTCTGGTCTCCTACCTCCGAGACCAGGCACTGCCTTCGGACAAAAAGGAGGCTCACCGAATCCGCTGCCAGTCGGCATCCTACTTCCTCTCACCGACCGGGCAGCTCTACCGCCGAACTTATATCGGCCCTGACCTCCGCGTGCTGCACGACGCCGAAGTACCGCACGTCCTTCAAGAACTCCATGAGGGAAGTTGTGGCAGCCACTCGGGGGGACGATCTCTCTCCGAGCGGGCTGTTACCCAGGGCTACTGGTGGCCAAAAATGAGGAGGGGAGCCGAAGACTACGTCAAAAGGTGTGAGGCGTGCCAAAAGCACTCCCCTATCCTTCACCAGCCCACCATGCCTCTGCAGCCCGTCACAAGCCCATGGCCATTTGCTCAGTGGGGACTCGACATTGTGGGAGTCCTCCCCACGGCCCCCGGCGGATTCCGGCACCTAATCACGGGGACGGACTACTTCACCAAGTGGGTAGAGGCCGAGCCACTAGTCCACATCACGGCCTCCGAGGTCGAGCAATTCATCTGGAGGAGCATCATTTCTCGGTTCGGCGTACCTTATGCAATCATCTCCGACAATGGCACCCAGTTCGTCGCCGAGGCCATAAAGGCTTTGTGCAAGAAAAAGAACATCCAAGTGTACAATTCAACCGTGGCTTACCCTCAGGGAAATGGCCAAGCCGAGGCATCGAACAAGTCGATCTCGGCCGGCCTCAAGCGTCGGCTGACCAACAAGCGCGGGAAGTGGGTGGAGGAACTCCCCAAGGTCCTCTGGGGCTACCGAACTACCCCTCGGCGAGGGACTGGCCGAACGCCGTTCTCAATGGCTTATGGGATGGAGGCCGTCCTCCCGCTTGCGGCTATCGCTCCCTCCGCCCGAACCGAAGTGTTCCATCCTGCCACGAACGACGAACACCTGGCCTCCGAGCTTGATCAGATTGAGGATCTCCGAGACGAGGCTCACATCAAGTACGCTGCCTACCAGCAGGAAGTCGCTCGGGGCTATAACAAGCACGTCCGCATCCGTCCCTTTAATATTGATGACCTAGTCCTCCGAGAGGTTGTGCAAAAGAAAAACAAAAAGAAGCTCATGCCAAACTGGGAGGGCCCTTACCGCATCATGGCCAAAGCTGGCTACGGGGCCTACAAGCTTGCCGAGATGGATGGCACGGCAGTTAGCAATCCATGGAACGCTTCGAAGTTGAGGAAGTTCTATGGTTAGGATCTTATGCTTACCATTTTTCACGTTTATCGTGCCCTCGGTAGCTTTTTGTAATGCCTTGGGACCGAAATGTTAATGATAAGATCCTTCCCTTGGTTGATTGTTACTTCTCAATTCTAATTTTCAAAGTAGTTGTCCTCGGCTCAAAGGCCCCAGTTAGATCATTGTCGTTCGGAGGAATGACGCGACCCTGTTCGGTTGAACAGTCATCTATGTTCGGTTGAACAAAAAACTCTACTCGGCGAAGTGATTTGTAAGCGTTCGGTTGAACGTACAATCATGTCCGATGGAGCGGCGCTAATATGTTCACGGATTCGGGGATATGCCCCTGGCCTCTGGACCTGCCTAATGGACTAGTCGGGGGGCTATTGTTCGAGTACACGCTCGGCGCGATTTTTATATTTGGCAAAGCCGACCGAACTCTCTTGCTTCGGCTGGGTTCCGTTCTGGCATCGGCTCCCAGCCGGAGCAGGGGCTATCATTCACTACGAGTTTCAGTGGTAACGATTCGTTATGAACAAGAACTATTACTCGAAAGAAATTCAGAAAGTAAATTCACACAAAACATCGAATCAGAAGGAGAAAGGAAAGTTAAAACACTTGTTCATCCATACAAAAGATAGAGGGGGCTCGGCCCCAAGTACAAGAACTTGAAACAACAACAAAAAGAGAAACTGCAAGGAGGCTAGGCCTCCTCATTGGTAGCATCAGGGCTGGTGGCGTCAGGTGCTTGGTCCTGGCCGACGCATGCGGCGGCGTTGGGGTCAGCATTGTCTTCACCCTCGGCACCCTCCCCCTCGGGGACCTCATCCTCGTCATCGTCGAAAGGCATCTCCGGGACCTCGGTCTCGGGTAAAGGAGGAATGGAGGACCGAAGGGGAGATTCAGCCGGGACGGAAACGATGTCGTAGGCCTGGCCGAAGGCCTGAGGCCAGCAGTCGGCTCGTCCAAGGAGGTAACCCTTCCCGAAGGCCTTCTCCTCATTCTCGTTGGCTTCCTGGGCAAATCGGTGCAGCGTTTCTCGCTTCCCCCTCTCATAGCCGTTGGAGTCAGCGCCAGCCATGTTTTCATCGTTCTCGGCCTTGGCGCGCTGGAGATCCTTTTCGGCAGCCGTGACCTTGCTTTCGGCCGTCATGGCTCTCTCCTCGGCCTCCTTCAGGAGTCGGCGAGCCTCCGAGAGCCGCTTCTCGAGCTCCTGCCCGTCGGCAGCAAGGGCCTCGGCGCTTTTCTTCAGGCTCGCCCGAGCCTTCTGCTCCGCCTCCAGCTTCTTCTCGACCTCGCCCTTCTCGGCGCCAAGCTTGTATACTTTGTCGCCGAGAGCCAAAGCCGACTGGCCGGCCTGCAAAAAATGTGGACCACATGAGTAATAAACCGAATGAAAGGACTTGGAAAATACGAAGTATAGAACTGGAATCTTACCCTCACAATGTGGGTGCACATCTCGGCGTAGTTGTCCGCCGTGTTGTTGGACTCTGCCTTCATGTCCCTCGGTAGGGCGAGAGCTTTCAGCAGGGTCATTGCCGTTTTTCGGCTCTCCCGAACGCTGGCAGTCTTCTTTACCGGCTCGCCGCGCGAGGTCCGGATCACCGGAACCCAAGCATCATCCTCGTCGACCGGGGAAGACGTATCCCCGAGCGGCGGAGAAAGCACCTGTTTGTCCTTGGAAGCGGTCCTCCTCGACCGAGTTTCGGGAGGGGTAATCTGAGGGGGAGGCGGCGTTGGCAGAGCTGCCTCGGACCTCTCCGGGGCCTCATCCACCCGAGCCCTCTTCGGTGGACCCTCCCCCTCGGCAACATGACCAGGCTGCTTGGCCGCCGCCTTCTCAGCCTCCAGCCTCCTCTTCTCGGCCCTCTCCTTTTTCTGGGCCTCCCTCAGTGCCGATAGTCCGGCCATATCTGCCTCGGGGCTGCTGCCGTCGACGAAGGACTGAGATGGACGTTGGGTACTCCTCGGCAGGCGCTCCCGGCCGGTAAGGTCGGTGCGTTCAATGTCGGGATCGAAGAGGCGTACTCGGCGCTCACCTGTCCTCGGCACGGGATCTTTCCCTTTCTTCAGATAGCCCTTGTAAGTTGGCACGTAGCCGAGAATTTCGGGGGCAGTGCGGTTGGGGATTGCGAAGACCTGCTCAATAACGTCGTCGTCTGCGTCCTCGGCAAGCTTCTTCGTCACCTTCCTGCAGTCTAAAAAATAAAAAAAAAACGCAGGTCAGAAAAGTTCAGTTAGCAACAAAAACGAGAAATAAAGATGCAAGGGTGAATTCTCGGCTTACTCGGGCGTCCTCGATGCCAGGGTACGGACCACCTGGTCTCCACGCCCGGCGCTACTTCATAGTTCCCCCTGACTATGACCAACTCACAAGCGTGCCTCTCCGAGTCCGAGAGCTTACCGATGAGATGGGGGTACTCGAGACGCCTGGAGAAATAGTAACGGCCATAACTCTTGCTCCGAGCGCATGTGTAGACCGCCATGAGGTCCGATAAGCGGAAAGGAATGTTGTGTCGCTCGGATAGCCTCGCCACCGAGCAGATAATACGGTACACGTTGGTGACCAGCTGGTGGGGGGCAAGCTCGTACACATCTAAGAACTGTCGGAGGAGGCGAGGCATGGGAAAGGTCAGGCCGCCCTCGGTTATGGCCATCAAGGGCACGGTCACCTGCCCCCTCACATAATGTATTTTGTCGTCGGTGGGCCTCGTGATCTCCACGTCGTCGGGGATGTTGTAGTCCTTTCGGAACGCGGCGAGCTTACCCGCAGAACCGTCGAAGTACATGTCAACGTACTTACAGCTCCCATGTCTGGGGTTCGGCGGCGGGATCGTCTCCCAGCCGTGGCCATACTCGACACCCCCGTCGACATCAGCGTCGTCCTCATCCTCGGGGGCTTGCTCCCGCTCTTCATTCTCGGCAACATGCTGCGAGGAGCCTTCACCCTCACCCTCGTTGCGAGAATTTCGCCCCTCGGCCCGCGGGGACCGGGGAAAGAGCTCGTCCACCTCGAGAGTCACGACGGGCTCGGGGGCGCCGAACCCTGCGGTCTCCCTGTCGATCTCGATCACTTCGGGGTCCGAGGCCCAATCCCCGGAGAGATTCGGGAGCTCGGTCGGATCGACTGCGGGAGATAAAGGGGCATCAGCCGGTACGTCCGTCTCGGGGGTCGGGTCTCGAGGTATGTTCTGACCGGACGTGGTGGCCTGAGAACCGCTCTCGGCACGGAAGGCTTCTTCCTCCATTTCCTTCCAACGCTCGGGGGTTATGGCTTGAAGGGGAGTTATGTTCAATGGTGGAACCCCGGTCTGTGGAGGGACGGAGTTCGCTCGGCTCCTATAGCCTCTCCCGAGACTCCTGAGTTGCTCACGGATAAGGAGGTCCCGAACGTTGCCGAACCTGAAATCGGCGAGAGCGTCGTCTGGGGATGAGTCCGAGGAGTCCGAGCTCATCCAAGCAAGAACCTACAGTGCACGGGTGAAACAACCATCAGCGATATGCACAGGTTTGAGTTCGAGAAAATATGGAGGGTCGAGCTTCGGCCCCTGCCGAGCTCCCCACGGGGTAACGTCCATCCCGAGAGCCCAACGAGCTGTCGAGCCCTCGGCTAGAACCTACTTGTAATGGCTCTCGGATCGCCCGATTATCTCTCGGCTGAAGACAGTGCGTGCGGCGGTCTCGCGCTCGGAAGAACACGATGAGTGTTCTTCGAGCCCAGAGTCCGGCGGCCGTGCTCCGCCGCACAAACCGCCGGAAAACTCAAACGAAACGGAAACAGAAAAGTTGAAAAGGTGAAACGCCCAAAAACCCTCCCAAAATGCAGCAAAAATCGACGAAAAACTACACAAAATGAAGAGGAACAAAAGGAGAACACAATACCTCGGTTTGGGTGGAGGAATCTTGGCCTGAAAACGAGATTTCAGCGGTGGAGAGCGACTGAGCGCGGCGGGCTGCGGCGGCGATGAATCCTGAAGCTGGAGAGAGAGAGTAACGGTGCTTCTCTCTCCCACCCGCCGTGTATTTATAGAGGGTCACCCCCTATTGAATAGGGGCCATCATGGCGCCGGCTCGGGAGGCGAGAGGTCGCCCAATCAGATCGTGACACCTGTCCCCGAGTTTAAACCGTTTGGGCGCGAATCCCTGCGACGGTGCTCGGACCAACCACGCAGCGACACGTGGCAACAACCTCAGCACACGTCACAGATTCCTGACACGGTGTGTCAGGCGTCCTCTCACGTCACTTCTCGATGTGACGTTTCGAGCTCTATCCAATCCGAGCGCCCAATATAAAGGGTCTCGGAGCGGCAGCTCCCCGATCGTTGCAGCAATCATCCGAGCATGGTGCCCTGACCACCGTATTGCCGACCGCCTAAACCGATCGAATCAACTCCCCCGTTTCGTTGTCCCTCGTCGTAGGAAGTTGATGGGGCTATTGTAGCGGCCGGGTTCATAGGGGTCAGCGAGGACCTCCTCCACGTCATCAAAGAGCCAAAAGGGTCACTACCTCAGAATCTGCAAAATTGAATGCAGACCGATCCGCCGCGATGGTGCCGAGCGATAGGTGCCCTCGGCGGGCGGTGCGGAAGTGCGGTTCTGGACGAATATTGATTTGAACAAAGTCCGCCGAACGGCTTGGTGCCGAGGACATGTCATTCGCAGCTTGGTCCGCAGGAAACCCTCAGGGGCTCTGCCGATCGGCGTGCCGAGCGCCCGAGGGGCTGGGCCGCGCACGTGCCGAGTTAGTTGACCACGGTAGCGTGGGGGCTCGGATCCATCTGATTTGGTGGAGGCGTGTCTGACAAGCTATATATGCAATGATGAGGCATTTAACGCGGCAGTCACCTACTCTGCCACCGCCGCCTGCAGGAGCACGTGGGCGATGGGGGATGTCACAGGTTGATTTGACCACTCGAACCCACCTGCCTTGACATCAGTCAGGACATAGCGTCTGCAGCAGGGATGGAGATCACATCACCTGTCATTCCGAGCGTGAATGACAGGCGCGTAGGGGGCGCCGAGCGCGTAGGGTGCACGCCCCCTCAGCTTATAAATACCCAACCACAACTACCACAAGGGGTATTCCTCTCTCCTCATTTACTACCCTCTTTACTCCACTTCTCTCTCTAAGATCTCTGGTGCATCTCCTTACTCCGGTGACTGACTTAATCATCGGAGTGCCTTCCCGGACCACCACCGTCCGGGCGAGGCACTAACGTGATTCTCTACGTGTGCAGGTGATCACCTCCGGCGAGCAGCGGCGGATCGGACTTGCACCGCACTCCCCATTCCACTCCTAGAGGTCCAAAGAGCTCACTCCGGCGAAGAGACCCCCACAGTTTGTATTAAAGCAAAATAGTGAATAAAACGAGTGTTATATTATGTACTTAAGACAGATTCATAATTACTCCGGTGCTTAGGGTTTGCATAAATGTCTATCTCTCAACATTCTTTGATCAAACTCCCCACAGAATTATCCCCAAAGGGAAAGCTTCTCTCAACAAAAATATCTCTGAATATCCCTATTACCAAATTAAAGATAATCACTGCCGGCATCCGTGGTTGGTTATGAACGGCTCAGATCACATCTTATTCAAATAAATCTGAACCGTTCACTGCCAAATAGATTTGATCTATCCAGGAGCGACTATAGACGGCCTTGATCGGCCCAACTTCGGGGACAACACCATACGCATAAAATTGTTACGAGCACAACAATCTCACTAAAAAATCAAGCTAAAACCTACAAGTCATAATTCCTTTTTTTTGTATTTGAATTGAACTAGTCATATTATAAAATAAATAAAAATAAATAAAATAAAAACGTATTACTCATATGCTATTGATCATTAATTCCACAATCACTTCGTTATCCCGAGGAGTTCATTATCCAGAAGACAATGGGATCCACTTATCACCTTGGATAAAATTCTGCACTGAATATCCTTCAAGATGTTCAGCTGAAATTCTGCTACTCCATTTAACTCTATTCGATAAAACCGAGCCAGGCCCGGAGTTACCGTATTCGCCATAGTAAAGCGTTGCTAGCCCGAAATCGCGGTCCCAAGGCATCCACCCTTCTGGTGAAATGATAGGCCCAAATTACAGTTTATAAAAACAGTTCTTGAGTATTCCTTCCATGGCCTCCCCAAGAAACTCGTCACCACCGAAGCCGATGACTGCTTCTCATATTTTTCCATGTATGTCGCGGTACCCTTTACCGTGCAATTCAGGAACACGAAGCCGGTGGTTTGCGCGGGGTCGAACCTGATGAGGATTTATACGTTAATGTGACAAAATGATTTGATACACCATGATATATGAAATTGAAAGCAAGAGGAACACATTAAATTGAATGCATGAATTACGAAATTCGACGAAAAATTTAGGTTGATTGATCAAAATTTGTTGGCTAGAAAACAGGCTGTAACAACCATCGATGCTTGGCTACAATAGCGATGTTCTTATTCACACCAAAAAGTTTATAGAGAGTTAAATTGCAATTAATTAACATTTTTATCCTACTCGAAATATGCATAAGCTGGTCCGGACCGTCTAAGTTAATGAAAAGAAGAACACTTTTTGCCCCATGCTGATATTAAGCGGAGATGGCATTTTCTGTACTGTCATGCTCTTTAATTATGTACTCCCTCTGTTCCATATTTCCGTTTCATAGTCCATTTTGGGGATTTCAGCTTTTTAAGAAAGCGTAATGATTGCTCCAAAAAGGTATTTCTTTTTTCAAATATGCCCTCCAATTTGAAATTTGATTGATGGAAATAGTACTGGTTTTATTCAAATACAAGGGCAAGAATGGAATTTTATCAAGTTTCTATTGATATTGTGGACAATCATTTTGGGCGGAAAATAAAATAAGGGACTATCAAAATAGGATAGAGGGAGTAGTTTGGCAATGGAAAAGAGATGCCCAACAACCCCAAGGGATAGCTCAAGTGACAAAATGGATGAGTTATAAACTCAAACATCTTGGGTTCAAAACTTAGCAACCTCTTGAGGACATGCCACAAGAGAGAAATCTCTTGTGAATCCCCAAGTTTTAGCGTGAATGGCTTGCCTTTGACCAAACCGGAAAAGAAAATAGTCGAGGTGCGTGTAAATTGGGTCCGACAACCCGTGACGGTTGAACAAAAAAGATATGCCCGACTAGTGCTGCAAAATGAACAGTGCAATAAATAGCCCAAAAATTTCGAAACTTGAAATTTCAAGCCGAACCTTCCGTGTGCGGTGATGACATTTTGATTGTCGGAGGAGTCGCGGGGAGAGAATAGGATGAGGCAGTCTTGGAAGACCGAGGCGGAGAAGCCGAAAATGAAGTCGACGTTGCCTTGAATACGACACGATTTGTAGAACTGGCGGAGGGTGTTCGCACAAAGAGTGTCTTGATTACCGAGAAATTCGACGTTTTCAAGCACGGATCTATCGCTATCTGATCGGAATGCGACCGCCTGGTTGCCTCGGGGCCCTGCTGTGTTCTCAATTGTGAGGTCCTTGGCCATGAATCCATCACCTAGTACTCCTGTGTGCAGCATCATGATGCATGGACATTAGTTAGTTAAGCAGCTTACGTACCTGTGAACTTACAGTCTTCCCAAACAAACAGGGCCGGCCTGAGCTAAGGCTTAGTAGGCCGGCGTCTTAGGCCCCCCAGAAAATGAAAAAATAAGGCCCCCTAATATTTTTTAGCACCAAGTATGTAGGCTCATTTTAAGTGATGATGGTGGACGATGCTTTTGATTCTTATAGTATAATGTATTTTTTGGGTTTTTTTCGTGTTAAATACATGCATGTAGCTTTGAAACAGTGTTTATCGACTTTATATTTAGTTTCGCTAGCATTTTTAAGGGCCTTCATTTTCAAACTTCGTCTTAGGCCCCTGAAATGTCAGGGCTGGCCCTGCAAACAAATGTGGATATTGTTTCTGCTACATGTCAAATCAATTAATGTATTTTAGGAGAATTTCTTATGAAAAAATACCAAAAATACAGTAAAAAATACTACAATATAGTGAAAACTCAACCTAAGTACCAAAAAAAACTAGCTATGTCTAATAATTTTACCACCAACTCAGTACTTTTGGAAGCACAGCTTAATCGCTGTTTGGGTACTCATGGTTGGCGATCCTTGATATTTAATGACAATAAAGGGTGGACTGGATTGAACCAAGCGTAACGACCCCTGATTAACTTGAGTACTCATCCGATCCAATTCGTGTGTATTATCTGCACTAAGTCATTCGTGCGAAGCCAAAAGCAAATGAAAATTCACATAAATTTGTGTGTAAGTCGATAATATAGCTTAACAAAAATAAATAAACTAGGCCTACTAAATATACAATCAGGAAAAAAAAATTGTTTTATACAGAGTTTTGTATCACAAATATTTTTATGTGATTTTGTCATCGCTGAACTAAAATTCTAGAGCCGCCCTTGAATAACTATATATTTCTTCGCAAATTTTGAGTTTATATATAAATTTCCTACAAGTGAATAACCTTGGAGAAAATCCCTTCTAGTAGGGATGTGCCTCTCAACAGGGCAGCTGCACTACCCTTTGAGAGGGTGCAAGCGAACCCTATCAGCTAAAACGTGCACTAATTTTCTTATATTTTTGGACATATAAGACGGTTTTTCTTTAGTATTGTTAGCACTGAACCACTCGTACGGAACCAAAATAAGTGAATTGAGTATATTTTTTACACCGCCGAACTTAAATTCTGAAATCGGCTCTGCTTCTCAAGTTGTGGTTTAAAATTGAGTGACGTTCTCAGAGCAGAGGAAAACAGAGTGTTTGTTATTTGGATTGTAGGACCTAACAACTGTACCATCCAAAACTATCCAATAACCGGATGAAATAAGGCCCTACATTTTTAGAGAAGTTTACGGCCTGCTGCCGAACTTCCCACATATATCTTCTCCAGTTATTGTATGTGTTCTTTTAATTTTACAACAGGTGTTCGGGTTGATTGACGCGTACGTCAACTAATCTTTTTATAGTAATTTTTCGGTATGTCGAAGAACATGAATGTCGTTTTAAATGTGATACAAAGAGGAATGTCTAACAAAATGTTAAGGTGGGCTTAGGTTGAGATCTTATCTACACGTAACATTCCCGATGGTTTGCACATGGTATAAAGAACGTCGTTTCACGTGAAATTTTCCATTTTTTTCTCTTACAAACGCACGTGTGGGTCCATTGAACTCATAATAAAACCCCATATGAACTGATCTTTAAGGAGTTAGTTCTGACGGAATTCAAACAATTGACCGCGGTAATGTCGCTCCCCTCGCAATTCATGCTTCACAAACTAGAGACTCATGGATTCGTCATTCATTTGAAGAGTGTGCAAATTTATTCACCAATCTAGATAAGTTTACACAATAAGATTCATTTGGGTTTCATTTCAATTTCAATAATCGGAATCGTTAAGAGCAAATTAAAAGGACAGGACTTACCAACTGTAGCTGAATCATAGGTGGTCATCCCAGGCTGGCCCACATTCAATGACCCTGTAATGACCGTTTTGCCCATTCCATCACCCAGAAACACCACATTCTTCTTCTCCAATGGAACCCTAACAGTCTCGTTGTAA
The DNA here is from genome assembly GCA_016920895.1 of Vaccinium myrtillus. Taxonomy (NCBI): domain Eukaryota; kingdom Viridiplantae; phylum Streptophyta; class Magnoliopsida; order Ericales; family Ericaceae; genus Vaccinium; species Vaccinium myrtillus. Next base: position 9,506,973 of record CM029274.1, read on the forward strand.
ACCCCTTCCTTTATCCGAATCACAAACTTCCTCTCCGTCTCGTTACTCGGCGCGGCTTCCACCGCGTCCTGCACCGTCATGTACTCGCAATCGTCTTTTTTTTTTTTAACAGCAGAAAAAGATTTTATTAACCGATTGGAATAAACACAAAGATTTGAAGTCGAAAGTATCGAATTTTATTAATCAGGTTGAGTTTTTCTAATGATAAAATCTGAGAAAATCAACATTTGTTAAAATCACTATCAAATCAACTGGTGGTTTTATCAAATGTTGATTTTATCATTTCGAAAACTCACCCTCAATTGGAATGTATATTCGCAATTCTCACCACTCCTGCTTTTGCAAACGGTCACGTTCGCGGTCAAACCGGACGGAAACCCGCCTTTAAACCCCAAAGCCCACACGTCACCCGACCCGCCCACGTACTCCCAGAACCAGTCCCGCTCTGTTCGGGGCGGGGCCCAGGACTCGGTATTGTTACGATAGATATCGTACGACCGAATGATGCTCAACGCCTCGCTGGTCATGTTCACCACAGATGGCATGTACATCACCACCTCATTGACCTCTTGTAAATTACTGCCCGTCTTGTTCAGCCCGTTAAAACACAGGGACTCGTATACCAAGGACGCGCTCATCCAAGCCCGGGCGTCCTTGATCTCGCGTCGCGACAAAGCGTCGAGCGTCGATTCCTGCCGGTGCTCGGCATTTCGGAGCACCTCCATGCATGTTTTCGCCGGCTTCGCGACCATATGATCATTTGGGTACTTTTTTAAGATAATGGCAATCAATTTTTGGACCATCTTGACGTTTCTGATACAGATATGGGTAGTGTGTCTCAGCATTCTGATCGGGACGTAGTTGAGGTTGGGTGAAGAAGGGTCGTATGGGGCGGCTAATGTCGCCCCACATCCTGTTGGATTCCTTGTTGCTTGGCATGCTTGCTCAACGGACACCATTGTGGGCCCATATAGGGGTTGTGCCTTTTTGGTTGAGGGTTCGGGCGCCATTGCAGGCCCATATAGGGGTTGTGCCTTTTTTGTTGGTGGTTCGGGCGGCGAGGTGACACGGTGGTGACGACATACTACGTAGATGGTGGCGGCTATGATGATTGCAACAACGAAAAAGGTTACAACAGCAATGCCGATGCAACGACGGCTCCTCGCCATTAAGAGGTTTGGAATTAACCTCGTTAGGAAGGGATTTTCACGTATTCAGATCATGTATGCATGCGTATATAGATGCATGCATACACCATTTGAGTACGTGTTTGATTCCGTTATCGAGGACAGGAGATTACATATAGATCTGCAGAGAAAAAGAAAAAACCAGAAATCCTATTCAAAGCGATGCAATTTCTTAGCAATGGCGAAATAAGTTTGTTGAGGGCGTGAAGGGTGAGAGGAGAGAGAAGAGAGGAAAGAGACGCAAGGCCTTGAAAAAAGTCAAATGGAAAAGGAAAAACTTTACTTGCCCAACAAATTCAAACTTATTTGCATTCCCAGGTGGTTTTTTATGTTTTAATTAATTTTTTTACAAGAAAATGAATTCATTAAATTGAGTAAATTAATGCAATAGGATAATGGGATAACGGGCCGGGAGTGGGGATAATAAAATCCTAAAAAAACTAACCCCAATAAATTGGTCCAGTGGTTTAGGATTGGGACTTCGGGATTTAATACGTTATATATAAAGCCTCATATTCAATTCTCATGATTGCTAATAATTCTCGTGGCCATCTTATCTCATGCTTAAGCGTGTGGGAGTGACTCTAGGGATTAATTTGAAATTTATGAAATTAAAACTGGCCAGAGACACCCACATGACAAAACAAAATAAAAACAAATAGTCTCACAATCCAAAAAGGGCTATGATACCAACCGTCAAATAAAGATGAGAAATACTTATTTACGGAGCCTCCTTTTTTGAACTGTATTTATGGAGCCTCCTTAAACAAGGAGTTTGCGCCAAACAAATCCTGACCATGCATTCCGCGATCCAATGTCCCGGAACAATGCACTCTCTCTCTCTCTCCTCCTTAAAAGCATGTCCGATTTTAAAACAAAAACAAAATTCGCGCATTAATACAAGTTGTTGGATCCCGGAATGTACGGTCCAGATTTACTTGGTGCAAACTCCTTGTTTACGGAGGCTCCATAAATAAGTATTTCTCAATAAAGATACCAAGAAAACAACAAAAGCATCAAACATCTAGGCCTCCAAGCACCAGAAACCAAAACACCACCTCGGACCTCAGCTCCCAGAACCTCAAAACCTAAGAAACTGGAGTGTCTAGGAGAGTTCAAACAAATTCTACACCGCACTTAAAAAAAATTGATCTTTAGTGACAACAATTTGACAAAATTATTGTCACTAAAAGTGTGTTGCTAAATGATTACGTGACAACTTTTTAGTGAGTCTCGTCACTAATTCTATAATTAATGACAGTTTGGTACAAAAAACTGTCATTGACAAATATCGGCCGATACAGACGTATCGGTTTTTCAAGGGACCGATACCCATATTGACCGATATAGGTCCGATATAGGCCGATATTGACCGATATTTGACCGATACTACCGATACCATTACGTATCCCGATACCACTATATATTTAAAACCTTGGTCACTAAATACTTTTTAGCAACACACTTTTAGTGGCACGTTGTTGTCAGTAAAACTCAAATTTTTTTTTATAGTGCCCAGAGATCTGGTACATATTTTGTTAATTTAAAATTTTGGTATCAGATTTATTTGGGGGTGGCAGATGTATGTCTTACTATTGGCTTTGAATTCTTTTGCATGGCATCCTTGGGACTTCAAGAGGAACACCCTCCCATTCGCAATAACTCAATTTTTTAGTCTGCCTTTTCTACCATTTCACATGGCAGTAACAACACTCTTCAATGCCTGGAAAATTTCTACGTGGTCTTTAAATAGGTTACAAACTAAAAGGAAAATAACTTCTTCAAAAAAAAAAAAAAAAACCGGAAGCATTGCTTCTAAAAGAAAAAAAAAACTCTCTCACAGAGCATTCGGGCAGGGGCGACGCCACATAGTAATTAGGGGAGTCAGCCGACCCCACGGCGAAAAAAAATAATACTACTATGTTAATTTTTTTTAGGAAATTCATAAATGAACCCCCATAAATTTAGGGTTGACACCATTGGATAATTCCTCAACTTTCATCCTCCCTCTTTGTGTGGCTTGTTTGAATCATACTTACTCGTTTTGTTCTTTTGATATGGAGAGGTCGATTTGTCTTGCTAAGGAATTACTCCCACCGTTCCAAATTGTTGCTCCTAGTTACTAAAAAAATTGTTTATATTGTCAGATTTTTAATGATTTATATATCTAATATGGATCTTGTTTGATGGATCTCAATTAATTTTATCAAACACCTCTTTTAAAATCATAGAAAAATTATAGATTGTAAAATATAGATAATTGTTTGAATGGTTCAAAAAGTGAAGCAGAAGCAACAATTTGGGATGGAGGGATTATTTGATAGTATGTCAAGACCGCGTCGAAGGCAATTATAGAAGCTTGTGTAACTTCTTTTTTTTTTTTGGTATGTGGCAAAAACTGAAAACAGAGAAAACTGTTTTATGCCTTTTGATGATATCTTTTTTTCATTAGGTTGAGCTTTAAATATGATTTTTGTTGGAACAAAATTTTTAGTTGCTATTACTGTGATATTTTCTTTGATTTATATATGGTGGGTTAAGGTATATGATGTTTATATTAATGACCCCACACTTTCAGAAATCCTGGAGTCTTTTTTTTTTTTTTTTTTTTTTTGAAAAGTAAAAGAATAATATTATTAATCTTTGACTAAGATAGAAAGATTAATGAAGTGGAGAAGGAGTGGAAACAAAATCCACAACCAAAACCACATCACCAAGTTGGCAAGATGCCAACAAGATAAAGAAAAACAAAACGAACCAAAGTAGGAACTGAATAACAGAGTTCCAGCCCTCAAGGCAAAAGAAAAGACCATAAGATGATATAGAATAGTCTACCAACCGAATGCATTAACAATCCAGAGAAGAAACAGAGTTGGTATCGCAGATTATAGGCATCGGTCGCAGCAAAGTAGCCTATCAGATGGAGTCCAGAATGCTTTGAATTCTGTAAATGAAGTCCTCAACTGTGTACTTGGCTCCTTCCCCACCTTCTTTTGTTTTGACCCAAAGTGCCACACGAGTTTTAATAACATCAGTGGTTTCATTCCAGTCTGGTACTTTACTTTCGAAGACACAAGAATTCCTCACATTCCATATAGACCATATAACAGCAAGAGGGATGCAGTCCCAAATGATCCTTTTTTCAGCCTTTAGTTTCCAGTCATTCCACCGTAATAGTAACTCGATTGTAGACTTTGGAGTAACTCATTGAACGCCCCACCACTGTAAAATGTTACTCCAAACATTCCAGACTTTATCACAATGTAATAAGAGATGATCTATCGATTCCAAATTCATATCACAAAACTTGCATATTGCATCCACTGCATTGGGAATGATACCAATGTCTCACATCCACAACATTGGAGTCGTCACTGCATTCAGGCAATTCTTGGGAGTGGAACGTCACACAACTCAGTGCTAGCGGGTACGTATCTTCTCTTAAGACAGCGCTTTATGTGTGACTCGACCCACACAAGATTTCTCTTAATCTCCTATTTTTTGTTCTTACACAATTATCTCAAAATTTTATTTCATGTTGGCGTCTCTAGTTATTGTAATTTACAGAATTTCTAACGAGTAATTTTCTAACACGATCAATCATACAACCACAACCTAACCATCCTCCTCAATTTTTGTAATAATTCATGTATGGTGTCTCGGGCTAGCTTACATGCGTCTTGGACTAATTCATATTCCCACAACCGTTTACATGCATACGCGTGGAGTGAGGCAACCCCAAAAATTACTAACAAGGAAAATCAAACCTAAAATTTTAGAAGGGACCTTAAGCCCCAGTAATTAATAGGTATCCCAAAGTACCATCTGGCATTGACATGTGGTACGTCCCAACAAATAAAAGATTGTCACCACACTATGAGAATCACTTCTTGTCTCTCAAGAAATCCATGCTTCGGTGCAGGTACATCCTAACTCCTCTCCTTTCATTTTATCTGCTATTTACACTTGTCCAAGTCTTGATGTTAGAAAGGAGCTTTGGGAAAATCTGTGTGTGTTAGCTGATAATCATAATGAGCCTTGGTTAATGATGGGTGATTTCAATGACATTCTTTTCTCAAATGAAAAATTTGGAGGGAGACCCATTAATTGGAATCTAGCCTCCAAGTTTAAGGACTGCATTGATTATTGTGGGATGGTGGATCTTGGTTTCTCTGGCTCTCGTTTCACTTGGACTAACCGTCGTCTTGCTGGTGGCATCATTCGTGAAAGGCTTGACAGATGTCTTGCTAATGCTGAATGGTCCTTAGCTTTTCCTGAAGTCTCTGTCAAACACTTGGCGAGGGTCCATTCTGGCCACTGTCCTATTCTCCTAATTCTTTTAGTTCCAATTCGAATATTTTTGTGGTTCGCTGACCCCACCTTTCCGGTTAGAACCCATGTGGTTCGCTGACCCCACCTTTATTCCTCTTGTTGAAAATTGCTGGGTTAATTCGCCTAATTCTTTTAGTTCCAATTCGGATATTTTTGTGGACCATGTGCGTTTGTGGAACAAAGATCATTTTGGGGATATTTTCCATAAAAAGAAAGTTTTGAACTCGCATTCTCGGTACGCAAAAAGCTTTAGATAACAGTCCTTGTCAGTTTCTCATTAACCTTGAAGGTAGCCTCATTAAGGACCTAAACAATATTCTCAAGCTTGAGGAAGATTTCTAGGCTGTTAAGTCTAGAACAAATTGGCTCTTAGATGGTGATTAACACCAAATTCTTCCACTTATCCACGGTTAACCGTCGTAGAGCGAATAAAATCCTTTTTCTTAAAGATGGTAGTGAGAGGTGGATTTCAGATACTAAAGAGCTTCAAGTCCTGGCTATAAATCACTTCATGAATATTCTTTCTACTGAGAGAGTGTCTGAAGAGATTGCTCACTCTTTTATCTATGTTCCTCAAATTTCTAGCGCTGATCATGATAATCTCTGTCTGATTCCCTATATGGATGAGATTAAAGAGATTATGTGGTCCTTTGAACCCAATCCAAAATTGAAGAGAGAGAAATTAATTTTGTCCCACCCATTAAACTTGTCCCATGCACGCGCGCGCGCGCGTGTGTGTGTGTGTGTGAGAGAGACAGAGAGAGAGAGAGGTGGGGTCTGACAGCGACGGGTATAATTTTACAAAGTCATTGTCCGGCTTTTCCTTTTGTGCGAAACAGGAGACAAAACAGTGATGACTCATTGTCCGGCTTTTCCTTTTGTGCGAAACAGGAGACAAAACAGCCTTTGTAAAATTTTCCTATCATTAAGGCTATTTTTGTCTAGTGTTGTCCTTGAGCCATCAAAAATTTCCTATCAATGTACTGGAGGATTTAAAATAAGTTAAGTTGGACTAAATACCCTTTTATAGCTTCAAATTTGCCCTTTTGGACAATTGTCTGTATTGAGATTTGCAATCGCATATCACTTAACCCCAACAATTCTCATGACATCGTCTCTCAAACTTAATAAAGTGCCAATTTAACCCCAAAACTGTATCTCTTTAATCTCTCCCAGGTGTAGATTTACGGTAATTATTAATTAACCTTTATTAACGTCCTTAGTCAGGGGCGACTGCACATGTAACTATGAAGTATGAATGGTCACATGACCACTCAAAAAAAAAAAAATTCTTAGACTACATGGAGAAATCTTTAGCAATTCGGGGGGCCTGTAGTGAGCTCTTTCGGTCGTCCGATCCGAGATCAACTGTCCGGATAAATTGGAGTTAAAGTAAATGTAAAAGTGCTTTTTAAAGTGTAAGACGATCCGAACCATTGATCTTGGATTGGACGGCTGAGAGAGTTCACTACACGCATGTAGTAAGCTCACTCACTGCAGAGCCCCGGTTCTTTTAGGCAGCCCATTGTTGAACATTATCCCAATTAAATTGAACACCCATGACCCAGCCCTAATAAATTGAACATCTTGTCTAATAAAAAAGCCCAAGTATTGAACACTTCGGCCAATAAAAACGCCAAGTTCAGTTCAAATTGAAACCAAAAAACTAAAGTCCAAATAGAAAGGCATGAGAAAGGGGGAAAGGCGTACACAGACTTCCAGTTTGTTCTTTGACTTCTTTTCTGGTAGTGAGAGAAAAAAAAAAAGAGACTACCGCAATTATGCAATGGTTTCAAACTATGAAATTTTATCGAGGGCAATTAATATACTTTATCCATTGTTTTTGGGTGGCATTGTTGATATTAACGGAAATTTTTGTGTCTATATTTAGTTGTGATTTATAAAGGTAGTAGAGCATAATAATTTATGAAAACCCTTGAAAAAATTCCTAGAGCCGCCACTGTCGTTAGTAGTTATTCATATCATGAAAAATTCAAATGTTGGAATAGATAACCTTGCCATAGACGTCTCAGTCTCTATAAAGCACGCTTACACTCTTTTTTTTTTTAAATATCTCCGGTGAAAAGGGTGTGGATAATTGTGATAGCTTAAGCATAAATTCAATTTGAGGGATGCAAATTGTTTTCACCCTACCACTAATCCCATAAAATAGATTTAGCAAAAAATATGATTAAGTACAATAAACTTCACATCCAAACTACCTTAACTTATTAAGTTCACCTATTTTCGAGGATTTCACAAACCGTTAGATGTGTTTAAAACGTGATTTTAAGGTCCAACGCTAAGATTTGGCAAAAAAATTTAGGAAAAATATGATCGATTAAGTAATGATTTGTGGATCGTCGAAATTTGGTTTATGGGATTAGTCCGTAAAAATATTTGGATAGGAAGTTTACTCCGATTAAGTAATGATGATGTGTGCAATCTATTTATGGGATTAGTGTAAAAATATTTCCAATTTCTCACATTGATCAATTTTGGGATTAACTTATCACATTTAATATGTTGTTCTTATTTGAAATTTAAAAAAGAAGAAGAACAAACACGCTTCATTAAGAATAAATTAGTGTCAAGAATCAGAGTGCTATGTTCAGAATTTTTGGATTGGCAAAACCAAAAGAGCTGCTTTTAGGTAAGAGTCCCAAGTGGACACTTGACTTGAGGGGCCATTCCTTATAAAAATAATCTGGGAGTAGGTGACTTGAGGGGGTCTAGTTTTTGTTTACTTTTACAGTAGTGGTTGTAAATTCTTTCATTTCCAAAGCACCAAAAAAAAAAATCAAAGATAAAAAATACTTCATTTGCCCTAAAAAGAATGTCCAAAAATACTATTCACCCCTCTCAAAAAATTTCTTTATTTGATAATTTATAAGGGAAATACTAACGGGAGCCATAGTACACCCGTTAAAGATTAAGAATCAAAAAGTACAATTTAAAAGACATTTATACTTTTAAATACATATTTTTGTTTTGTTTACATTTTGTTTCATATTTTTTTGTTTAAATGACTCATTTCTTTTTGTCTTAATAGATGTCTTATTTTTATAATACTTTTTGACTCAATTTATAATATTTTAAAAATTTTTGATTTTAAAACGTATGAGAAAAAAAATTTGTTTAATAAAACGAAGTCAGATAAATAAAAATATATTATGAGAGATATTAATATATTTTTAAATAATTTATTATGAGAGATATTAATAGTATTTTTGCAAATCATTTTTAGATGAAGAGAGTACTACACTACCATAGCAAATGTTTTATATATTTAAACAAAAATACTGAAAAAAAGGGAACCCGGAGCTGATAAAGTTATGGCAAATCAAATTTCTTTGCTTTCAATAGTCAAAAACAAAAATTTGTAAAAAGAAAAATTTCTTTGCTTTCAAAAAACAAAAATTTGTGGACAAAGATTGGAAAATGGGGTACTCTTGATTGTCCCTGATCTTGGATTTTGAAAATTCAAGACAGAGACCCATCAAAGATTGGAAAATGGGGTACTCTTGATAGAGACCCATCGGGCGCTCTCAAAGCCAATAGCAGCAGTCTTTTCCTCTAATACTCCACTGATTCCTTCCTCATTATACCGATCAGAAGATCATCACACTTCTCAGATTCATGACGATTATGGCTACGAGTCTCGGATTTCAGATGACCCTTTTCATCTATTTTCTCATTACTCTGCTGTCAATCTTTTCACCAGTATCAGAATCCAATCAGGTATTGAACCATGTGTTAATTTTTATCTTCACTCTTTAAAGTAAGGTCTTATCTAGTACTCCCCCAAATTCTAGAGTCTTCGTCCCTTACAAACCCATCTATTTTTCGAACAGAAATCTGAAACGACGAATAGAAATATGTCATCTCTCTCTCTCTCTCGATCTGTATTATGTATATACGCGTTTATATTCCGTCTGGATTGGATTTGTTGGTCAGTTTTGGGATTCAAATTTTTTTTCATTACCTTTTGAGTGTCTTAATTTCTTATTTTATCATGAATCCCTCCATTTAATACTCAATCCATTTCAATTTCGTAGTTCACTACGGAACTACCCGATTTTCAAACTAAAAAATAATATAGTTTCAAAAATTATTTTTTATATCAATATGGATCTTGTTTGATAGATGAACTTAGGTGTAAAAAAAATTCAAAAATGTAAACACATTATTTTAAAAAATTATTTTTTGAGTTATTATTTTAAGTTTTAGAAAAGGGGCAAAAAAGTAAAATTTTCATACTTTATTCTTTGACTTTTGAAAATGGACAAATATTTTAGAACTTGAAAAAGTATGTTTGTGGACAAACAAATCCGGACGGAGGGAGTATATTTACCGCAAAAGTCTTTTCATATATCTTTCAGACATCTTTAGGTTAAACATCTTTTTCATAAGATTGACCTTATTTACCGCAAAAGGCTTTTCATATATCTTTTCTAGGGCTTTGAACAAATCTGTTGTAAGCATGTCTTTGGCAATTTGACGCAATTGACGTGCGAGGCTCAACTGCACGGTCCCTAGGGCTTTGCGGTCTAGAACATCCCATTTTGCTTGTTCCATATCCTCTGGCTTCTCGCCATTGATAGGGAGATACATATCCTTCTAATACAAAATATCCTCCATTTGCATCTTCTAGAATGCATAGTTGGAACCATTGAACAACTCGACTTGGCTTCGTCTTCAGCCATTGTGTAAACCCTTGACCTCCTAACCCGGAGCTCTGATACTAGTTGTTATAAATTCGCACTTCAAACACGTAGACAAACACACACAATCGAAGAACAAACCAAGAACAGAAAACAATAACAAGCAAGAAAGAAATAAGACACGGAGATTTACGTGGTTCCGACTTAAGCTGATTGCTTAATCGTACTCTACGGGGTGCTGGGGTGTTTCACTATAATGAATGAATAATCAAAGTTACAACCGGGGCTGCTCTATGTGTTCCTTTTATAGTGCAAGGCAACACAATACATTAGAAACCCTAAAATGGTATAAACGCGCATTCTTCCGTCCCGGTCGTCCGGAGGGACTTGACCACCATACGGACGAGATGTTCAAAAACTCCTTCTGAGTTTCAGTCTTGCATTGGCCATCTCTCTGGACTTTCCGTTTGGACTGCCCAGAGCCCTGTCTAGACGGGATCTTTAGAAACACCCTCTTAGTCTCCTGAAACAGGTTTCATCCCAACAAATTGAACCTATCCTCCTATTGTTTGCCTTAGACTTATTTGAGTAAAGTTCCTCATGTTGGATTATGAACCAAGGACACGAAATAGAAGAATAAAATCAGTCTCAATTCGGCGTCTCACACCAGTTTTCACTACATCTTTTAATTTAGAATAAGAATGCAACAATGGCTGTTAGCGTGGGCAACATGGTATATTCTAGTGTTTACATCAATGAATACCTTAACTTTAATGACCCATTTGTTTGATGGGACTAGCGATGAAGGGATGTATAATTCATAGGATATGTTGTTGCATGGGGTTAATAGTGATGGGAGTAATAATACCACTACCCCACGGTATTATATATCCCAAACTTAGTGGGATTATGTAGGATTATATATCCGATGTACATTTGATCCGTTTGGTAAGGATTTTAACCAAACGTTGGATATGTGGTGGATAATAGCCCAATCTGACGTTCATATCCAATAAACAAATGGGCCCTACAATCCATCTACTCAGAAGATATGCGTGTTAACATGTCCAATACTTATCAGGATTCACAAACACAACACCTTTTACTTTATTTTCTTATCTTTTTTTGAGCTAAAAACATGAAGGGGATAGTAGTGGAGGTTTCGGTTTCTTTTTGTAATTTTGGGAACAAAACAAGAGAACTGGGCTTCTTAATAATTTTGATACGTTTGTTTACAGTTTTGTGAAGCTGGAATTGGTTACACGGAGTGTGGAGCCTCACCTTATTCACCATCAAAGATATTGATAAAGGGTGGAACTGTTGTAAACGCTCACCATCAGGAGATTGCTGATGTGTATGTAGAGGATGGTATTATTGTTGCTGTGAAACCTAATATCAAGGTATATCATAGTCTTTTGTACTCTCTTGAGTTTGATGTATTATGGGTTTGAGTAGGTGGAACTCATCTGAAATCCAGTGATAAAATTGTTGTTTGCCTGTGAAAGGCGGATCTATTCCATTCGTAAAGGATTCTTAATCTTTATTAAGTCAGGATTTAGTTTGAATGTCAGTAACCAGTTCCCTGTCCTGAAGGAGATGATTCTCATTCTTTTTTTCAACGATGTAGTGAAACATTTTGGTAGAAACAAAATAATCATGCAATCAAATAAAACAGAGTGAATTAAGGGAAGATAACATTGAAAATTGTATGAATGATGGAGATTTTCAATGGTAAGAAGTAGACAGTAGACTACGTTAAGTAACATTTCGGAAAACTCTACTGTCAGATATGGATTATGCTGGTATTTTCTTATTAAATAGCCCATGCCATACGATATGACCTAAAGTATTTGATATGTGTCTTCCACGATGCATTTCAAACTAAATTAGGTTTTCCTTGTAGTATCTTGGTCCAGGGTTTAGTTTTGGCACTTCCATTTTGTTTTCTTATTGTCTCTCTAATTTGATTGGAGTCGCCCCTCCATTTGAATTTACTGGAAGGCAATAAGAAAAGGTTACACACAAAGTTATCCACAATTCTTCATGTAAGGCAATAAGTAAAGGTTATACACAAAGTTATCCACAATTCTTCAGGTTATTTTGGTCCGACATACTAAGATGTTCTTTGATACTTGGTACCTTACTTGATGGTATAATTGAAATACAAGCATGGGCTAAGTTTTTTATGGGTGCTTGACAGATTTCTCCAAAATAACTCCAAATAATTGTATTGTTAATGTTCAAATTGTTCTTGGCTTCGACCTACTGTAGGTTTATATAAGGCATGACCATGTAGATTTCGGAATCTTATATACTATGATTGGAGCCCATCTGAATTTATTGAATGCCATCTACAGGTTGGTGATGAAGTTACTGTGCTTGATGCCACTGGAAAGTTTGTTATGCCAGGTGAAACTTTGTTTCATAAAATTGGGTTCATAGAACTGGTTGTTTAGTCCTTAAATTTAATATTGGTAAAGTAGTTCTAGACCTGAGATTATATGGATTGGTACCATACAAAGAATCACTGTCATGGGTATATTTTCCAAGATTAATGTGGCTAGTGAAGTGCTTTTAAAGTCGCAATGGAATTGTTTATGCTATTGAAAGGCTGTTAACTAAATATTTACCAATGTAAGCTCTTTTAATTCCACATTTGGAGTTGCATCAATCACATTAACATAGCAAGCACTGCCAAACTTCAATTTCTTATCTGTTACCTTACAACCTTTAATTATAGCTCTGAGGACGAGGAACTTTGAAATAATTCTATTTTGTGAGATGCATTCCCCTTTCTCTATTTAATGTTGTCGTGATAATCTGATGTTAGATCACCAATAAGATCTAAGATAGGTAATGTTATTCAGAAATGTTGCATCTGTGGTGGAGGAAGGAAAATAAAGTTTCATGTCTATTAAGATTTAGCAATTATGACCTTGGAAACTGGTTAAAAAAGAAAAGAAAAGATGGAGACAGAAAAAAAGATAAAGTATCATGTGAAAGGACACTTTGGTCGAAGGGGAAGTGAAGCATTGGAGGCGATGAGCATTATTTGATATATCCTGAGCTAGTTGCAGGAACCTCCTATGTGGGTGGCGAATTCACCTCAGAACCTCGCTCCCGCGCTCCCAAGTCAAGACTCTCCTAGAACCTCGCTCCCATTAGAAAGGAACCTGCTCCCAACTAGGATAGAACCTCTTAGGCGTACAAATCCCAAAAGAAACTAAAACAAAAGATACTAAACAAGAGAAAAGACAAAGTAATGATATGATATTAGAAAAGTATTTACTTAAAATTTGCTCAATTACTTTATATAACTATAATAGTACTTACTTACTACGACAGTCTTTGCAATTGACATGAATGACGCATACTCATATTTACTTGCATTACATATTTATATTTTCATGCATTATTCCTAAAGGAAAGAGGAGCTCCTATAATCCTTCGCCCCGGACCCCGCTCCCACCCCAGCTTCGTGCAACTAAGATATGGAGAAGTGAGAACTGTTGGAATCTCGTATAAAAAGTATAAATAATTTTATGTTAAATGCAATCTAAGAAGTTAAATAATATTTTCTGTTAAATGCAATCTAAGAGGTAGAATAATATTTTCTTTTTGACCTTTAGTTATATTACTCCCTCCGTTCCTAAATAATAGTCCCTTACTCTCTCTTGCCATTTTTCAAATAAAAAATTAAATACTTCGTGTATAATTTTTCGAATTTTTTGGCACCAAATTAAAAAATTAGAAAAATTATGCATGGAAATGACATGACTTTTCATAATGGACTATAGGAACAGAGGGAGTAAAATAAATAAAAAATATTTGATTAATTTTCCCTAAACGCTCTAGATGGTGCTCCCACACTTCTATGATCATCCGCTCCCCCGCCCCCACTCCCGCTCCCACTCCTGCTTCGTGCAACTAACTACTACCCTTTTACTGCAATTGTAATAACCCACTGAGGTGGGTGGAGTGTCTTTTTAACAGATGACGATAGTAGTAGAATCACGGTCCTCTTGGTTACTGCGTAGCTTGAGAGGAGACTTCTGCTTGACTTTTAGGTGAGTTTGCCAAATGATAAAATCAAAACATTTGCTAAAATCTTGGTTGATTTTAGCAAATGTGTTGATTTTATCATTTGGCAAGCTCATAACGAGTTACATTTGAATTCATACCCTGGTCAAGCAATTTTTGGTGATCAAAATCTGAGACAATGGAGGAACCACTAGAATCTTCCAGTTTTTGGTTAGTATAGGCTTACAGATTACTCCATTGTCAAATGCAATGTCAGACTTGTGACGCCTGAAGGATTTCAGACGCAATATTTTTAATATTTGGAAACGGTAAAATAGAACAGAATCTTTATAGGCAGTCCATTAGAACAAAATCACTATAGGCAGTTAATGGAAGTGAGAACTATTCAAGGAGATAAGGTTGGATGTAAATTTATATAGCCTTACCCCTGCAAGCAAAAAGGCTACTGTTGCGACTCGATCCCGTGACCATTAGGTCACACTGGGGCAACGCTCCCTCTGCGCTTCCAAACAAGGAACTTCTATTCCTGCTCCCGCACCCGCCCTCACTTCATGCAACTAAGGATAGGCCATAGAACCGGGTCTCTAGCTGTTAGAAAGGACTTACATTCGACAGTATATCATTTCCAGTGATTTGGCTGGAGGTGACAGATGTATGGAGCGGACCCAAGATACCAGACTTAAGTTATGCTGAGCCGTGTTAAGCTGGCTATTGGCTATGAGTACAAGAATCTGTTCTTAAATTCACCATCCTTTGATCTCATAAATTTTACCCTTCAAAGACTAAACACACAGTTATGACATTACCTTGACCTGCCCTGTATTAATCGCAGATGGAAATTGTCATGCCGTCTGTGAACTGTGAAGTCAACTATTGTACATCTTCTCTTTTTATATTTGCTCTTTGCATCTACTGGGCATATGAAATGCCGGGAATACTTTCTCTTCGTATTCTTCAATCTGGGTGCTCCGTTCTCCAATTTTTGAATTTTATGATTATCATTTCTTTGCTTGCTGGTTTGACTTTGTTGGAGTCGAGGTCATTTCATTGCATAGCTAGCTACGTTTTCTGAAGTCTTTGAGGGTGTACATAGATCTGTTCTCCATATGATGCATATCTTGCAACAAGAGCTTGATGTTATTACGCTTAGCTGATTCTAATAATAGTACATGAAAATTTCCTTGTGGTGTTGATAGGAGGAATCGATCCTCACACGCACCTTGCCATGGAGTTTATGGGTTCTGAGACTATTGATGATTTCTTCAGTGGTCAGGCTGCTGCATTATCGGGGGGGACGACTATGCACATTGATTTTGTTATTCCTGTAAATGGGAGTCTATCTGCTGGTTTTGATGCCTATGTAGAAAAAGCCAAGAAGTCCTGTATGGATTATGGTTTCCATATGGCAATCACCAAATGGGATGAAGCCGTGTCAAGAGAGATGGAAATCATGGTCAAGGAGAAAGGTTTGTATGCCTTTTTTCCATCTGATATGTGACTCAGATAAACAACTGTATTTTCTTTTTCCCTTGGGTCTGGGTATAATTCTGAACAAATTATTATTGCTAACCTGAAGGTATCAACTCTTTTAAGTTTTTCCTTGCCTACAAGGGGTCTCTTATGATCAATGACGAGCTTTTACTGGAAGGATTAAAAAAGTGCAAGTCCCTTGGCGCCTTGGCTATGGTCCATGCAGAAAATGGGGATGCTGTATTTGAAGGACAGAAAAGAATGATAGAACTTGGTATTACTGGTCCAGAGGGACACGCGCTTTCAAGGCCCCCAGTGGTAACTGTTAAAGATATATTCTCCTCTTCTATATGTTGGTTGCTTGTATTGCTCTTGGATGGAGCATCCTCTACAAACTAAAACCTATACTCTTTTTGTTGATGAAATCTTCCGGTTCAGTTGCACTACTTTGTAGGAATATCTCTTGCTGTTTTTTGCAAAAGAAAAAGAAAATCATAATGTCCTGGTTTATAGTGGTTTATATTCCTTTCTCCTTTACTGAAGAACTGAAGATACATTGAATATTTAGGAAAAAACATATTGAGTAGGATTCAATGCAAAGAAAGCAGTTCTTTTGGAGCAGAGCTAAGCTGGTTGTCATTTATTGCTCATTGGACATACCAGCTAGAATGGTTGATCATTCATTGCAGTTATTGGTTCAGGCTCTATACAGAAGCGAATAGTTTGTGTACAGTTTTGAATATTCATTTCGATATTGTCTTTTGGTGTAAAATGGCCTGTCGCTAAATTTCTTAATGTTTGTCAATCATGCACATATGCGGCGTGTCCATCTTTCTATATTGTTGATCCTTTCATTGTCTGCCATTCCAGTTATATGAATTCAGAGTTATCTTAGTTGGATTCTACTCTTTGTATATTAGGCCCATTTCGTAGTAGGTTAAGCTTTTGGCACATTGGTGAATTAAAATGGTATTGAAGGTTTAATTGCTGGGAGGTCTTGGGGTTCAAATCTCTTCGTTTGCATTTGGTACTTGTTTGCATTCTATTTGCACTATCTTTGCATCTCCACGTGCAAGACGGGGTTGCATGTGAATGAGAGATATTGTTGGCCCTTTTCCTAATAGCTTAAGCTTTTGGGACAATTGTTGACTGAATATGTATCTTTGCTAAATACCTCATTTGCTCCTAGGCAGTGTAACATGTCAGTAAATGCGGTCTTGGGTTAGTTTCTTTCTTTCTCTCGCTTCCCAAGTTTTACTTGTCTAACATAGGAATTTCTTCCATATTTCCCGTTGTCCTAGCAGAAGATGTTGTAAAATTTGATGTATACAACTTTTCTACCCCTTGATTAGGTTATCTTCCTTGCACAAGTTGGAAATATATTCTGCCACCTCCGTCCCAAAATTTTAGTCCTTTGGGAATCCAACATTTTTAAGGGGACACAATCATTACTCTTCAAAATATAAAAACTTTCAAATTTACCCTTCCTTTTGAATTGCATTGATTTATTTTTTTTTACTCAATACAATGTTCCCTCCATTTTTGTGTTTGAATTGAATGTGGAGATGAAGGGCAAAAAAGGAAACGACTCAACTTGGGACATCCAAAAAAGGGAAGTGGACAAAGATTTTGGGACATCCAAAAAGGGAAAGATGGGCCAAAATTATGGGACGGAGAGAGTAGTTTATTATATTTTGACATGATCAACAAATACCATTAGAATTTGAATGGAAAACTTTATACCACAGCTATAAATCCCTGATGCGTGACTGGAAAATATGTTGGGCAACTAAGAAACACATCAATCACATCAGCTTATTCGAGATGAGGATGGATGACCTTGTCATAAGACCATGAAAGATGGAACTAGAAACGTCCATGAAATGGTAGGAGTGCTAAGAAAGAACATACTAAAATGGGTTGGTCATGTTTTATGAAGGCTGGTAGATGCAACAGAAAGAGTGATGGCATCATTGTTAAATGAAGATGCTAGGGGTAGGAGATGACATAATTGACCTAGGATTGAGTATTGTTAGAAAATGCTCAGAATTCACTAAATATTGTCGACTGTGTAGCCCTTGATTGAGCAGAATAACCATTTTGTTGACTCTATTGATTGGTACATTAGGCTTAGTTTGGTTTGTTTTGATAGGTTCTACATTAAATTATCCTCTTTGCTGACCCTATTATTCATGCAGCTTGAAGGCGAGGCAACTTCCCGAGCTATTCGTTTGGCTGGTTTTGTAAACACACCTCTTTACATTGTCCATGTCATGAGCATTGACGCAATGGACGAAATAGCTAATGCTCGAAAATCAGGTTTGAATATTAAACATTCTAGCAGTGATTATTTTGTCTAATTTATGTGCAACATCATTAATTTGGAAAAACAGATAATTTATATGCTGGCTTCTTTGTATTAAATACATGGCAACAGATTTGTCTCACCAGTGTTTTGCTACATGAATCTAGATCTGTGGACTGAGGGAGATTCTAGGAATGATGTTTACTTTAATAAACCGTATTCTTTGTAATCCACCTCTCCCAGACTCCTGCCTCAAGTTTATAATTGGTGCCACATCTTTAATCTGGATGGAATTATTCCTCCATATCAGGTCATTCTTTCTCTTGTTTTCAGTGACCACACGACCTTAGATGCAGTCAAAATGTTTCCTGTGCTTTCGTTTCTTCCCTAAGTTAACCATCCTTTGTAACATGCTTATTTCTGTTTTCTTTTATCTTTTGTACAGTGAATCAGCGGAATATAGACTGGGATAGGTAGGGTTCTAGCAAACGAGATTAACAATCGAATCAACGAGCAGCCTTTGAGATCTACAAGGGAATGATAAAGAAACTTTGTAATATTTTTTATAAAAGTTGAATAGGCCCGCAATTCCCTAACTGTTTTTTTTAGTGTTGGCCTAGGGTGATTTAGACTCATTGGATGGTAGTGAGACCTTCAAACCACAGGTTTGGGTCATGTAGACCTCTGACCTCTCCTATAATATAAAAAAATTCAACAAGTTGTTCAGAATATTTTCTGGAAATTCAGTTGTCCCTCTTTCGCTAGACTGCTATCTGACCAGCCTAAGAACAGCTACTGAAACAAAAAGCACGAAAAGGCTGCTTTATTAATAAGATATGGCTGCTACATCATAACCTACAGGGACCCCAATTGAGGTCACTACGGGTGTGTAGTGACTTGGTTCACTATAGGGACCCGAAGTCCTCCTTCCTAACTCAACTAGGAAATGGAGAAAATCAGAAAACTTATTAGAAATAGGAAAATGCAGTTAAGCTCAATTTAGATTCTAGATATAAAAGGAAACTTGTCATGAAAACCTAGCTTTTGATGGAATTGTTTTGACCAAGAAATTTGCAAAACAAATCTTTCCCAAACATCAATATCACAAAAAGGAGGACCTAAATAATGTAAATCGGCCAAAATTCACTTACCGCCGTGCTGAACTGGAAGTAGCAGCAACAGAAATTCAATCGAATACCTCACCTTGCGTCATCGCATAGTAGTGATTCCTTCCTATCTCGTCATTCATGATCTAATCTAGGTCCCTGAATTAGATGGGTAAAGGCCCTCAATGGCCTGTAACTAACAACACCATGCAAAGGAAAAATGATCTGGACTCTGTGAGCCTAAACTCGCTCTCCCTGCTCTCGTACTTGATAGACTTGCCTTTACCTTTGCTACATCACTTTGTTTGGTTGAGTTTGTTCAACCAAGGTATCTTGCTTCTTTGTTGGCTTAGCCATTGAACGCATTTTGGCCAAACACCGCTAGCTGGCTTGCCTCTGACTGGTTCTTACTTTTTGCAGGCACGAAAGGAAACTAGAGGAGAACAACTACTTAGTTATTCAAGTGCCATCGAAGTACTAATTCTGCAACTAAAAATAACCCCCTTACAATGCCATTTTATGAAACCCAAAAAGAAGTTTCTTGAAAATTTCTAGCCTTCAATGAAATATGAAGGCTTGAAGAAGGAAGTTTTGTTTTTGGTGATACAGGAAAGGGGAGAGGGTGAAATTAGGAGTGGGGTTGGCTCTCTCATTATGGAGGGTATTATTATTTCTAAGATAATAGATGGATGTCAGGTTTGTTTGGTTGGCTCCCACTTTAGTCTTTGTTGGCTCCCTCTTTAGTCTTTATAGACTAAATATCTTTTTATTATTTCTAAGACAATAGATGGGTGTCAGGTTTGTTCGGCATCTGTGCCCCCTGCCCCTCCAAACAGTATGGGAGCCTTTCCGCTCGTACTGCTCACACTCCTATATCTTCACAGCACGTTCTCCACCATAGTGTGAGCTGGAAGCAGCTCTGAAAAAGCAAGCCTATTTAAAAATTCGCTTTCACAAACGTCAGCAACACCACCACAAAAAAAGAAAACTACGGTTGCCCACTGATCTGATCATAGGTGAAATCCAGGCTTGGAAACCTTAAGTTAGGCTCCCTTCGCCTCTCGGAAGCGAGAGCACACTGTTGATTTAGCCAAAGGTTTGGATCGGGATGTGTCACTGGGATAAGAGATGAAGCCAAGAATTGAATGTAGGGAAGGCCAAGCCGGCTTCATAGATCTGGTTTTTCCATCGAGCTCTATCGAGGGCATATTGTTCTATAATATTTTTAAAAACTGAGATTTAATTTTTTGAAACTACCGCCAGACCGGATGAGGGATGAAGCCATGAATTGTTCATAGGGGAGGCCAAGGTAAGTGTAGGGAAAAACAGATAGCTTTGGAAAGATGACAGTCTCAAATTCAATATACATTGATTGGCCAATTTCCTAACAACTTGAGCTTTTGGGACAGTCGATATCTTGACATGCTATGAGAGCTTTGGTTTTGAGAGGTCTTCGGTTCAAGTCTCTCCATTAGCTTTTGTTGCCTGTTTGCATTCTACTTCTCTCCTTTGCATTCTGTTGTATGTGCATTTCTATGTGCAAGAACGTTTACATGTGAGGGAAGGTGTCGAAGAATATTATATACATTGATGGGCCCATTTCCTAACAACTTAAGCTTTTGGGACAATTGGTAAGATTATATCTGTATGTCACTCCGATACCTCAAATATCACCTTTAGTCACTTGTATTGTTATAGTGGTAATATCACCTTCGGAGGGAAATTGTGGTTGCGTTCCAGCAATTATCCTTCAATTCTATGAATGGTGCTTTCGTAGATGCGTAGCAGCGTAACAGCTTGGGCTGATAGTGACACATTGCCATATAATTTGTGCCTCATATAACTTTCACTGTTACGCTGAGCAGGTGGTTATTTCCATCATCGCATTTATATTTGGTTGACTGAAAGATGATTTAGCTCTTTTATATCTGAATTGTAATGAACTTTTAGTCTGGTTTAAGAAGTTGCTCCTTCATTGTTTTCAACTTGTGCCCCCTTTCTACTCTTTTATTTCCAATTGTAATAGGCTTGTAATTTATGCCTCTTGGCTATAGATTGCATGTCAAAATAATCAGAGGATCGCCCTCACATGAGCTTCATTTTCTGAGTTGCCACATTTTACGTTACACAATATCTATGGAGCGAATGATTTATCTTTTAATCTTAATTTTTTTAAAAATATTTGTATCTCTTTTAATTACAGGACAGAGGGTTATTGGGGAGCCAGTAGCGTCTGGGTTGGTCCTTGATGATTCTGGGCTGTGGGATCCTGAATTCAAGACTGCGTCTAAGCAAGAGCCTTCCCTCTCTTTCTCCGCTAAGACTTTTTAATTTCTTGTCCTTGCATTTTGTTTGCTGGATATCTTCAGTTTCAAATATATGTGAAAAATTATGGTCCTTTTCACGTTTCAGGTTTGTCATGAGTCCCCCTATTAGGGCGCCGGGACATGGGAAGGCTCTCCAAGGTGGCCTTTCAACAGGGATTTTGCAGGTTTTGCTCTCATCAATATAGGAGATAGCATCTATGTTATTATCGGACCACCCCCAGGTGTTAATTTGTGTGTTGAAGTGTGCATTATGTGACATAGATTACAAAATAGGACCCAGTTCTTTGTCTTGTGTGACCAATGGTGTGTTATTTTATTTTTGCTAAGTAGAGGGGTGGGAGGGGGAGACCAGAGTTGCAACCAAGGTTCTAAAACTTGCTAGGCGCTCCCGGGCACCTTCTAGCTTCCCAGCCGAGCACTCCGCGCCTAGTCGGGCGAGTCGGGCTAGTCGGTGAGGGGCCTTCTAGCGCCTAGGTGGCGAGTACTCGGCCGCCCAGACCTTCCTTTCGAACAATGGTTGCAACCCCCCTCGGAGAAGAGGGGCTCCCAACCGCAGTACCACCCATTGAAGAGACAAGTTCACTGGGGCGAATGGTATGTGTTTTAGTTAAATAAGTAAATGAGCGCTCCGGTGATGTTAGAATGTGTGTTAGAGCATCTCCAATCACACGTAATATCTTCAAATATAGAGTTTGAACACACTTCAATCAACTCTAAGAGCATCTCCAAACCAAGTCTCTAAAATGGAGACCCACACTATAGTTTCTAATTTGAAGAGTGCATATAGAGAATGGTAATGTTCATTACAACTTCAACCCAAGTCACTATTTGTATCTCTTATTTTTGAGAAAAACAAAATCATTTCTTACTTTCCTTCCAAATGCTCTAAGTAAGAATTTTCTTTTGACCAAACTTATGTAACATTTGTCTCATTTTAAATTTTTTTTGAATATCTTCCTAGTATGGCCAATTTTATATTTACTGATCTAGGGGATGAAAATTGTGATTACAGATATAGTGTAGATACACTCGTACGAAGCCCTAAACTTAGTCTCCAAAATAGAGATGTTTTTGTATCTTTTTAAGTGGTAGTTCACCCAAAAACAGAGGTAATTTACTTTACTTTTTACTTTGGCAATGATGATTCCATATTTTGGAATCCATCACGACAAAGTTGGTATATACATTTACAATGAGATCCATGTTGCCTATATTTGGTAAAAGTGTGAAAATTCTTTAATTGGAACTTTTGGAGAGAGTGAGAAATATTTTTTTCGTAGAAAAATAGAGACAAATATAGATTTGGGTTGGAGTTGAAAACTTGAAATCAGTAGTGTTCTCTATATGCACACTTTGAATAAAAAATATATTTTGGGTCTCTGTTTAGGGAGTTGGGTTGGAGATGTCTTAGGATGGGTTGGAGTTTAGAGTGAAATGCATTCAAATATACACACATTAAGGGCCCCACCTCTTTTCTCTCTTCCCTTCTCCCCCTTTCTCATCTCTGTCCCTTTTTCCGACAATGGATCCTCTCTCTCTCTCTCTCTCTCTCTCTCTCTCTCACACACACACACACACACACACACAATTTATCGTCCTATTAACTGTAAAGTTCGAGTTAGCAGCAAATTAACTTTTGGTAGTTTAACTCTCTAAGTAGCAACGCCATTGGAGAATATTTTGCTCCCTTTGCTAGTTTTTGTCTACTCGGCAGTTACTTGTGACACTAAAAGGGGTTAAACCTCAAGAGATTGCCTTCTCAGTGATTTAATCCCTCCGTAAAGTTGGTATGGTCCCCTGAGGAACTACGTGCAATTTTCAAACTTAAAAATAATGTATCTATTAAAATAATTTTCCGATTTTTTTTGCACCATTCAAAAGATTTGATCGAAAACTATCAAACAAGATCCATATTGCACAAAAAAATAATTTGGTAAGTCCATTATTTTTAAGCTTGAAAATTGCTCGTAATTTCGTGAGGGACTAACTTTACGCGATGGAGGGAGTAATATCTAGTTTGCGGAGGATAGGGATATGTGATTAAATGTGATTTTTCGACCATGGTATTAACTTTGTATTTTGATTATTTCTTGAATGCAGTTTCTGATAGCTTGCTATAGGCTATTATATTCTTAGACAGTATACATCTAATTCAGGACAGTGCCCTCACATGATCATATTTGATTTACCTATTTTACCTTCCAGTCCCTGTTAATTTGCTCAAAAGGGTTAAATCTTGCAGCTAGTTGGAACTGATCACTGCGCCTTCAATTCAACACAGAAAGCTTTCGGCATTGATGATTTTCGCAAAATACCAAATGGGGTTAATGGTAATAATGTGTTTTAATGGTTCTCAATAACTCCCAAGTTAGTTTTGATGACCTGAGTCAGTACCTATTCTACTCTTTAACTTTCATCATTTTTATAGGTATTGAAGAGAGGATGCATTTAGTTTGGGATACGATGGTGGTGAGCTTCCCTGAATCTGAAAACTAGGTAGTTCCAGATATATTTGTATTGTATGAATAGTTTTCTAATAAAATCTTATCTGTTCCTCCAGGAATCAGGCCAAATATCAATCAGTGATTATGTGCGCTTAACAAGCACTGAATGGTAACGTTTCCATAAGGTTGTCTTTCTTGAACTTCCCAGATGCGGATTTATGATTGATTGATTCAACAATATGATATTTTGTTCAGTGCTAGGATCTTTAATATATATCCAAGGAAAGGAGCTATACTTGTTGGCTCAGATGCTGATATAATCATACTCAATCCTAATTCAAGCTTTGAAATTAGTGCCACTTCTCACCACTCAAGATCAGACACAAATGTCTACGACGGAAGAAAAGGCAAGGTAATTATTGGTGCATCTGTTGATAAATGATTTGCTCAGATAACTTGTAACAATGTGAAAAAACAAAGGATTTGTGAGATTTCATATAGTTACATTTTTGTTTGGAAGCTGCAAAGGGGCATTTTGCATGCTGTTGTTGATTGTTGTTTTGATGTTTTCAATCTTGTCTTAGTTTTCCTCTTGTTAGATCCATATTTCCTGAAATCTTTGCTGGTAAATTCTTGCCAATGGTATACGGTGAAGTCTTGGGTGTTTGAAACAAAGTTGGACTAGTATTAAAGTTGGGTGATGCAAAAAAAATTCTGGTGTAGTTTTAGTTTTTGGATTCGTCCTAAATATGCTATCATTTATATTTGTATCTCACTTCATCCTGTAGGATTCTGTAATGACTTTGGACGTAGAAAAAATGATGCAAATTTAGTTATGACTCAATAGATGTTAGTTTGAGAAAAAAAAATGATCCTAGATGTAATTTCATCCTTTGAATGCCAAATGTCATTGAAGGCATATCTGGGATCATCAAATACTTGTTTCATGTTTGCCTCATATAGATTACTTGCTTATAGTTTCTTTGAATGTGGATGCACTTGTCTTCCAGCGTACTAGCTTATCTGTAGCACTGTAAGATTCATCTCATATTTCTGCGTACATTATAGAGAGGTAGATACACAAGTTTAGCTTTGATGGGTATCGTTTATACAATAATTAGACGAGGTCTAGAGGAAGATGCAAATGTATAGCTTCTTTTACCTTTTTTGATACTAAAGTCTTGACAGAAAATGAAACACCATGCCGTTGCACAAGTATGTTACATAAACACTCCGGCCTGTTAAGAACGGGCTTCAGTTTGACTTATTTAATGTTTGGCCTATTTACCCTGGTAATAAAGAATGACTATGCCTTTCTATGCCAAGTTTCAGTTGATTTTTTGTTGATTTTTTCAGGGAAAGGTTGAAGTAACAATTTCCAGAGGAAGGGTTGTTTGGGAAAATGGTCAGCTAAACGTTGCCCCGGATACTGGAAAATACATAGAAATGCCGCCTTTTGGTTATCTTTTTGATGGAATTGACAAAGCAGATTCAAATTATCTGTCTTCCCTCCGAGCTCCAGTAAAGCGATTCAAAGCCGCAACATGAGTTGCAGGTTCAGTTTCTTTTACTTGTATATTACCTATTTTGCGGACTCAGTTCAATAGAAAATACTTATGAATTAGTCTGAAGCTCAAGTTCATGTAAATATAAGCTAGAATAAGAGAAAAGAGACAGATGTCAATGCTGTATATTGCGTCTGTAAAAAATAATGCAATTATAATTGGATTTATCTTATACTGTATCTCTTATTAAGAACCATACAATCATATTTCTTAGATTTTTCTTATAGAATCAGTAACTTCGAGTTTTAGAAAATTGTAAGAACAAGATGCGTAAGGCTCACTGAGCTTCTCGTGATGTCTACTCTTCCAAATGTAGTTACACATACCGGCACAGAACAAGTACGATATTCAGCACAATTTGATTTTTATCCTCCGAATTTGAAGATTTATCGTCGGGTAAATCAAAGCCCGATGCAACAGAAGTAGGTCAGACCCTTCTTTTTCCTCTGCACAAAAATACAAGTTTGAATAGATTAGATTGAAAAATGTAGCAATAAATGTTACTATGTTATCTTACAGTATCCCTAATTGAGCAATTATATGTTGGGCTCAATATTAGTCTTTACAAAAGAAACTCTTTTCTTTTGTGTTGGGATATCGTTTTTTGAAAATATTTGCTCC
This sequence comes from Vaccinium myrtillus, assembly GCA_016920895.1. Lineage (NCBI taxonomy): Eukaryota > Viridiplantae > Streptophyta > Magnoliopsida > Ericales > Ericaceae > Vaccinium > Vaccinium myrtillus. The sequence goes on from CM029274.1 coordinate 9,533,035, forward strand.
AACGCTAATTGAGCCCTTAAAATCTTTGAAAATAGTATTTCATTTGTAAGCTGTAAATTGTCAAATTCTTGTCAATATGGACATGACATGAACCCATTGCGTCTATCTTATCAATGGTTCATTCAAATCACTTTGGATACAAATAGTGCCAATCCACGTCGAGTTACATGACATCTAATATTTTCTGAGATTCACCAACCGAACTATAACCCAAACCCAAAATCATACCCCAATCCAAAGCAGATCCACAAACCTAAAAACATGCATACATAAAGAATAATGTAATTTTCCTTATTCTTGATATTGTAAGGAGTATTACATAAATAATGTAATTAATTAATGTAGTTTGATATTATTGGCTGCTCTTAACACTAATGTTGTCATAATCATTTCTTTCAATATGCTAATAAATCTAGAAATTACTCTGGGTTATTATAATAAATATATGGTATGTTGGTACCTAAAACTATGGCACTCTCACATGAAAACCTGTGGAGTATATAAGATATTGAGTTGAACTAATAAGTTGGTTTTTTTAGTTAGAAAGTTGCCCTTGAGTTCCACAATTTTTGGAAGTATAGGGAGGTCGTTAACAACCAACCCAAATTGACCTGTACCCAGTATTCGCGTCCCCAACCCTCAATACGAACCCCCAAATCTGCATATTTGGCCTATCAATTTTTGTTAAATCAATTGGCCAAGGTGTAAATCGAAGCCCTAGTTGTTTGCATGAGTATAGGGTGGCAATTATGTGGATTAAGCAGCAGAAAGAGAGGGGGAGGGCTACGGTAGGTATAGGTGGCGGTTTAGTGTGGGAGTAGGTTTTGGTGTATGTTAACTTGCATGTTCCCACTTGAATAGGCATATTCAAGCTCGGAAATACAAGGGGTACCGACCCCCTTTATATAGACCATGTACAGACGGTGTCGAGGACCCACTTGTGAGTCCCAAAACAATTAATCCGAACCGCTCATCCATCTCAAAATCAAATTCCAGTTGGACGGCGCGGGAATCGATGCAACCGGGCGGCCAGATGAGCTCGATCCAAAATCAATTCGTTCAAATGGGATGATTTTGGATCGAGCTCATAGGGCCGTCCGATTGTATCGATTTCCGCGTTGTCCCACTGGGATTTGATTTTGAGATGGATGAACGGTTCGGATTGGTCGTTTGGGACCCAAAACGGGGTCCCCAACGCTGGTCGGTACCTGAAGAACGGTTGATTCAAGCTTCCTTTGATCCATGTGCGTTAAAATTTGACCAAGGGGATGAGGATCAAAAGAAGGCCTGAGTATGAAATTTAACCAATATGGATAGAGTATCATTCTCTCATGAATAAATCATCCAAATATATATATAGTGTGTTTGGAAAATGCGAAATGATGAAGAAGAAGACATTAGAAAAATAGTGTAATACCATAACAGAATCATCCTGCTGATGCTGTTGATGTTGCTCCTTTTTAACCATAAGCTCACGTTCAGTTCCGAGACTGTGACGATTGAAGTCATACTTTTGCTGCTTCTTGTTAGCACGAGCACGAGAGAACACCATTGAGTAGTCAGTAGGCACTGGAGACTTGCGATCCCACCCTCCAAATTCAGGAACGGACATCACAGGTTTCTGGAAACATATAAAAAAGTATCAAATCGTCGGTAAATCCATCGACACAATCATGTCACACTTTCATACTCGGGCTTGGATTGGTCGACATCCCCTTGGTTCGATGCACATCGTCGACCAACACAGCTCAAGTATTGGCAGGGTAATATTAACCAACGTATAGCGATAATTCAATATATCACTACAAGAAAATCAAGATCTAGCAACGGTTGAATCCGTCACAGAAGATGCCTAAAACCGTTACTAAAGCCCAAAAAACCTATACCAACGGTTTGAGTGAAGCGTTACAAGATCTGTGTCACTGTAGGGTTTTAGTAACGCTTTTGTGAACCGTTGGTACCACCATTCTTTCTAGTAACGGTTGCTTTAGTAACGCTTACAACCGTTGCTACACCATATATGAAATCGAACAACAGACTACAGAGCAACTATGCTAGGGAATAATGAATATGAAAGGGTGATATCTTGAACAAGAAACCTGCATAACCAAACAGTTTTGCACAGTTAAGAGCCTCTGATATGTAGAGATGATATGTAAAACAATAATGCAAAAATGATTTGGCTAATTTGGAAAAACTGGTTTTTTGGTTTTTTTCGTTTTGTCCTTATTCAATTTTTTTTTGCATTTGTTAGTTTTCGGTCGATTTTTTGTGATTTCTTGGCTTGTCTCGACGAGAGGAATCTAAAAAGTATAAAATTGTTAGTCAAACTTAAAGTTTTTTGAATAAAGACGAAAAATAATCCCAAAAAAAACTGGCTTATTTCGGCTTTATTCAAAAAATTATTACTTTTTACCATAATTTTATACTCTTTGGATTTGTCTCGACGAGATAAATCCAGAAACCACAAAATCTTGACACAAAACTAACAAATACAAAAAAAAATTGAATAAGGACAACAGAAAAAACCAAAAAACGAGTTTTTCCAATTTAGCCAAATCAATTATTGGAAAGTTTACGAGCACTATTTGTACACAATTGCTCCTCAATATGGCATGGAAGAAATGAAATGGAAGTGTAACATTTAATATTAATGGGATTCTGGAGCTTGAAGAAACTGCAGAGTATAGTACTTTAATTTCCTTGGTACTGTGAATTTTGTTGCCGCCATAGGCACCGCTGATCCTTGAGTAGGACTCTCCGTTCGCACAATGCTCTTAGTAGTTTGGGATTTTTTGTAAGATGCTTTCATGCTAACGCTCTCCCATGTGCACGCCCATTATATATACGACTTGGTCTTGTTTTTTTAGTGCCATATCTACGTTTGGCTTCTTCAACTTAACATAAATCTCTATTTTGTTGAGGTGGCATAGGCTCCCCTTCGTGCCACTCTCTCTCGTTACTATAATTCTCATGATATAAATATGAAATAAGAGCTTCGCTATGTGCACACTATTTCAAAAGTGTATATGCGTAAAAGAATTTTAACGATTCATTTTTCTCAAAGAAAATGCAAATCTCTCTCTCTCTCTCTCTCTCTCTCTCTCATGCCAAAACCTACAAAATTAATGATTTCGATAGTTACAATCTGTAGTGGAACTCATCATATTAATTTGATGGTGAATTTGCGAGGTGGAATTACCCTATGAAGAATAATGATACATTGCATAAAGGAATTATGATTATGATATAATAATGTAGACAATAATGAAACGAACAAAAAGAAGAACGACAATATGGACAAATATTCCCTTGCCATTGTATATATATAAAATCATTCATGTCAAATGCTATGGAAATAAACACAGAAATTTAAACTTGTTTAGTGTTTTGATCTTTCGATCGCCGAAAGTGTTATTTCATTAAGTTACCGCATGCGCCATAAGATGTTGTTCAAAAGATAATTAACGATGAGACTAATGAAATGACAATGTTTGTAAGTTTATTGAGTCGAATATCGAGTTATTGACAAAGTAATTGATAACATAATGAATATTCAAACGTGGACAAATATTGAATCATTCGATCTTTGCAAAATGCATAGACTTACCTCTTTGTAATTTTCCATGGTCATTCAGAGGAAAAGACAAGAGAAACAAGGGGAAATCGCTTGAGAAAAAAAGAGTACAATCTTCTAATGGATTATGACTCTATTTGGGGATTATCCAAACATGGTTCAAGACATTTTGCAATGCAGAGATAACCAACTTTTCAGGTTGCTTTCATACTGTTTCAGGACCTCAAAACACTCATTTTTTTCCGTTAAAAACTATTGGTAGAAAATTAGAGAGAGAGAGGCAAAGAAATGGAGGGTTAATAAAAGACCACGTAAACGTAGTTTTTGCTTTTTGATAACTAAAATTTCTAGGCTTATCTACCATTTTGGTCCCTATGAAATGAGCTCGGTTTCATTTTTTCGTCCTCACAAAATTTTCCGTTTCAATTTTACCCTTCAAGTTTCATACCCATTTTAATGCTACCCTTTCCGTTAGTAAATGGATGGAAAATAAGAAAATGGCTAACGGAAAACACTAGCTGGACTTATATGACTTCTTCCCCCAACCCACTTCACTTCATATCATGCATATGTAATGCATTTAAAACAAGGCTTAAAACTGTCATTCCAGTAATGCACTTAAAACTGAACTTAAGAGGTGAATCTGTCATTCCAGTAATGCATTTAAAAGAAGGCTTAAAAGAACCAAAAAAACCATTCCAGTAAGTGCCAAATCTGCCATTCCAATTAACAAAAGATAGCCATTAAATATAATTGTTTCCAACTGCCATTACATTAAAGCCTACATTAAATTACTGTCATGGTTCACATATGTAGCATCAAACTTGTACCAGTTCATAAAACATTGGCAAACCATTACAACTAACTAGGGACAGATCCAAAGGGGGCACGCGGGGTCACGTTTCCTCGCTAAACCCCACTCAAAACTAAAAAAGAAAATTTTATGTTATATATATTTAACATAATTTGGTAATATAATGCTAGATTTAGCATACACACTTATATATATCTCAAAAATAAAAATTGTAGAGTTAACTTTGTTGGTTGGTTCATTTATAATTATTGGTTTATAAATTGTTTGTTTATTTGAATATTTATCTTTTGATTTTCTTTATTTTTAACCGTCGTGAGAAAATATTTTCCATCCATTTACTAACGGAAAGGGTAATATTGAAATGGGTATGAAACTTAAAGGGTAAAATTGAAACGCAAAATTTGTGAGGATGAAAATGAAACCAAGCTCATTTTGTAGGGATCAAAAAAATAGATAAGCCAAATTTCTACTAAAACAACCAATTAAAAAAAGCAAATGGGCATTACCCGAGAACAGTCCAAATTTCTACTAAAACAACCATCAAGCGCATATAGCTCTCCTCATTGAAATTGATAGGTTCAAATATGAATTCAAAAAATTCAAAGCTATTCTAGCAAAAGCATGACAAATAGAAATAGAATCTAAGACTTAGAAACACATTGTGTAAGGTTTTCCGCTGAAGGCATATTAGCCTATTCTCATTAGACTTCTTTATATATGTTCCAACTTCCGAGTGAGTATTTGGACTTTTTCGTTCAATGCTTGACTTCAAGTCTTCGTAGCGGCTTAATGGGGGCTAAATATATTCTTTAATGCATGTAGCATGCGGTGGGCATGTGCCTATGTGAGATGTGAGATGTGAGATGAATATTGGTAGTTGAGATTTTTTAGAAAATATGAAAACATTGGATTACATGAGGGGAAATTTGAATTCTATATTTGCTCTAAAATGGGAAATCAAAGGGGGATGTGAGATGAATATTAGTAGTTGAGATGGATTTTTGTATGATTTTGAATTATTTTTAAAAAAGAATGTTTCATATAACATACACGTACTTAGTGTATAGTGTGTATATATAAATTGTCAATACTTATTCTCCCCAAACCCTAATGAAGATGGGCGGAAATCCATTGGGTCAGGATCTTTCACCATCGTTAAGGATAAACAAATCTAGCTACTCGAGTTCAAGATCATGTTCGGTTGTTAAAAACTCGTTCAAGATCAGTTAGTTACATACACAAATCAACTTCGAACATTTTTTGAAGCTCGTTAAGCTTTCAATTCAAGTTCAAACAAGCTACTACTTGGCTCTTCAACTTGTGATTTATAAAATCTTCAAATTACTCGAGATTGGCGTGTGTTTGACTCGATTAAAGTTCAATCAAAACCAGCTCGCGTAATGAACAAAATAAGCTTAAAACTAGGTTTACAAATCATGCTTGAAAAATTAATTGTTTGGCTCGTCCAACTCCGACTCGTTTATGCCGAATTGGTCATCCACAGCCAAGCAACTAGGTTGAAATGGTGTTAGTCCTACCAAAAAGAGAAGTCATCCCACTAAAAAGTAATGTTATCCATACAAAAATGTATTGTAAGGGTGACCACTATTTCAACGAATAAGAGACAAACTATGTCATTTCAACCAATAAGAGAGTTACTTCTATTATCTACTAAAACAATTTTGGTCTACTAAAACACCCATTTTGGTCACACCCGACCACACCCCATTTTTTAAAGGGACCCACTTCAGATTGATTAGTCTCTCATGAATAATCGTTAACAAGTTTATTTGTTTAGAGTATTTTTTTAAGTGCTTTTGAAAAATCCGTGTGAGACTCGAGGTCGATCTACTGGTAAATCGAAATCGATTGATTAGTTCAAGTTTTAGTTTTAAGATCAAACGGACCAAAACGTTGACAAGTTTATCAAGCTTTTACCGATATTTGACTGAGCTAATTTTTTTTCAGTAACCCTTAAAAGAATTACATCCGTGTGAGACTCGAGGTAGGTCCTACCGTCCTACACAATGACGGGTGGTGGGGGTGTGACCCAATAAGTGTGTTAGTAGACTTATAGGAGCGTGGTAAGGCGCCTGAATCTGCCTTAAATTGGAATTTAAGCTGACTTTTATTTTGCCCAATAGTCATCCAACCCGCCCCAATTACCCGAACCCAGCTAAATCTCCCTCCACCGCCTCATCCCATCACATAAACCAAATCCCAAACGGCCAAACCTCGTCTGCCTCCAAATTCACCCAAATCCAAAAAGCTCTCCCAAACCCTAACAGCATCACCAACAATGGCGACGATCAGCCTTCGAAAGGCAAACGCGCGGCTTCCTCCAGAAGTAAACCGCGTGCTCTACGTCCGCAACCTCCCATTCAACATATCCAGCGAGGAGATGTATGACATCTTCGGCAAATACGGCGCCATCCGCCAGATTCGAATCGGCACGGGTAAGGACACGCGTGGCACCGCGTTCGTGGTCTACGAGGATATCTACGACGCCAAGACCGCCGTCGACCACCTCTCTGGCTTCAACGTCGCCAATCGGTACCTGATCGTGCTTTACTACCAGCAGGCTAAGATGAGTAAGAAGTTTGATCAGAAGAAGAAGGAGGAAGAGATTGATAAGTTGAAGGAGAAGTACGGCGTGTAAGTGAACAAAAACATCAAGCACTTGCTGAACCTAGGGTTTTATCTGTTCTTTTTTTGGTTGTTGGTAATGTTTGTATGGTTTAATAGCTCCCTGAATTCAATGATTAGCTAAAAGGGGAAAAAACGAGAAACAGTTTGTCAGTGATGAGTTTGGTAATCTATCTTTGAATTGGGTTTGTGGAATGTTTATAATGGTATTTTAAGTGAAGATGCCCAGAGAAACTGTATCATTCAACTAGCATGAAGGACTACCATATCAAAATAGTACAAAGTAACAAAGCTTGCTAAAAAACTCTAAAAATCAATTATGGCCAAACTAGCTCTCTATTTGCTTTTTACGTGTACATTCTCGTTTTCATCCCACACTTGAGTTTTGAGTAGGTGCATAGATTTTGGAAGGCTTCCAAGCAATCCTACACTGAATGGGGTCATCGGTTACCGCTGCGGCAATGCCCTTTCCCCACTTGCTTACGGCCATTATGGGTCTTCTAGAGGCACTTTTTAGTGATACTGGGCCTATCCACAGCCCCTTTGACAACTATGGACTACAGTGTTTCATTCTTTCTTTTACCCTGTATTTGGCCTTGATTGTTTCTTTTCTTTTGCCGTGTTTTTTTGTGGTCTGTGAGTAATTGTAGGTTGCTATGGTTAACGCCTTTTCTTATTTCGCCTTCCTCATTATTTTTCCTTTGTATGCTAGTTTTGGCGATGTATATCTCTCAGTTCCACCTTACTTTACATGTCTTTATGTTTCTTGTTGTGTTGCCAGTGAGGTCATTGTGTTAGTTTGAGTTGCATGTGTGAATCATATGAGGGTATGGCTGTCTTTATTTTGGTTGAGTAGAAAAATTTTAAAAACATGGAAAACTGAAATTTTGAAGAACAAAAAGGAAGTGACATGAAATCCTTCTTCCATTGGAATAGAGACCCAATACAGTCATAATTGATTTCTAGAGATTTGGAGCTGCGCTGTTGCTTATACTATTTGACATGCTGATACATGGTATTTCTTTATGCTAGTTCCTTGTTAGAGTTTCTCTTGGGAGTGAGGCATGACTTGAAAGCTCTTGATAATTGTTTTTATAGGTGGGAAATATACTTAAGTTCGTTTTTCCTGTGTAGTATTCCAATTTCCCATATATTATCTGGCTTTGTTTAAGCTTCCATTGGAGTGTAATATAATTGAGAAAATGGGGACTTCTTGTGGGACTGTTGTGAGGAAGGAAGGAACGATTGGTGAATTTGGGGATGGTTTTGCAGCCTTAATAGAGGGTATATCATATAATGGGATATTCGGTTATGGAGATTCCCCATTGAGCAGAATTTACTTAAAAAATAAATATTGGTGCATGCTAATGGGTAGGGTTCTTTTATGGTTAATAATGCAATTCCATCCTCTATAAAAGTCCCTCTTAAAATTTACCTCCCTTTTGGCTCTAATTATTGGAATTTTAATTTGTACGAGATCTCAGTGATCTTCATTCTATTGAAATGGCTCTTTGTTGGCTATCCATGATGATTTTCGTTGAGTCCACAGAGTGATGATAGAAGCATATGGTCGCTTCTTTCTTCAGCGGTATTTTGGTGCACTCAAGGTCCTCAACAATCAGGATGTTCCCCCTTTACCTTGCCATAACATAATTTGGAAAGAGACAGTACTTCTACAAGTAGTGGGTTTTATGTGGTTTTTGGCCCATGTTAGTCTCACGACTTGTGGCCTTTTGCAGAGGACCTAATCGCATCCTTTGTTCCCAATGGCCAAGGGTATGTTATGGGGTCTTTTCTTGTGTAGGAGGGGCGAGGAATTATATTATTGCATTGCCTTTTGGCCGTGTATTTGTGGGATCAATTACTTCGGATGGTAGATATTTTTGGGCGACTCCGGTTTCATGTTCCCACATGTTTGTGACTATTCAGAAATGACAAGAAAGCGAAAGCCTGGTATCTAGTAAATCTTTTGGGTCTTTTGGTTGGAGCATAATGCTATAATCTTTAAGGACTATATGAAGATGCTGATCCTCTATGAGAATAGTGTGTGCTATTTGCCTTCTTTTTGGTTATAAGTTTCTCCTCTTTTTTAGGACACTCCATCTGTGATTAATAAGAACTTGAGTTCAAGGTTCTGGCCTTTTGCGTTTCCTTTCTTTCCCTTCCACTTGCTGTCTATGAACCGGGTGTGCGAAGGTGTTCTTATGGTTGAACTGCTGCTTTAATTTCACTCTACATGCATGACGTGGTATTCGAAACGAGTTTATGTTTCTCTTATCTCTGTATGTCATCGCATGTGTTTGAAATTTCAATACCGTATAGTGAACTACGATCTGTGGTGGTGGTGCTCCCACTTGGAGGCGCTTCCTTTACAGAGTGATGAAGCTTCGGGTACATCATGACACAATAGACCTCCAAGTGCGTTGTTAGTTTGATTATGATGGGAGTGTTTGCAAATTATTGTTGAATTGCACTGGAGAGAGCATCTCCAGCAAAGATGAGTTATGAGCACAGAAACGGGGTTAGGAGTTTATGAACCTTTTTGCCTTGTGTGCGGATGTTGTGGAATTCAGGACGAATGCATCCGGGCCGTCCAAAACACGATTGGACGGCCTAGGGGTGCACAGCACGCCCCGGTCCGGTTTTTGTGATGTTTGTATGGTTGAATTTTCCCTGGACTTGACAATTGTTAATTGAGACCAAACAAAAAAAAAAAAAAGGAAAAAATAGGGAAGCAGTTGTAGTTGAACTATGCTGAGTATCAATGAAATGTCATCATTGAGGTTTATTTTGAACTGGGTGAAATCAATCCACATAGGAGTATTTATTTTGAACTTGGTGGAACCATAAGAAATTATCCTCAATACTTCAAAAGGTTAACCTCAAGTTATACAGTAGATCTGAACTCTTTGCCTAATCACGTGACTCAAAAAGGTTAACCTCAAGTTATACAGTAGCTGTTTGGGCCACCTAATATATATCCAATTCCTTTTTACATATTTGGGCAATTTGGGACAAACCCACAGCATGGGTTGTCAAAACATAAGTGTCCTTGTTTTGATTTGTGTTTTTTAAATCCCTTCGGTGGTTAAATTTATGCTCTGGTCTTTGTTGATTATAAATTTGAGCAAGGATCCTTGCACGAGACGCAAAATGGGTACTTATTATGGTTTTGTTTGACAAGTCTCAATGAGTTTATTTCTAACGCAAAAAAGAAAATAATAAAAAAAATAGTTGAGCCGGCTCATACTAGGTTCAAATAATTTTGTGTAAGCCCTCCATACCAAAAAAATGGCCCAATTCGAATTTAGGGCCCAAAATAGATGCGGCGGCAATTGTGAAATAGCAAACAAGCCTACATGGCTAAGTGAGCAAAATATAAGGTGGGCCTCGTTTAATGAGTTCGATTTAGGCCTCCGAAATCTCTGAGCCGGCTCTGAGACTATTTATACGACAGACGTAGAGGTGGCAACAATAAAACGTGGATCATTCTCGGCTTTATTTCCAGTCCGGTCTTGTGCATTCAAGATTTATGGTTTGTCCCAATCACAAATCAATATTCCCAGTGAAGAACTGAAACTTATTTTCTTTCCCAGTGAAGAATTTTTCGATCTTTTATTGGAATAGGCTGTTGTTGAAGCCTCATTTTGGGAAGGTTGAATTGTTTGATAGTTTATACAGTTTGTACATGTCCAGCTTCCCTACATAATTGTGTGGAGTTCATGTACGGTAGAAAATCAAACTGAGGTTGGTGAGAAGATTCGCGAAATAAAATCAAATGGGAGAGGTTTGTGCGAAATGCTACACACACTTCCGGGTACACAACCGGGTCAAAAACATCCAAAACAACGTCGTTTTTGTACCCGGGTCGCCAAATTTTATTTATTTTTTTCCCTCCAAAACCATTCCCCTTCCCTTGTGTTCAGAGAGAGAGAGGGAGCGAAGAAGATGACCGCCTGCAGCCTCCGCTGGCACCCACACAGGCAAGGACGTCTCCCACTCCGGCGACCACCACCACGTTCGCCGCCTCCGCCGGCGACCACACATGTGTTACTGGATAACGATGGGGCTGGTTTGAAAATTGAAACTGGTGGTATCATTCCCAGCAAATCAAATGCTCAAACTAGCAACGAGCAACAACCAAATGTCGAAAATGATGGATCCATGCCAAGCTTTCTATATCTGAGACAATCTTGAGTTAAAAGGTGAATTTTTTTTTCGAATTAGGTTTTTTTTTTTTGGAGGTTCGAATCTCATCAGCTTAAGGACGTGGTGGTGGTCGCCGGAGTGGGAGACGTCCTTGTCTGTGTACGTGCCTGCGGAGGCGGCGGGCGGTGGTGGTCATCTTCTTCGCTCCCTCTCTCTCTGAACACCTCTGATTTGGGAAGAAGGGAAGTATATGTAGCATTTCTGTTTGTGTTTCCATGTTGGTAGTTCTATTTACAACCCTTTTTCCCTCAATACAACCCATGCAACATAAATACCAAAACCTTCCTCGCGAAAAGACCATTTAGCCCCTCAAATTACTTCATACCAACCCACCCCACTTTTTCCCAATTGCTAATACCAACCCAGTGCATTTTCTTCTTCCTTCAGCTCCATCGTTTTCTCACTCTTCTCCCTCCCACGTCGAAAAAATCCCTCCTCTTCCTCCTCCTTCTCTAGCCATTAACCTCCATTGTCCTCCCTTGCCCCTCATCTCTCCTCTCTCTCAATGGAGAACCTTGTTGAATCAATGGAGGGATATTCTCCCTCACTAGATTTGGGAGAAGAGCTCCAAAGAGTATTGGAGCAATTTACAACTCCAAGTCCACCAATGGATGCACAAATACAGACCAAGAGTATCCCGGACATGAAGATATTTGAGCAAAAAACGACCCAAGAGTAACCCATTGTTTTTTCGATTTCTCGGTCGCTGTTCGTTCGAAACGGTACCACAGTCCCGAAAATCGTAATACATTTCGGTAGTTAATACCCGAAATTTACCTATAAAACCGGGAGTTTATATCCGAAATTGGTGATGGTAGTTAATATCCGCAATATTGGCCATAATTCAATAGTTTGTATCCGAATTATGTGCTTAGTTTCGGGAGTAAATATTCGAAATGTGCCAAAATCAGACGAGTAAAATAGCGGCGATTTCTTTGACTGGTTCGACGGAGAGGGCGATGGCCGAGGTCAGACGGAGAGAGGAGGGAAGAGAAATGGGTTTTGAGTGGGTTTTGAGAGTTTTGAATGTTGAAATTTGGGACAAAAATAAGGAGGGGCAATTTTGGAAATGTGCCGGGTTATATGAAGCAAAAATAAAGATTTGCCACATCAGCAGGTGCTTGCGCCCTTGGATTGTTTTCCAAATGTATTTCCCCAAGCGTAGGGTTTAGGCCGGCGGTAGCATAATAACCGGAAGTCCGGGTCGAGTCCTCAGAGACCGAATGCGCAGCGCGTGTTCATTTGTTTCGCGAGTGAAGGTTTAGCCTTAAAGCGGCAAACTTGGCGTTTGGAGTTTGTGGGTGGAATTCACTTAACTTCGTGAATGACGCGGAATTTGAAAAGACTAAATAAAACAAGGCTAAGTCAAGGGGTTCATAACTCCAATGTCTTAGGCCGATTCGTTCTCCTCTAAATAACCGGCTCGGGGACGTCGTTAAACAACCCCGAGCGGAAGATTTGATAATTAAACTCTTTCAACTAGAAATGGTGTTACTCAAAGAGTAGGATTCTTGTGCCATTTATACAAACATTTTGATTGACATCGCCCGAAGCATCACACGTGCCAAGTGGTCAAGCCCTTGGCTACGTGTGATCAACGGGATTAACAAATCCAAATTTTGATACATAAAATTAATCCTAACTCTTTGATTAACATGCAATGTTTACATTAAGGCGAGGAGAGTGAATCAACCTAAGCCACGGGGTGCTAATCACCCGATGACGGAGCCTATAACGACTACTCAGCAATTACTAAAGAAAACATGCCTATTTTTATAAAGGAAATAAAGAACATGACAAGTGACTAAATAAACTTGATTTTAATGAAGATACTAAGTTAGCCTACCACTTTAATACTTGAGAAAATCACTAACAAGGTTTAGAACTAGGATCTTTAGGAGAAAACAGCTAGAGAGACAAGGAAATGATAAACTTAACAAGAACAAAAATAAACTTGATAGATAGAAAAATCTAAGTCCGAGCTACAACATTAATGAACGACAAAATAACGGAAGAACTAAACTTACGTGAGAAATCTAGAGAGAGAAAGCTTCCAAATCTCTCTAATGGAGGAGAGAGGGGAGAGCATAAAAACTAGCAAAGAAAATAAAAGATGAAGTGGGTGGGAAGAAGAGAGGAGAGACCAACATATAGTCTTTCCCTTCTCTCTTTACAAAAGATCTAATAAAGCTCTCACAAAACCAAAAACTTTCCATTAATAGCATGTACATAAAGTGAATTAATTTGGCTGTCTGATGATGTTTGGATCAATCCAACATGAGTTTGGATCGATCCAAACTGCTCTGGTGAAGTTTCTCCCAAGGTTGGATCGATCCAACTATCCTTTGGATCGATCCAAAGAAGATTGCTGGTGAAAATTTGTGAAGTTGGATCGATCCAACTTGACCATGGATCGATCCAAAAGGCTCTGGAAAATTCTGATGAAACTTGGATTGATCCAAACCCTCTTTGGATCGATCCAAAGAGGTTTGATGTAGAAATTTTGAACTTGGATCGATCCAACTCTCCTTTGGATCGATCCAAAAGGCTCTGCTGGAATTTGATGAAACTTGGATCAATCCAAGTTCTTCTAAACTTGAATTTCACTCCTTTGATCAATCCGCTTGAATTGCGTGCTTCCGGATGCCTTCCAATGGACCCAAATGTATCGTGTGACACTCGGGGAAGATGAACCTCGGTCTTGTGAGTGCGCGTTCAAGCCCAGACCCCACCGGGAGTTTTTGGTAACGAAAAGAACGGCTTCAAAGCACCAACTTTTTGCATCCCCGGGCCTCGGCCGAATCGTCATGCCGTGGCTCGTGAGGCCCGGTGTTGGCGTGCCCTGGAGCATGGGGCCCTCGGCGGCACGACTTTCAAGGCGCACAAAATGCGCTCATTTTCCATGCTTAACCTGTACTTACAAAAACACACCACTACCCGCATATCAACCATATAAAGCGCGAAATCGCGTGCGTGTGTGAGCAAAATAGGCTAGATAAGCCCCGGATATATACAATATTGGGGGCTTATCAGCAGGGTTGTATTTAGCAAAAGGGCTGTATGAAGTCGAAAAAGGGTTGTAAATAGACTCACCCTTCCATGTTTTATAGCTTATTTTTGGAAATTTCAGCAGTGGGAAACTGCAACAGGGAAGGATAAGGAGGGGTTGAAAGGACATGTGTCGCCCAAAGGGGGTGGGACAGCAAGGGGCAACATTTGGGGGCAAAAGATCCGAGGTCGGAATGGTGTGTTCGATTTTGAGTAGTTATTTAAATTCAAATTGGCACTTTAAGCAAAATGCTTTTGAGTAATTATCTTGATTGGACATTGATACGATCAAAATAATTTATTTTTCAAAAATAATTTATGTGTTTTGATAACTACCGATATCCAATCAAGATGTTTTTTAAATGGGTGTTTTTTTAAACAATTTTTACAATATCAGCTGTTCAATTCACAAGGATATTAAGCTCGCAATTGTCTAACTATTTTTTAAGATTCATTCAGTCTTTAGGATCTTAAATTATGAGTGGAAAATTAAAAGATTGGATCAATCATCTATAATTATTCGATTGAGCTGAATTTTACGAGGTTACTAGAAAAAATATTTTAAAGTTATTGACTGGTTTTGGAGCATCTGTGTGGGACTCCGAAGTGGACCTTACACATCAATACTTATCCTAAGGCCGGTCCTCTTTTGGGAGGTTGTTCCCATCTAGGCCTCGTGTCACACTCTTTCATTTAAGCCCTTTTTTTCACACATGCGTCAGGGGTGTACCGTACCTTTTTTTTATTCTCTCTCTCCTCCGTGCACTGCACCCACCTAATATTTTCTCTCATGTACAAGTAACCACCAGCCACGTGAGACCTCTCTCTCTCTCTCTCTCTATCTCTCTCTCTCTCCTATTTTAGAAAATAAAATAGGAGAGAGAGAGAGAGAGAGAGCGCTAAAGGCTACCTAACATGGCCTAGGGCCAAAATAGCGTGGTTTAAAGGTCAAAATATTATTTTGAACTATATAACTAGGTGTAGAGTTGCATAGCATAGCAAGATTCTCAGGTAGAATTTTGATTAGTCTGTTACTTTATGTTTGTCTTAGTTATAGTAAAGTTTCTAGTTTCTACCCATTTTACTTCTGTAGTGGTGTTGAGCAAGTTTTGGTTCATTATCAAATTGGAATAGAGTATGGACATCTAGTTACACGTACTCCCTCCGTCCCAAATTGGATGTCCATTTTTGAAACTCGTGCCATTTTTCGATTGTTATATCTTTCAATTTATAATGTTTTTCGTAATTACGAACACTTTGTATTATAGAACTCGTCGAGAACTATCAAACAAGAGCCATATTGAATATTTATGGAGATTAATATTGAAAGATATAGGCGATTGAAAATGACACAGATTTCAAAAATGGACATCCAATTTGGGACGGAGGAAGTATGGTTTTTGCAGCAATTGCCCAGTAATTCCGGAAGTATTTTATTTTTTAAGATCAAACTTGTCCGGTCTTCCGTAGAGAACATTTAAAATTTAAATTGAGACGGAGGGAGCAGTATAATGTAAGGTAGGTAGAGCCTCAAGATGCCCGTTTCATTGCTTCCCTCTGCTTTCTGATACACTATGAACTTCAAATCTCATCGTGATCCATGCAATTAGTCCTATGTGGTATTACTATCAACTTGGGTAAAGTATATTAGACCCCCTCAACTATGATACATTTTCACTTAAAATCGCTAAAGTTATAACTCAACACTTAACCCCTTTAAAACTATCCGAATCTTAGATTTTCAAAGATAACATCAATTGAAAATTACAATTTACCCTCTTTCGCATCAATCATAAAGCCCTCAATATTCTATTCACCTTAACCTTCATCCATCCCAAAATTTTACCAAATCGAGTCATCACACTCCAATGAAAGCTATTCCAACTATACTCACCTCATACCCCGCGATCGCGTGCGTTCCCATCTAAATGCCCTAATAGTTAAGTTCCTTTTTTCTCACCTCCCTGCTTTTGATTTTTGGAAATTATTCCCAGACGAAGAGAAAAAGGGTAATATCATTGTAAAATCACATTTATGATGCCGCACTTTTTTCTTGCTTTAACTCCAAGGGGTTGGCCTAATGGTCAAGACTTGACATTTAGGGGTTTGCTCCCTCTTAAGGTCTCAGGTCAAAACCTCATAGGTGCTATCAAAACCTCATGCTTTCCATCTCAACTTTTAGGCTGACCCTATTTGTTGTGACTTTAAATGGGGTCACTTTTTGAACTGGAATCGGTAAGTCTCCTGGACTCGGATCCCAGACGGTGAATGGTCTCCCAAGACAGATGTCTGGTTGTCATTAAATATTTTTTCTTGCATGACAACTTCTATCCAAAATCCACACATTTGCCATAAAATCAAATAATTTAACGGGGATAAGCGTTGAGTTTTAAATAATAGAGAGGTTAAAGCAAAAATCAGTCATAGTTGGAGAGTTTTAATGTAATTAACCCATAAATTTCTATACTTGGCCATTTGCCTGTCATTTGAAAATTTTCCCAGGAATGTACCAACAGAATTCCCCTCTTGGATACCTATCCTTCCTCTTCCAACGTTAAAACTTCATCTCTCTCTCTCTCTCTCTCTCTCTCTCCATTACGTTATAGGCTCCTCCTATATAGAAATTAATTAGAGAGAGAGAGAGAGAGATTAGAGAAAGAGAGAGAAAGCGACATTGTTGGTTTGGCTCGATTTCCAGAGTCCGTTCTGTGATTTCCAGAGTCCGTTCTGTGTTTGTTAACGCTTCCGCACGACAGACATCAATGGATTCGCCTGAACGGTCGGGTCGGCCGTCGGTGTTGGAGTCATTGAGGGGAATGCGTATTCGGAAGGAGGACGCGACATCGATGGATTCACCGGGGTCGTCGGGACGGGCGTCGGTGTTGGAGTCATTGAGGGGTACGCGGAATCTCCGTAAGGAGGACCTGAGGCGAAAGATCACGATGCCTGAGTACCTGCGCCTGGCCATACGAGACGCCATCGACTCCAAAGACGTCGTCGCCACCGCGAACAACTTCTTCGCCTTCAACGTCGCCGCCGGAGAATCCGCCCAAACCCCCTCGGAGGAGGCTGCCATTGTTGTTTTTATCAATTCAAAAAGCGGTGGGCGTGCCGGGCCTGAGCTCAAGGCCAGGCTTCAGGAACTGATGGGCCAAGAGCAGGTGCACGGTGCTTTAATTTCCCCTGCTTAGGTTTACGTAGCATGCTATTTTGATAATTTTAGCATTTTAGGCGGATGTCAATTATATTCGTGCGTAGATGAGAGGGCAAGCGTGAAAGTGTCTTTGAAATACGAAAAATTTACATAGTCGTAAGGATCATAGATTTAAATATTGCATAGCGGCCGCTTGGTAGGATCATATATTTAAATATTGTGTAGCGGCCGCTTGGTAGCGGTTTTCCAGCCCTCCGATACCATCCACCCCGATATATTGGTGCCATGCGTAGTGGCACCTAGGTGCAGCGATCATGAATATTTTAAAATTATTTCTGGCACCAGAGCATCGAAGCGGCGTGAAATGGGCAAAACAGCGCACAGAAAACAATACATATCAGAAATCGGCTGATACGTGAGTGAATTTTTGGTAAAATCAGTATCCTGGGATATAGCAGCATTGAGCTGAAAAACCACTATGCAGTTGCCGATATTTAAGTCTATGCCCGGTGCTACCTAAAATTCACACCCGGCCCCATTACGGTAACATATGGCTCTGTATCTCATTTT
This sequence comes from Vaccinium myrtillus, assembly GCA_016920895.1. Lineage (NCBI taxonomy): Eukaryota > Viridiplantae > Streptophyta > Magnoliopsida > Ericales > Ericaceae > Vaccinium > Vaccinium myrtillus. The sequence goes on from CM029274.1 coordinate 9,551,053, forward strand.
TCGCCTGCTTTATAGCGGTTTGGCCATACTAGGCCGATACGACCGCTTCAAGTGCCGTGTAGCCAAAAAACGATTTGAAAAAATTCAGAGTCGCTAGTCACTACACCCATTCTCACTACGTATCATTTGATACTGTGCTGTGTCTGACTGGGGTTTCATGAAAGTCTTAGTAACATTTACTTGGGCTGCCTAGATATCTTTTCTTCTGGATGATTATTTGCTCAGGCATTTACCATTTGGTAAACACAATTGCCTGTACGCTGTTTGTCATGTATTTGTTATTTTGTGAATACTTTTTCTCAAGTCTGTGTACAGGTTGCAGTATTTAAAATGCAAAATTTTTACTTTATTTTCGCGACGCAATCGTAACTGCAAATTCTCTTTTTCTTTTCCCTTTTTTCATGCTAGGTTTTTGACCTTCAATCTGTGAAACCTCATGAATTTGTTAATTATGGGTTGGGATGTTTGGAGAAGTTGGCTGAACTTGGGGACTCGTGCGCCAAAGAGACTCGTGAAAAGCTGAGGGTTGTGGTACGCATACAGGCAGATGAAATGCTCAGTTTCATGTTTATGTAACAAATATTTGTGCAGTACTAATTTTCCATTTTATTTGCGCCGCAGATGGAATTAATCAGAAAAGGGTAGTGATTTCCAACTCTCTTGTTATATCCACAGCCCTTTTTTGGTCCTTATTCATGTGGATTTACAATATTTCCTGTTTATATTCATTTCTCTACGCATATGAGGACATTGTGGTGAACTCACATGAATAAAGACAAAAAGGGGAGTGCTGGTAAAGACAAGTGGAAAATCAGTTACCAATCAGAATAGTTCAAATAGTCGAATACATGCTAATATTTGCGTGACTGAAAGTAACATGAATTCGACACAGTCTGGGTTACTAGTTTGGTTTGATAGGTTGCTGGGGGAGATGGCACAGTGGGTTGGGTCCTAGGATGCCTTGGGGAGCTTCACAAACAAGAACGTGGACCTGTTCCTCCAACAGCTATCATTCCCCTTGGGACTGGAAATGACCTGTCCAGGAGTTTTGGTTGGGTAAGGTTCTCAGTTTGTTTGAGGCAACTTCTCCATTTTTACGCTTCTTTCCAGTCATTTTTGAGTGGTTATTAATTTTCTTTGCAGGGTGGTTCCTTGCCTTTTAACTGGAGAGCAGCAACCAAAAGAACTCTTGACAAGGCAAGTACAGGTCCAACTTGCCTTCTAGATAGGTTAGTACTCTTTCTTTGGAGTTATATTACTAGTTCTTGTTCTTCAATAATTTTTCGCATCGGATGATGCTGGTAATGTCAGAAACGTTTGGTTAGGGAATGAAATTGTAATTAGAGGGTCTATGGCTTCTCTCTCGTAGTCATTCATTTCCATCATGTAGATGTGCAGTTAAAGATTTTAGATATCTTTTTCACTATCTCTTCAAATACTTGTTTGTAAAAAATAAAATAAAATATCATTTCTCGAGTTCTTGAGTGTTTGAATTAATTTGACATGTAAAAAACGAGTCTTGTTACCCAGTTTTTACACAGATTGGACTGGAACAGAGTAGTATTGCTGAAGTGGTTGATTATTCCCGGAATAGTAATTTGTACCCAGCAGTTTTGGTATATTACATCTATGTTAGAGTTTTTCCTACTTATATGCATTTTACACGTTGGCGTTTGAGCATCACTCTTAGTAAGCTAGCACATGGCTAATAGCATACTAGATGGGTCTCATGGTTTTCTCATTTTTCAATGTTGGATTCAACTTGATAAGTAATCAAGATAAAATGGACTGGAACAGAGTTGGATTGCTTAAGTGGTTTATTATTCCGTGAATGATAATTATACTCAACAGTTTCGGTATACCACATCTATGTTATAGTTTTTTCCAACTGATATGCAGTCACATTTAGGCATTTGAGCATCACTCTAAGTAAGGGCAGCACATGGCTAATAGCATTGTCTAGTTTCCAGATGGGTCTCATGGTTTTCTCGTTTTCAATGTTGGATTCAACTTGGTACTCTTAGGTCCAAGATTTTTCGAATATATTTGTATTGTTATATTCGCCTTTTGGTCGTCTACAGGGGTAATTATCATATGCTTTATAGAACATAAGCATTCTTATGGTAAATCTATCAGAAACATTTGGATTCATATATATGCATTCTGTTTGGGTATGTAACGTTATTTTTTTGTCAGAGGCATATAACATGTTACAATGCCAATCACCAGTTTCTAGAAGATTTAGTAAACTACATACTCCTCTTGAACATTCACTATTGTTTATGGTCATAAATACTTTCACATGCTTAGCATTTCTATAGAACACATCTGTGATGTCTGCAGTTGGAATGTTTCAATATCCATGCCGGCAAAGGAAGTTGTGGATCCACCCCATTCTCTGAAGTCTGTGGACGGGTGCTCCCTTGATCCGGTAACAATTTAGGACGCCTAATTGCATCTTGTTTCAGTTGACTGCTTTTGCAGGACTACTTTTGATTTGTTCATGAGTATGATTGTGAGCATCATGATCATTAGCATGGAGTTCTCTGTTAGTACATCTTCTGTTAGATGGCTAGTAGCTCATTTTTAATGATCCTGGGATTGCTATCAATAACTTTTATGTCTATATTGTTAACTTTGAGATTGTTGTTCATTGTTGGTTCTGCTTTGCATCATTACACCTTATGAGATGGTAAAGGTTAATTTATCCAGCATTTACCTATCTGTTTGCCTCGTCTTTCTAAACAACCTTTTTCCCTCTGCTTTTGATGAGACACATTCATAAAAAGCTCTCTTCAGAATGTCAACAATCGATTCCAAATATATTCACGAATAAATTTGTTCACTTGTTCGCTTCCGCAAGAACATGTTATATCTCATGGCCTTGAAACAATAATTTGATGACTTCATAAAGGCACCAACAAGCTGGTGATACAACTAATCGTATCAGGAAGGCGTTCCACAATTTCACGAGTTGTGAGTTTCACTATGGTCTTGCTCATGGTTCTCGTTAGTGGGGGTGGACAAGGACCGACACGTTGTGCAAGCTATAGGGTGCTGTAGTCAGTGGCATCTTTATAAATCATGTGTAAATCATGTGTGCTCAGGCATGGAGGCTTCTATGAAATTTTTGAAACATACTTTAGGTCCTTTGTTATCCAAGCAACCAACAATTGACTTATCTAAGGCTATTATTACTCCTCAAGCCTGTATTTTGTTTCCTCATTTCACTTTGGAATTGTCTCATAATGCTATATTGAAGGCTGAGTCATCTGCACTACTAGCCCTTCCTGGTGTCAATCTTGGATGTGTAGTGTGTTCCCCTAGGGCAACTTGGGGGAGGACTTTGGGCATCTAGGGCGACGTCTAAGAGTCTCCTTGTGGGTTTGAGATTCCCCGTGTGGTATCATCCTAGGCCGAATGGGCTAGCAAGGAGGAAACGCCATACTTGCAGATAACGCATGAAGTTGTGCTACATGTCTGATACCATGTGCTTTGCTAGTTGCATGGTGCAATGGTACTTGTGGGCTTCGGATTGACATGTTGCATTACTCGGGCAGCACTTTAGTGCAACACAAGAGTCGCTGAATTGCCTTTGGTGAGCAAATTGCATGTGGGTTCGTACGAGGATTACATCGTGGTGCGGTAGTAACCTCGGTGCTGAGCAAGTTAGAAGAAGATCTAGCGATTGTATGGGATGTGGATGTTGCCCCGTCACCCAGTGGAATATTGTTGGATAATTCAGACGCCTATATACTAGGGCAAGGTCGGGCAACTTATGTGGTTGTGGCACTTGTGAACTAGCACAAGGGTTTCAACAAGCATTACATGTTTGGTCTCGGGCAACACTAATGAGTATCACTTTGCTTACGCTTGTGTAGTTTAGAAGCACCGATGACAAGGGAAATCAGTTGTGCGAGTGCCTGCCATGTGAGCGGGCTTGGTGTAAGGAAGCTGATGTTGCTGTTTATGGAGCAACTTGGCGTCATTCGTTTGGCTGGTATCCATGATGCGGGACATTCTTAGCTAAAGTTGTTCTTACTTCACAAAGCGTTGGGCTTTATTAGGTGAGACGGGTGAAAGTTAAACACTCGGATGGTCGAAGTTAGGCAGCTTCGACTTGGTGGAGTCGCCGAAAAAGTAAACGTTAAGCTGCAAGACAAAGAATCACTCTGTGACGCATCTGCAAAAGAAAAAAAGGGAAGGGAAGAGTGGGTCCCCCTTCCTTCGTTCTCCAGGGGGAAGTCCTGGTGTTTCTCCCACTTCTATTGGATAAAAGTGCTGATTCTGGTCACTTAACTCATGCTGATATCAATGCAGCGCAGATTGAGATTAACTTAATGGAGAGTCTCTTTAAGAGAAGTCCGGGAAACTCTATCATTAGCTTCTTCGAGGTGAATCTTTAGAATCACATCCCCATTATTCGCTTAATTGGTTTTGAAGGAATGGATGGGTAACGTAGACTTTGTCACTCGTAGATCTACCATGTATAAAACTAATTTGGAAGGGACCAACCATATGGTCAAGGAGGGGACTGATCCTTTAAACCAAGGTTTTAGATATGAAATTATAAGCAACGTTGCACATACTGGTAGGACGAAGCTTTTTTATGGTCTCAGGATGATCAACTTGGGTAATAACCGCAGCGAGGGTCTGATTGATCTCATGTCGAGTATTTCTATTACTGCAAGAGTGGCCAATAAAATGTGGTAAAGATGTTCATCACAATACCCAACCGAATGAAAACCGAATGAAAACCATTCCTACCGGGGATTTTGAAGGCTTTAATGACTTTAACAGCATATTGATATCAAAGTTGTGAAAGTACTAAAAGAAATTAATTTAATAGGGAAAGTTCTATACTACAGAATACAACCAAATCTGTTAGGTGCACTCTTGCTAGGAAACGTTTTAGTGGCAAAAGGCTAGTGGCAAAAGGCTTGTGGGTCTCAGGCTAAAGTTACCAATTTATGTTTCCATGGTCTAGAACTGTTGGTAAACCAGTTGGAAAGAAAGATACTGATTATGGGCAATTGAATACAAATGCTTTTGGAAATCAAAAGGTTTTTGTTTGAGTATTGACATCATGAAAATTAAAATTGGTTTTGGAAATTTTCATGACAGAAAGTACCTTATCTTTTGGGAGGAAGAAGAAACACAATACCCGTACCAAACTTCATGTTCTTCTCTTGTCATCTTTATCCTCAACTCTGATAGTACTCTTTTTTCTTGGTTTAGGGTTTCTTTTTCCCCATTAGCTTTGTTCTTTGTGTATGAATATTTTTAGTTGCATCATCATCTTCCACATTCTATTTTCGGGTTCGTTAATATGGAATCTTGTGCTTCACACAGAATTCATCTCGTGCATGACAACAATGATGTCGTTTATTGAAATCATGATTCCCTATGTAGCGTTCATACTTCATACTAACATCTCATCTGTGTTCAATTTCACTGCTTTCGTCACAGACAACTGTGAGACGCATCTGGACGATTTTGTATTTAGAAATGCCTGGGGTTGTAATATTGGATTTGATTATGATTGATAAAAAATCAAATATAAAAGAAAAAGAATATTGTATCCTATGCATATATGCATACATACATAGGGTTGTCTATTATATGTGTGTATGTGCCTTCTCCTGTTTAATTTCTAATCATCCTTCATCTCTATGTCATACATACAAGTAACTAACTAGTTTTTGGTTTTAGCTGTTAATTTTTTTGAACATTGATGGATTGAGCAGGCAGAAGAAATAGAAGGGGAGTTGCCTGAGAAACTGTCTTTCTATGAAGGAGTTTTTTATAATTACTTCAGCATGGGTATGTTATTTTGATATTAAGAAGTGATACATGATGCATTTCACCTGCTTCATGTTTGCCTAATATAGTTTATGTATGCAAAGTATGGACCTTTGAACTTGCTGGTTTTGTTGTTGTGAAAACTTTTAACCTTCAATAATGGAGCCTTAGCCTTAACCTTCAATTAACTTGCCTTCATCTTTGTCTGCTTTTCATCTTCATGGACCCATATCTTGTCGTTCTGTAGAACTATGTCCAATGGACCCCATAAGAGTGTCAGACTGTCAGGTACAAGTGTGGGTCTGCCTATCCGATTTATCTAATTCCCACATTTTAGGGTTCGTATTTTAATATACTCCTACTGTTTTCAATGTTAAAATGGTGTTTGTAAGGTGCCATTGAGTATTTCATGCGTAAAATGGAGTCTTTGTACATGTTTTTATACTAAACTCTAATTAGTAATCACTAATTTGTTTCTTTGGGTGAGTAATCAACTACATTTGTAGGGCATGCATCCCATTACTTCCGTACTTTTATTCTAGTGTTCACTGTCCAACATTGGTCCTATATACGTCGAGATAAGTTACTGTAACATATAGATCGTAACAGGAGATCCGTGATTTTACTAAGTACCAACACTGAAGAGGTCCACTAAAAGTTTTCCTACCATGTAATTTTGAGTCGCTCTGTCCAATATTCATCTTTAAAGGGTAATTTTGTTATGCAAGAAGCAAATCTTACAAATGACAAACAAAAGACTGAAGTTAGTTAATTGATGAATAAGAGAAAGTTTGTCATAGCAAGATTGGCTCAAGATTTTAACGCAACCTGTTTTGATTGGGCTTGTTATCCTTAATATTTTGTTCAGTATCTTACCTTAAATATTTGGATGCAGGAATGGATGCACAAGTTGCTTATGGCTTTCACAATTTACGCAATGAGAAACCTTACCTTGCACAAGGTCCTATCTCAAACAAGGTGCTCTCTCTCTCTCTCTCTCTCTCTCTCTCTCTCTCTCTCTCTCTCTCTCTCTCTCTCTCAAACATGAGATAGCTTTGATCCTTGGTTGGACTTATGTTGTTAACAAAATATACGGACAACATGACTTTTAATCAATCATTTCTTTTTGCCTTCTCCTTTACATCAAATATTTTTTTCATTTCTTCTCTGCTTTACTAATTTCTTAGAGTTATACAGCCTTCCACTCATCCCAGTTATCAGTCCTTCTAGCAAATTGTGACCGGAGAAAGAGAGCGTACATGTGTGAACCATCCTATTTGTTAGCTTGCAAGCTTTGGAAGACTGCCACTGTACCACTAGACAAGCTTACTAGTTTTTGAGTAGCATAAGGAATCTTTGAGCCCAAGCAGACTGGGTCCACAAGATGCCAGTTTCAATTATCAACTCTAGTAGTAGCCTATAAGATATCTTCCTGTTCCTTTCAAACCAAAACGATTTACTGTCGCTATTTTGTATTGATTGCCAAAAAAAAAAAAAAGAGAAAAATCTGCAAGGATTACTAAAACGTATTTTAGCTTTTTCTTTAGCACCAAATTTGAATCTGTGTTTTAAGGTAAACTATTACCACGAGAGAAACTATACTGTCCCATCCATGTGAAATTCAGCTAAAGAAAACACTACTGAGGGAGGTTGTAAACAAATCTAATAAACAAAGTACAAAGACAGGGTTTCTGCTCATATCCTTGGGTTGGTTAATACAATTCTTCTAGGTTTGGAGTTCAGTAGTTACAGCACTAGTGCAAAAATTGTCTCAAGTGACCTATATTTGTATGGCCAAATATAGGCCACAACTGCTCTGCAGCTCTAGATTGGTTAGATGTGCGAATTTGCAATTAGAGTGTTGATTTTTTCAATTACTCTCAAAGGGACCTTTTGTTACCTGCTTTGTCATATGGATAAAGCATTTAATTACTTGACCGTACATGTAAGAGCATTTGTGGGCCTTCTGTTTTAACAGGTGATTTACTCTGGCTACAGTTGCAAACAAGGTTGGTTCTTCACACCATGCGTGAATGATCCAAGTTTAAGGTCAGAACACTCAAAGCAAAGGAGTTTTTATTGTTTCTTTTCTAAGTTATATACCTTTTGATGTTTTTCAGATCATGGTTATATTTTGGAAGGTGACTAATGTCAACATAATATCTTTTCTGCTCCATAGTTTGCTTCATAGACAATATGAAGCATATTCTTTAGCTAGGACTATGAAAGCCTATAAGGATTGAAAAAGTGCTAATGCTCGAGTTCAACGGCATGCGTCTATACAAGGCGATCACTTGTACATAGCTAAATACTAATATTTGGCATGGGGTTTTCTAGAGAGAAAAAATTGTCATAGGACTTGATTTGGGTTTCTTCTGGGTGTTGTGAGTAGTAGCCTTCATGATTTTTTATTCTGTTGAAAGGTAGGGTGCTGAGAATTTGGAGAACATGATGTTTGAGGATTTCTGGATTTGACTGGGCCTAACCCAGAAATGTTCTTATGGTTGTAAGAGGATAAAAGTGTGGAACAAATTGGAAGAAGAAGAAAACTCTACAAAATATCTTGACCACAATATATCGTTTATTATTTCTAGCTTACTTCAATATATGGACGCATTTCTTTTGTCCTTACTTCCTACCATACTTTGAACTTATGTTAGTATTTACTTTGTCATTGTTCAATGGCTTTCTTGACAATCTAAAAATTGCAGGGGACTGAGGAACATCGTAAGGGTGTACGTTAAGAAGGCCAACGACTCAGAATGGGAACAAATTTCAATCCCTTCAAAGTTAGTTCCATCATTTTTCTATTTGTCTGGTTACTTGTATGTCAATCAAAGTGATGATTCATTGCTAGGTTCCATTACTGAAGAAAGTAAATGCTTTCGGTCTTTGAAAGAATATTTTGATAAGCAATATTGTATTGGATTGTCCAAATAATTTTTTCTTGACCTTTTTGCCGAAGCATATTGCTATAGTTATTTGAACATTACACATTCAGCTTGTTACAATACTTTTCTTCTTGCCATATTTCTTATTTCTCTCTAGTTAATTTGCCTTGACAGTTCCGTTTTCTCCAGTGTCAGGTCAATAGTTGCTTTAAATCTTAATAGTTATGCAAGTGGAAGAAATCCATGGGGTAATCTGAAGCCAGATTATTTGGAGAGGGTAAGTTTTGCAGTTGCATCTTGTCAATACTTTCATTATGGCCACTAGCCCTTTTTCGAAGTTAATAAAAGCAGCTCATATTGCTATGCAGATATAGAGGAATGTAATCTTATTTGATTACTCATGAGAGGGTACAGTGAGTTTATATGTGGTCAAGTGTTCAAACCTATAAATTCTTCTAATGATAATGCTATTTTGTCCTCTGACTGACTCCTCTAGTTTTAGCAGTTTCCCATCTTGGGTATTGTTTTCATGATTCTGGGCATCTTTAGAATGGTTCACTTGCAATGGATGTAACGTCATGTATTTTGCGGAAACATCGCTGACCATGTGACAAAGAAAACAAAAAAGAAAGGAAAAAGAAATTTGCCAACTTGCTTTGTCACCTGTTTATTCTCTAAGAAATAACAAGTTTGAAAATCATTTTTACCCAATTTTTTTGGAGCAAGGATTCTTCATATATATTCATCAGTTTTTTGTTCTCTTCTGTCTTCTGATTTTACTCTATTGGCTTTCTGTATGCTCTTAATCTCAACTGTAACTATGTTGAATTGAGCTAAAAATTGGGTTTCTAATTATTTTTTTCTTGCTTCACAGAGAGGCTTTGTTGAGGCTCGCGTTGATGACGGTCTCCTAGAAATTTTTGGCCTAAAACAGGGTTGGCATGCTTCCATGGTCATGACTGAATTTATTTCTGGTATACACATTGCTCAGGTACTAAGATTATAACTTATTACCACTTAATTACTTCGTCTTGTTTCATTGAATAATGTTGATTTTCTCACCTAGCTTTTGAACTTGCGTCTGAAGTAAGGAATTTGAAGAGCATGATGTTTAACCTAGAGAAACCATGGAGCTCTAAGCTAAGATGTTATATAGATTATGTTTTCCAATATGAAGAACTTAAAATTCTTCGACATTAACGAAAATAGTCATTAAAGAAATGAAATTTTGTAATTTACAGGGTGAGGATTGTAATGTATGGAGGTGGAACTAATTTCATGGTATATACTGTATTCGTGGCCCTTTTGACTTTGTAGCAACTCTGATAAGCACTTAACTGAAGTGAGGGGCTTGAGGCCTTCAAACTTTTTGAATCTATGGTGGTAGGAATGAAAACCTAATGTATTGCAGACCATGATCCAATATCTGTATCTCGGAATCCATTTACCTTAGGATAAATAGGGTCTGATCCAGTACGTCAACATGTTTTCTACCCAAGAGTAACGAATTTTGAAATTATGTTTTTGACGAGATCTAAAAAGTGAAACGTTTTCATCACCTTTGCGGAAGCCACCAAACTTCAAACTTCAACCTGAGGTGCAATCACTTTTAGGGACTGCAAACAAGCCGTGTTCATCTTTAAAAAGGCGCATATTTGTGATTTCTACTTGGCGAAGAAAGCTTACGATTTTCTTGAATACTAAAATTTTGATTGCTGCTTTATGCACATGGATTCTATTGGGCATTTCATAGGGCGCGGCAATACAATTCGAGTTCAGAGGTGGGGAGTGGAAGGAAGGTTTTCTGCAGATGGATGGGGAGCCATGGAAACAGCCAATGAGTAAGGATTATTCCACATTTGTTGAGATTAAGAAAGTTCCATTTCAGTCTGTTATGGTGAATGGAGAGTAAGTTGAATACCCACCTTTCACAAATTGGTATCGGTATAAATCATGTTCATTTCCTTATGGATTGTATATAATTAGCACAAAGGGATTGTTGTATTTAGTCCATTATTATTTGTATACGTTGATTCATTTTAAGAAAAAGAATTATTGACCTACAAAATCAACTTATTTCGGTTGAACATATATCTCTTAATGCAGTATCTCTGGTGATTCACAGTTTCGTGTAGGCAGGGGCGAATTTGTAGGTTGAACATATATTCTCTCTCTCTCTCTCTCTCTCTCTCTCTCTCTCTCAACTGATTCAATTTCTTTCTAGGGTTTAACAACCTTCAACTGATGTAAATTCACATCGATGCAAATTTTCGAATTTTGGCAATTTACGCAATAAAGATTAATCATTTTCCCAAGAAATGGAAGGTAACTTTCATTACGGATTTAATCTTTGAATCAGCTCTCCATTCTTTATATGCAAATTTCGAAATTTGCCAAGATACTAAAATAGATTTTTTTCCCCTTAAGAAATGATGGGTTACTGTAATTGGGGATTTTTATCTAGGGTTTAATTGTGTTTGTAAGTTTAGTTTCCGTTAAGTTGAATTTTATTTCTTTTACATGTTAAGAAAAATTGCAGCAACAAGAAAATGGATTGGGAGGAGAGTGAAATTGGATGGTAGAAGTGGCGCTGCCCCAGTTGTCAAGAGCTCCAGTTGTCAAGGTTTTTTGTTAAGAAATGCAGGAGAAAAAAAAAAAAAAAAAGGTGGGTCGGGTCGGAGTTGACTCATATTCAACTCGCATACTGTTGGCTCGTATTTAATCTATAATCCATATCAACCCGCTCAAACTCAACTCAACCCACCCATTTGCCGTCTCTGCTTATGAACCAAAATGTTGTTCTTATGATATGAACCATTGAGGCATTGACTTTTTTCATAATTTTAGAACGATGCATAACAAAATATTGTGGAAGATTTTTTTTTAAATATATAACAATACTGATCCACTAAATACTTTTTTTTGCATCAAGTCGGTTCTTTATAATTTTTCTAGTGGAAAGCTCCTTATGTATCACTTTGCGCGACAAATACTGAATTAAATTGTGATGAATAACGTTAAGCAAACCTCTTTCGTTGTCGCGACAAATACTGAATCAAATTGTGATAAATAACGCTAAGCAAACCTCTTTTGTTGTGGGAGGGCAATTTCATGACTTTGGTGGAAGTTTTAGGGGCAATTTTGCGTCCTCTTCCTCTCTCTTGCCGAACAACCTCTTTTGTTGCTATGTGCCCCTTGTCATGAGACATTTTCCACCTCACTGTGGAGGAGAGGAGGCTACTGTGGAGGAGAGGAGGCTGCTGTGCAACTCACAAACGGCACAGTTTTGTGCCAATTCAATTGGTTTGTAAAATGCAATTTTGTGGGACCCACCTTCGGGTCCCACACAAATGATCCGAGCCTTTAAATAATTTTAAAATAATTATTCAAGTGGTCTTGAAAAAAATCAGGCCCGTTAGATATCTTTACGTAATTGATCTAATTCGTTTGATTTTCATTCAGAATTCAGGACCCTACAGTTTGAAAGAATCTTCAAGAAAAATAATACAATTCTACGTGTAGTAATCCATTGATCTGAACCATAGGTGTTGTAAGGCTCGTTAAGAAGAGCATCCAGTAAAAAAATTATCCTGTTCGGACATCAATAGGTATAAAAAAAACTCATATTTTTAATTTTTTGATACCTACCGATGTCCGTACAGGATAATTTTTTTATTGGATGCTCTTCTCAAGATGCCCTACAATACGTATGGTTCAGATCAATGGATTACCAAACGTACAATTGTATAAATTTTCTGGAAGATTCTTTCAAACTGTAGGGTCCTGAATTCTAAATGAAAATCAAACGAATTAGATCAATTACGTAAAAATATCCAACGGGCCTGATTTTTTTCATGACCAATTGAATAATTATTTTAAAATTATTTAACGGTTCGGATCATTTGTGTGGGACCCGAAGGTGGGTCCCACAAAATTGCATTTTACAAACCAATTGAATTGGCACAAAACGGTGCCGTTTGTTAGCACAGCAGCCTCCCCTCCTCCCCTCACTGTGGACTAGGGTAAAGATTCGAGGCTTTGAAGTACTTTGTCAAATCAAATGATACTTATTACCAAATTTGTCCCTCTATTTGACAACTTTTAAAGTATTCGTAACCACTTATGAAGGATTTTTGTTTTGAAAATTACAATGAATTTGACTGGCTTTTTAAAGTTGACATGTGGTTCGAGATATCCCGAAATAGAAAGAAAGACTACAATTATAAAACATGGGATTAATTACATTATTTACAAGTCCATATTATATATTTTACTCACATTTCTTTCTCTCCTGCTATTTTCTTTCCCCGGCAGATTCTTCTCTGTGAGAGATTGTCTTCCTCCCACCACCCACTCTCTTTTTGTCCTTTTTCTCTTTACAGTTTCCTTTTTCTCTCTATAAATCACTAACTCTTTCTTTCCTCCATTTTCTCCCTCTAATTTATTTGTAACCCAAAAGTGTTTAGAGTGCAACTAAAAGGGAAAAATTAAAAAAAAAAACCCTTATACTGTGACATCAATGTCTCATTGCCAACCAAACTTTTAAAATTGTCAATTGCACTCTTGAACTATTATTCCGTCATCAATTACACTCCTACTAACTTATTTTGTCATTTTGATAACGAGACATGCTGAGGTGGATTCGAACAGTCGGACGAAGGGATAAAACGTTAGAGAGTAAATTTTGGAGGGAATTTTTACTGATGTGGCACGTTGGGATCATGTGAGAATACAAAACCCTATTCTTTCCCCACCTTTTTACACTCGGTGGTCTCCACCATTAGAGAAAATGACATTTCTAGGGTTTCCAAACCTTGTGGTAAATCACAGATTTAGGGCTAATCTACTCCAAATCAACCGCTTACGTATACCATGCTAATTGTAGATGCTTTGGTGTGTGAGAGCCAATGATGGTCCTCCTCCTCCATACGACGTGTACTTTTCTTTGATTTTGACAAGATTTGTTTGAACCAAGGTCTTTTTTTTTTTTTATTAGTCAGTGTCTTGAAAACTGTAGTGACCTTTTCGTTTATAGCTTTTGATTATTTAATGAATTTTTTTAGTAGGGTTTATTGCCTTTTGCTTTGACCTTTTGTGTTTGGGGCTGTTACTTTTGAGTTAGGAATTTATTGAGCTTTGTAACATAGCTGTAGAAATTAAGGACAACTTTTTGTAATGACTACTACTTTATGGTTAATAGGAAGTTTTCATTGATTAAGATAGACACTAATGCAATTAGAATGTATTAGTAGATGGGTATTTCTAGGGTGGTGCAGGTTTATGCAGTTTGCAACAATGTTAATGTAGTGCCCACCTATAGTCAAAATGGACTGTTAGGTCAACCAAGAGGAAGGCAAAGCCAACCATTGACTATAATGCTAAGCTAACCAAGAGTAAGGGAAAGCCAACTATTGATGACTATAATGCTAAGGCAACCAAGTAAGATACACCTTCATCTGCATATCATTACCCTTGGTTCTTGCAGGATCCATCTCCAGCATATTCACCTTCCTAAACAGAACTGGAATGATTTGAACAGCCATTCGACACATAGGGGTCCACCCAACCACCAAATTCCTTGCACTCTGAGTTTGAGTAGTTCAAAAACCTCCTACTTGGGTTCGTGTCAGTCCTAGAAGTTCGTATCACCTTCTGGTTTCCACAATGGATGTAGAGGTTGTCCTCATTGTGTTATTTACTCTCATTGGTGTAAGAAATTACATAATGTGGCCTACATGTCACTTTTTTTTTATTAATTAAAGTTATGAGTGATAAATAAATTGCCCAATTAATAGTGTCTAATTATAAAAAAGACGTCTTATTATGAAAGACATATCCTATGTGAAAGAGTGTATCCTATGTGAAAGAGTATATTTATTGGAAAAGATATATCAAGAGTCATATCCATTATGAATAGACACATGATCAAGAGATAGAGTAGGAAGAAGCCAGGAACTCTTATCTGAATTAGAGCTATATTATCTTTTCAATTGTGCTACTATTTCCATTTTGTAATATGAGACTTAAACTATGATATTTTGGAAATGTAACGATTAGATCTATCTTTTGTCATATTCTAAGCGATAAGCCAATTTTATTAGTGAAATCAATTTTCTTTGCCAAAAAGTCTCATTGGTCTAAGTTTTGTTGCAAAATTAATAGGGTAAATTTCACTTACCTCCCCTGAGGTTTCTGACAAATACAGAGACCTCCCTTGAGGTTTCTGAAATTCCACTGCGCTCCCTTACTTTTGAAAATAATTCCCAAATTCCCCCCTCCCGTTACTTCCGTTATTTTAAGTCACAGAAAATGATGATGTCATCTTTTTTCCAATTCTAAATGCCCATATTACCCCTCCCTTTCACTCTTCCAATACAACTCCACAACCCCACCAGAAGGGCCCCTGTAGTGAGCAGATTCAAGAACATGTTCCACAAAATGTAAAGAAAGGAAATTGCCACCGGCCCAACTAAAAAATTCAAGACGCAAGAAAAACCCACTCAAACCAACCGAGCTCTATAACTAAGGCCTTGATCACCATAAAAAAAAAGACGGATCACCATCAAAATTTGGCCTTTAGTTACACTGGCCAGTTTCTTGAGTCACTCAATGAAGGGAAACAGAGATAGGATATAAACTCCAGAAGTGAACTCCTTAACGAGTAGAATTTTACTCAACACAAAAATTATCACAAACAAACAAACAGAATGAAATAATGGAGTTTGCATTTTCAGTAGGAAAAAAGCCAATTATACATTAGCACATGGTAGTGCTAAACAAGTCTTAACTCCAGATATCCACTATTCGAAGCATCTTAATCTCGTGAACCATCACCTCCACTTCATGTTCGCTTGTGTAGCACCATAACCGCACTCCCAGTACTCAGTGAACTGCTCGCAACGCATCTGCTCCAATGCCTATGGCAGAGTCGATAAAGTCTGCGACCCAGCTCATAAAATCAAAAATTGAACGCAAAACTCAAAACCCAGATGTTATTGTAATTGAAAAGCAATTTAAGAGAGAAAAAAATTTAACCACTGCTATTTGTCCGAGTTCATTCAAAAAAATCTCGAACATGTGAGAAAACTAACCTATTCCAATAACCCCAATTTTTTTGTCAAATAACCCTAATCAAAACCCTTTAACACCCAATTCTTGTTCAAAATAGCAAAATCGTTTTAAAACGATGACACAGACGTCAATATGAGGGAGGAAACATACTGGGATGCACACTTCGATCTTCCGCTTCAGATCTCCAGAACGTGAAAACTAGGGTTTTGCTGCAATTTGATCTACATCTCAATCGTGTTGAACACAACGTGTTTTGAAGTGTATTCAACGATATCCAACTGATTTCTTTCTTGATTTCTCACTCTTTACGTGCGTAAGATCAAACAAAAAACTCAGCCTAAACAAAGGAAGATACTAGTAATTTTTTTAAGGGTTTTGCTAGTTAACACCCAATAGGTGTTCCATGGGATGTAATAAAATAGGCCTCTTTAATTCTTGGCGTTACACGTGTTTTTGTGGTGGTCCCTGTTAGTGCGTTTACCAATTAAACTGCAGGGCTGCCTCTTATTTCTACAAAATGTCTAGAGCATTGTCAATAATTTTCTGTGGTTGATTTGAGTTTTGAGTTTTGGTTTTTGGGTAATGATTGGAGGAATAAATAAAAATAATAATTAGATATTATTTGAAATGAAAATATTATTCCAAAATAAGGGTAATAATTTGAAAGAAATGTGAATAATGATTGAGAAAACCGGTCTCATAACTTAAAACAAACAAGGCCGAAGTTTGATCCACATTTTTCCTTACTTTTTTTATTCCTGTAGATGGGAATAATGATATTCCTAAAAATTACTGCTTTTCACTAAATAATTTTTTTTGTCCTTTTTCAATTTTTTTGCATTTATTAATTTTGCGTTGATTTTGTTTCTAGTTTATTGGTTTGTCCCGACGAGAGAAATTTAAAAATTATAAAATTATTAACCAAGCTTAAATTTTTGTGAATAAAGACAAAAATAATCCAATAAATCGCAAAAATTTGGATTAATAATTTTTAGTGAACTTTTTTATCATAATTTTATACTTTTTAGATTCCTTTTGTCAAGACGAAGCAATAAACCATAAAAAATCGACACAAATGATCCATAGAATATAGATATTGTACAGATGGCGTGTGAGACCCACAGAAATGATCCAACCCATTCAATAATTTTATAATAATTTTTGTTTGATCATGTACAAAATTAGCTTAATTAGAATATGTATAATTGTTTCATCCTCCCTTTAACTTTTTCATTTAAAAGTTAGGATCCTGAATTCTAAAAGAAAGTTAAAATTTTTGTCAACTGCTTACAAATATCCAATTGATCTAATTTCTTACAAGAACACTCAAAAAAATATTTCAAAATTATTAAACAGCTCAGATTATTTTGTATAGAATTTACAAATGGGTCCCACACGGCATGTGTATTGTACGCTATGGTTTGGTATCTATTTCAGGAAAAAAAATTTAGTGCCGAGTAGGCCATTGTCCTACATGATGCCCGAACACACATCTCAATCGTCCGAAAAGTGTTTTGGGCGATACAAATTTTAAAGAGAAAAAGTGGAGAGAGAATAGAGAGAGAGGGATAATTTGAGCCATTCAAAACATTTCTAAATGGCCAAAATACGCGTCAGAATTGGGACACGGGGTTCTTCTTTGCATCGATCAATACAATTTCTTGTGTTGTCTGTGCTGCCCAGTCGTCAGATTGCGCGGATGGACGGTCCAAATTTCACCTCAACACCTTTGCATCCGAACCGTTCGGCGTCGCGCGCAAGATGAAATCTTTCTGACGGCTGATGGCTGACATGGTCTGAGCTTGCTGTGCTGCAACCACAACAACCCCAAATCCTCAGAATTGTGCCTTTTTTTAAACGTCTCTTCTCTTCTCTTCTCTTCTCTTCCTTTCCTTTCCCTTCCCTTCCCTTCCCAGTTCCCACCCTTTCCCCGTTTTCCAAACAAAAGCCTTTTAAATATCCCACCCATGTCCTCCAGTAATATCTGGAGCATAATATCCCACCCATAACTCATGATTTCGGATTTTATATCCATCCATTTATCGAGACCAGGTTTTCAGAATACTTATCCAAATCCCTCTCTTCCAAATCCCTCTCTTCCACCGATTCTCCTCCCTCACTCACTCCAACAGCGGAACAAACAGCAGCAAATCAAAGCTCAGAGGCTTGATGATCGACCACGGGTAAGCAAAGCCAGTTAAATTTTGAGATCGAAATCTATTTTTGTAATGCGGTTTGTGCGTTTTTGTTTGCGGAGTGGTTAACGTATGGTGGTTTGATAGGTTTGGCAGGTTACCAGTTGTGACGCCATTGCTGATGCCTCCTCGTTTACTGGATTGAACGCCTACTTGTTCTCCTCCTTCCTCTCTTGTAAGAAATTTGGGGATTTTTTTGTGTTAATATTGGGTGTCATTATTTACTTCGAAATATGGAGTTTGATTTTGGGGGGTTTTTATGTGCTTTGTGGTTTGTGTTCGCTAAATATTTTTTATGTGCTTTATGAAGCGGATGCGAATTTTCCAGATTTGCTGTGTGAGTATGATACTAGTATTTTCTTTGGAAAAAATGAGAGGAAAAAAAATAATGATTTTTTAAGGTGTTTTCAGGAGTTGTGAAAGTGGGGAAGAAAGGAAAGGAAATAAGAAGAAAAAGATATTTTCCCTTGTCTTAAAAAGGGCAAGGAAACAAGAAGAAAGAAAACTTCTGCAAAACCCTTGTTTGTCAAAGCATATGGTCGTGAAAGGTACTTTTGTCTGCTTTTTATTTGTCCTAATATTTATTCACACTAATATCTGAAAACTTGACTCATCTGCGTGTGCGTGTAGTGTCGTGTTCTTGTTCAGTATAGTTATCCATTCTTCTTTAGTGTGAAACCACCAATATTGACCATGGCCGGACAAGGATTCTAACTTTGGGGGGCCAAAATAGGAAATTTTGGTTTTGCCAATTATGAAGACAAATAAACATAAATATTGTTTCTTGTGTTGAATGCAGGTGATCCTTTTAGTTGTTTCTAAGATCCTTATATGTCTAGGTGATGAACTAAAGTTAAATGTGAGAACAACACATGTTTATACTCGTCTCTTGAAATTGTTAATTATGTAGGGATTGCCAAAACCCATTTCTTTGCATTTGGGAGGTGGGGTGGAACCTTGCAATGGCACCATATACAACAGTCCCCCTATTGATAAAAATTTGAAGTGTCCATTTCAAAGCACCACACTGAGGAAAACTTGACAAAGTGCAAGAGACTAATTCAATCTAGGCACCCCCTCCATCTTCAAATACAGTACGCTTTGGAGGAGTCTGATTATAGTTTATTGATTGTCCAAGAAAAACTTAGTATGACGTTGCCTGAAATTTTCCTAAGCCATAGCAACCAATTCTTTGTGGGCAACGGCGAGAATTCGTGTGACTATTGTCTGCAAAACCAAAGAGTCACTCATGATGTTGAAGGATAATGTATGATTAGGTTGGAGAAAGAAATGGAAAATGGTAACAAGGAATTCAAACAAAACTTGTAGTCAATTGGAATGGAACTGTCATAGAAGCAACAAGTTATACCAGATACGTTCCACAAACCGAACTAACTCCAAACTTTCCCTCTCTCTCTTCCCCACCAAACCCAACTAACTCACAACCTCCTAAAACTCCTAATTAATAAGTCATGTATTGGGAAAGGTACAGTGCCTCAGGGTAGGATTGATGACAACACATCATCCCAGTTGTCTGTTGTCCTTGTATCTACAAAGAGAACACACCTTATAAGTAATCCAAACTACAAAGGAAACTTAGTTAAATGTAATATCTTGCCTCAATATTACCTTGAAGAGTTTTCTCCATGTATTTTTTCTTTATCTCCATATAAGTTTCATACAACATTATACTTGAGTTGTGCGTCTGATTTATCGTATGGATGAATAGTTCCTTACGATTACCCCGAGAGTCCTGTCGAAAAGAAACAAGTTAAGAGTCTCATAGCCAAATTCTATACAAAAACTTTAAAAACAAATTTGAAACCTACTAACAGAGCATCGAAAATAATCCAGATCATGGTGATGTGACTGCAAATTTCTCACTTTTCTAAGAATTTTCTCAGGGTGATCTTCAAGGGCCTCCCACTTTTGTGGTTTAATTATTTAATTAGTTTCCTGTCCAACAACTGAGCATTTTGCTATCCCATTCATCCTTTAATACCTGAGCAAAATCCTGCAATCCATTTACCTTTACTTGCATCGGGACATCCAATTCCTCCATTGCTTCCGTCCAGGGCCGGCCCCAATGTTTGGGTTGCCCAAGCCCGACTATAAGCTTTGTTACTCACTCATACAAAAAAAAAAAATGTTACATTGTTCTTTTAGCTTGAATTACATTAAAAATATAAAAATCAAAATGTAATCCTTCTCTGAATAATCAGTTCTTTTCAAATATGTCGGTCCAATAGCCAATTTCACATTCTTGGACCAAAAAATAAAAGTCGGGACCCAAGAGTCTGAGGAACCAAGAAAATTACATTTGTCTCTCTCAAAGAAAAAATGACCAAATATGGGGTCAACCCTAATATTTTGAAGGCTTAAAGTGAATTTAAAAAATGCGCCCTTAGTTTTGGAAAACAAATCCAAATAGGTGGCTTGTATAAGGTAAACAGATTAACAACAAAGTACCACTCTAGTGTTGTCTCTAACTAATCATTTTATCAACTTTGCTCTCGTAAGAAAAGTTATCAAGAAAACTCTTGTAAGAATACTATCTTAACAATAAAGATAGATGCATATATAGAGTTTTTTCATTTTGGAATTGTGCATATATAGAGTTTTTTCATTTTTGACCTTATTTTATTTCTTTACATGTAAGTAAATTCAATTTGAAAAGTTAGGAGTAGAATAAAAAAAATTAAGAGAGAATAAAACATATTTATAAAAATATTTAAATAATGTTCAAAAGATTTGAAACTTGGATTCTACAACCGCGAAAGCCTAATAACATTTTTGTACTAGTTGTGTAAAAGGTATATTTTATAAATCCAACTAAAAAATAAGGTAAAAAATCAAATGTCTAAAAATGTAACTATTGAGACTTGAACCCTATCCACTGGGGAAGTGAGAACATGCGCAAACCACCAACACCACCAGGTTTCACCTTGTGTTAAAAGCCGGAGTAATTAACATATGATATATATCTCCACTAATTTTTTTTTTTTTTTGTGGTTGCCCCTCCCCGGGGGCTTACCCCAGGGCCGGCCCTGCTTCCGTCGATATAGAACGTGCATATATATGCAAATCCATACTTGACAAAAATGGATAGTGCATTTAGGATGTCCAAAAAAAGGGATGTGTCCACAAATCCTGAAGATCTCTCCTGCCATTACAAGACTAGTAATTCAAATAAACCAAACCAGCATATCCTTCAACAAAAAAATGGAGCAATAACAAAGTTTACAAACACAAAACTACACTGCACAGGAAATTCATAGCTACCTCATCAAGTCCATCTTAGTACCAGACTCTATATTACATGAGTATCCCAAACTAACTGAATAGGTTTCTACTTTCCATAATTTATGAAAAAATGAGTGTCTTAACTTACCACCATTTCCCTGTTTCAGCTTTAGCAACTAAATCATCCAACTCTGGGATAGAAGCCAATTTTCTTTTAGCAAAACTTTTCATAATTTCGGCACAACATCCTACGATAGGGTCTTGATAATTCTCTACAAACAAAGCATCAGTCTTCAATACATCATTCAAAGTAAAAATGCGAAAAAATGCAACTAGTGTTGTGAATATACATACCCAACTAGTGTTGTGAATATACATACCGATAAAATAAGTATTCAAGAGTAACAAACACACACTATCTCTAAAAAGTGTGTTCCTAAATAAATTTATGAACATATTTCACAAACAAAACAAACTAACTAAAGATAGTGTAGATATAGCGTAATTGGCAACCACACTTCATAAAAAAGCTACAATGACACTTTCTACAAAAGATAAACACACTTTCTACAAAAGGTATACTTTCTTTCTACAAAAACACCTAGAAGACACATTTTGTTAGTCTCAAACATGGTGACACTTCAGTCTAGAACAAGGTAACCAGTCCTTTACTTTGATCCTCAACTAAATACTAAAACGGACAAAAATCATCAAATAAAACAAAATAAACTAAGATAGCAGTTGCCAAATACACTTCCTACAAAAGTTACCCTTCCTTTCTGCAAAGCACACTCTTTTAAGTGACGCCTAGATAACACACTCTTAGTCTCAAACAAGGTGACATAACCCCTTTACTTTGATTAACTACTCCCCTTACTTTGATCCGCCATGCTAAATACTAAAATGGACAGAAATCATCAAAAACCATGTTGAAGCATTAGTATCTACGTAGGATGTGTGTTCCTGAATAAATACAAGAACATCACAAATAACCAAAAAAGTGTAGTTGCAAGTAGAGGCTGCCCCATGCGGTAGGGGCCTTGTACACGGTAGGCATAACAATTGCACACAAAAAAAAACTAAAAAAGTGTAGTTACCAAACACACTTTGTCACTTTCTACAAAAGGTACACTTCTTTTGACACCCACAAAACACAATTTCTTAGTCTGAAAAAAGTAATACTTTGGTGCCTAACCTCTCCCTTATTTTGATCCCCCATACTAAATGAATGGACATAAATCACAAAAAACGATAGGGAAGCATTAGTAACTACATAGGGTGCAGTTTGTGCCCAAAAGAGATAAATATGAAACAACTAAGAACTAAGTAATCATATCCCTACTGAACTACATACAAACTCCTAATAAATTCATGAAATTATTCCAGGAAATAAGCAGCATTGAGCAAGTCTCTACTAAACAAACATACCTGAGAAGGCGTTGGAACAATGGGGTAACATACAAAACTTTCTTGCCATTGCCCACAAAGAATTGGCTATTATGCCTCTTGAAAAATTCATGTAGCGTCACACCAGGTGTTTCTTGCACAATCAACAAATTCTGATCATTCTTCTCTAAAACGCACTGAATTTGAAGATGGAAGGGCGGCCTTGATTGAATTAGTTTCTTGCACATTATTAAGTTTTCCTCAGTGTGCTGCTTCTTTGAAATGAGCACGTCAATTCCTTTTATCAATTGGGGGACTGTGGCATATAATGGTTCCACCCCACCAACCAAATGCAAGGATATGGGTTTTGACCACCCCTACATAATTAACAACTTCAATGTAAATATATTATTTGTTCTGTAACCAAGAAAAAGGAGAGCACACAAGCAAACAAACATAGAAAAAATATATGTATGAATAGACAAACCTGAGTGAGTCGAGGTCTCCCATTTTTTATCATATTTAATAGTCTTCCTGTATGGTTTCATTTAAAATGAGAGAGAGTTAGCTCTTTTAAACTAACAAAAGACGAAAATATAAATTAATCATAAGTTCATGATCAGTAAACTCAAACTTTAATTAATCATAGCACTTTTTATAAAGTTTTTATAAAGTTTTAAAAGAGCTAACTCTCTTTCTCATTTTAAACGAAACCATACAGGAAGACTATTAAATATGATAAAAAATGGTAGACCTCGACTCACTCAGGTTTGTCTATTCATACATATATTTTCTTTATGTTTGTCTGCTTGTGTGCTCCCTTTTTTCTTGGTTACAGAACAAATGATATATTTACATTGAAGTTGTTAATTATGTAGGGGTGGTCAAAACTCATATCCTTGCATTGGGTTGGTGGGGTGGAACCCTGCAATGGGCATTATATGCCACAGTCGCCCAATTGATAAAGGAATTGACGTGCTCATTTCAAAGAAGCAGCACACCGAGGAAAACTTAACAATGTGCAAGAAACTAATTCAATCAAGGCAACCCCTCCATCTTCAAATTCAGTACGTTTTAGAGAAGAATGATCAGAATTTGTTGATTGTGCAAGAAACTCCTGGTGTGACGCTACATGAATTTTTCAAGAGGCATAATAGCCAATTCTTTGTGGGCAATGGCAAGAAAGTTTTGTATGTTACCCCATTGTTCCAACGCCTTCTCAGGTATGTTTGTTTAGTAGAGACTTGCTCAATGCTGCTTATTTCCTGGAATAATTTCATGAATTTATTAGGAGTTTGTATGTAGTTCAGTAGGGATATGATTACTTAGTTCTTAGTTGTTTCATATTTATCTCTTTTGGGCACAAACTGCACCCTATGTAGTTACTAATGCTTCCCTATCGTTTTTTGTGATTTATGTCCATTCATTTAGTATGGGAGATCAAAATAAGGGAGAGGTTAGGCACCAAAGTGTTACTTTTTTCAGACTAAGAAATTGTGTTTAGTGGGTGTCAGAAGAAGTGTACCTTTTGTAGAAAGTGTGTTTGGTAACTACACTTTCTTAAATTTTTTTTTTTTTGCAATTGTTATGCCTACCGTGTACATCATAGGGGTGAGCACGGGTCGGGTTCGGGTCGGACCAAATTTCATCAGGTTGTGAAAACAGCACCCGAACCGAATCACCCTAGAAACCGGTCGAAACGGGTTACGTCGGGTTACGGTTCTGGTCGGCTCTGGTTGGTCGGTTTCATGAACAAAAGAAATTCCACATCTCAAACTTTACCCAAACAAAAATTCCAGATCTCAGAGTCAGAAACAGAGAGAGAGAGAGATCGAGAGAAATCACATATAATCTATCAATAATCACACTATAACTTCCAGTATTCCACAGTTTTCACTCATGAATGATGAATCATCACAAACTCACAAAGGAACAAATCATATACATTTTCACACGCATGAGAGAGAAAAAGAAGACATGGCATTTCTTATCTTCGTTTCTATTAGTCCCCGTCATCGGTATACGGCTATGTCGTAGACTCGTAGTCTTAGACTCTGACGGTTGTCGTCGCCGCCTCGCTGTACCGTTGCCGCCTTGTTGTGTCGCCGCCTCTATCGGCGTCGATTGAGGCCGTCGCCGTCGCTAATGGAGGCTGGAGAAGTGAAGAGAGAGAAAAAGAGATCTGAGAGAGAGAGAGAGGTGCAAGATTTGAGACCAGATCTGATATTTTTGAGAAAAGAGATGGGGTAGCGTATGCTGTAAGCTGCTTTAATGTGTGTGTATATATATAATCGGGTCGGGTCGGGTTACCCAAAAATCAAAACTCTAAACCCGACCCGAATGCATCGGGTTACTAATATTTTAACCCGAACCCGACCCGAATACTCTGACTGAACCGCCCGTTTGTCTCCGGGTCGAGTCGGGTTCTGCAGTTTTTTGCTCAGCCCTATCACATACATCTCATAACTGCTATTTTTTCTATTACTTGTACATTTGGCCCCTAAAAAGTTAGAATCCTCGTCCAACCATGGTCAATATTGGTGATTCACACTAAGAAGAATGGATAACTATACTGAACACGGACACGACACTACACGCACGTAGATAAGTCATGTTTTCAAGTATTAATGTGAATAGATATTAGAGTTTATCTATGTTATTTGCTATTTATCTTTATTGTAACGGTAATTTAGTCTTTGGGCTTTATTCGGTTAGTTTATAGGCCTTTTGTTTATAGATGTCTTTGATATCATATTAGAACACCAACTCTCCCAAAAGATTAAGCTAGTAGGAAATGGGTTCAACAATGCATATCAAGCTATCTAACAAAAATAACGTACAAAACAACCACTGTTTTCACTTCATATTTCCAAAAAGATTTTTTCTTCATCTCTCATCTCTCCAATCATTAATCATATTCCTCTCTCTACTCATACCCCTCTCTCCTATCATTATTCTCATTTCTCTCTCTATCTCTCTCCAATTATTACATATCTCTCTAATTATTACTTTTTCCAAAAACCCATCCAAACATTCTCTCAAAAATATTTCTCAAAATATTCTTCTAAAAATTATCAACCAAACAAAGCAACATATCTCCTATTTCTAAAAAATTACATGTCATACCTCTTACTCATGGTACAAAGAAAAGAACTAAATCCTTCTATCAACTTCAATGGGTCAAATCATTTTGTTTTAATTTTGAATACTTACCAACAAAAACCATGGCTTTGAGTTGTTGTAGAGTTGGACAGTCTTTAGATACTCTGCATTCAAACCCCTAAAAGTGAAAACATTGTAGCAACAAAAAAAGGACTAAAATAACCAGTCAAGTAGCAAATGAAAACAGACCAAAAAAAAAAAAAAGAAAGAAAGAAAAGCACTTGAACATATCAAACCATGTTAACTTATGCAATTCTCTATGCATAACTTTAAACAACTGGTCGTGTTGGCTAGGGTACCACTTTGAAAGGCAATACTCTGCAGAAGAAGAAAAATTGCATGTAGTAGAATACCTTTTTGTGTTTTCGTGATCTCCTGGAAGTGTCCAAAAAGGCTAATGAAAAAAGGAAGAAAGTTTCCTTCATTTATTTTTCTTTTTTGATGCACCAAGGCATAAGAGTCTATAATAAAAATAATAATAATAAAAATAAAAATAATTGAACACATTCCATGCAAACAGATTAAACCTCTATCCTGTGAAGTGTAAACCAATAGAATATATAATGCAAAAGAGGACCAATTTGTTACATTTGAAACTGGCATGCGATAGTGAAAGTTGCAAGCTTTAACTACAATGTCATCCCAAAGTATAAATTAAGACCTGAAGTTACCAAATCATTCTACAACACGTCAAGGATAATGAGACTCAATGTACCAAGTTGTAAGAAGCAATTAAAGTAGTTCAAAAAAATACTCTTGTTCAAATAATTTTATTTTACACATAAGACCACCTAGCTGCACCACGCTCAAGATCAACCAAGAGTAGAAGTATTCCAAAATGGGTACTTAATCGCTCAAGCACGCAGAAAATTTGATGTATTTTATCATCAGTTTTTCCATCAAACCAGAGCCGAGGATCATAAGTTCATGATCAATCAAACTCAACTCTTAATTAATTGTGGCATGTTGCAAAAGTCTTAAAAGGTTTGCCACCCCGAAATGTTTTCAAAACTTTAGTAACTCTCCATCAAAATTCTTATGTAAGATTTGCAGATCTAATAAAGTTATTTTTCAGCTTCAACTACCCCTAATTGGTTATTACTATGACGGGATGAAGTCTGGTTATCGAATAGCGAGCTTAAAACGTACTATGAGCAGTTCGCACCATTCTCCCAACACATGTATTATACACAAACATATTGAACATAGAAACCAAGTGAAACTGAGGGAAATAGAGGAAGAGAGTGACTCGTGCGACAAAAATGTATTTTCGTAGCATAAGCAAATAGAGCTAGCAAAATTTGCTATCGTTTTTTAATCACATGCTTGTAATGATACTGCGGAGAAGACACCTCTGATAACATAATTACTTTGATATTTCTCACATGCATTCTGTATTGGTAGGAATCACTACCATAGTTTACGTGTGCTCTAAAAGGAAATTATATCTTACATCTTGTGGTGAGCGTAGATTACCATTTCAGAAATTACATATATCACAATAAGGCTGCCTATAACTGAATATAGTGTAAAGTTGTCAACATGTAGGATTGGATAATATGTAACTTGTTTTTATGGACATTGTCCAGTTGGTGAGTAGTTATAAACTTATAATTGGGACCATCCCCTATAGCTGATGGAGGCCTGGTGGCTAAACGGTACTGGCTAACCTTATACATACATTCTGCAATAATATTGACTGCAAGTCTCCATGTAATGCCATTAGGGCTCATCAGTTGATAAGTAATATTAGAGTGTTGTGCATGTTTGGTCGCTGCGTCAATAGAATTGCTACGGGCTTGGATTCTAGGAGCTACACGATCACGTAGGCCAAGGAAGCCGGCAACCAAATGCAGAGGCCCACATAACTGTGTGGTTCTTGGGGCATTTAGGCTTGGTTTTCCATTTGCTAAAATGGACATTTGCTAAAATTAAGTGGGTGATTTTAGCAAATGAAGTGGGGAGGTGATTTTATCTCCAATGGTAAATGGCGCTATTAATGTTTACCCGGGAATAGGGATCATCATGCCATATTCAGTAGTACTGTATGTAGGAGTCTCGTCATGTTTTTTTTGGGTAAAAGGCTTCACAATTGAATTTCTATTTCAAAATAATCAGATAAAGAGGAGGAGGAGGAGGAGAATATGGGGAAATAACATAAAACTACCTCCGTCTACCACTCTTTTGCAAGTTACCCCCTCCATCTATTTTTCGCAACAATCCACCCCTCCATCTACACAAACTTTTGCAATCCACCTCCAATCCTATTCCATTGTTAAAATGTCTTCAACTCAGCGATCGGGACCCAATTTGTGTTTTGTAATGATACTTTCATCCGATTAAATGCCTACTAATATGCAATCCACTTAATTTTTTTCATGGCTGATGGATACCCTAATATACTATCTCGCTTGTGGTTCATTTAATTCTCAAATTAGAAATCTAGTTGATACAACTTGAATTGAAGCTGGAAAACACTTACGCTTACACATGGATATCGTGCCAACGATAAACGTACGGTGCCTGTGCCATTCGACACCTCTACTTGTAACTTGATTTTAGCATTTAATTTGTAACTGAGGTTCTAGATTTTTAGTAATATATATATTTTTTTAAAATGATTAGATCCCCGAATCCCCGTGGGGATCTCCGTTCCCCATTTGGAGTGGGGATGGAGGATGAAAATAAAGCCCCGTTGGGGATCATGTAGGGGATGGATATGGAGAAGGGGTTTGGGGATTGGAGGTGGAGATAGTACTCTCCGGCTCCGATCTGTCCCCATGCCCATCCCTAAGAACACGGCTGGAGCAAAAGAAGTAGTAGTGAGCTTTATTATTTTTATTTCCTATGGATTTTAGTTGAATGCTCAATTTGTTTTCATCTATGAGCGGCTAAATTTTTTAACTGCTGTTGAGGATGAACCCCGTATATTTTATTGATTAGTATTTTGCACGTGATTTTCTCCAATATGTGTTTATCATTTATTGTTCTCGGCTCATTAACTAATATGCATGAAAATCGGATATGGATTCAATTGGTATGAATGAGTTTTTTTCCCATGAGTTGATGTCAACATATTAATCTTATTGCTTGATTTATCAAAGTCTACACTTAAGTACGGGATATGTACTGTGATTTGTCTTTACAGATACAATTGATGATTTTGGCTTAAACTTTGAAGCAGAGAAAGAACATATTTTTGTTTAAAAAGAAAAGTGCTTAACATAATATTATCCACGGTGATTAAAATTAGCTTCTAAAATCATTGTATAGAATTATAGGAAAAATCATTGCATAAGACTAATTGCTATATTTATGAATGTGAATTCTGAAACCTTAGTTATTTTCTCAACCGTTATTCTCCGCTATTTTTGCGTGCTAGTTTAATTATTTGTTTTGTCGTTATTCTATTTTATTTTTAGTTTTCAAATC
Organism: Vaccinium myrtillus; assembly: GCA_016920895.1. NCBI lineage: Eukaryota > Viridiplantae > Streptophyta > Magnoliopsida > Ericales > Ericaceae > Vaccinium > Vaccinium myrtillus. The sequence continues at coordinate 9,580,235 of CM029274.1, forward strand.
AACCACAACTTTTGGGAACTAGATTTCAAATCAACCACAACTTTTGGGAACTAGGTTAGGGATTCAATCAATTTAAGTTTATTTAGTTTTCCAAGAAAATATTACAAGTCCCTGTAGGTTCGACTTCGCACTTGCATTGCTATACTTCAATACGATTTGTGCGCTTGCGAGTGCAATAAAATTTCACAACACCTTTTAAGGGATCTTTTTCATTTTGGGTTGCCCTCTGTATTGGGTGACTCCTTGTTCACCTTGTTATTTCCCTTTGGGTCCTGGTGGTGCATGATTGTCGCGGGGAGGGGTGTCAACTTTGTTGGGATGTCTCTCCGTGTAGTGATGCCTTCTCCTGAATCCCTTTAATCTTTGTAATCCGTTTTCGAAGATTAATAAAATCTTTTTTTGCTGTTTAATAAAAAACTTATAGATTCTAGAGGTCATTAACGAACCTATTTTCTTAATGGTCAATTTCAACCGTTAAGATTTCATACTTATTCCATTATTTTTCGGATCTTGACAACCACATGATTGGAAGAATTAATGCGTCTGGAGGCATTGAACTCTTATGGTGCACCACCCGAGCGCACCCTGAGGTCTTTTAATTTTGCTATCCTGAACCACTTCCCGATCACATGCAGTGGAGCCCACACGACTTTTGGTTATTTCTATCTATCTCTTCTCACTAGCGTTGAGTCCGTTCAATGCACGAGACAAAAAAAGTCTACTTTGGTATTTTTTTTCATCCCCGTGTATTGAATGGACACAATGTTAGTAATAAATAAGAGTGAAAAAAAAGACCAAAGTAGACTTTTTTTGTCTAGTGAATACTCACATTTCAAAAAGTTAGTGACGCTTCACTAAATGTAAATTCGCGAGCATGCACTAGGTTTATAAAATGACCCTTTGTCCATTGTAAACTAGTGAGTATTCACTAGATTTTGGAATAGTCACATTTCAAAAAGTTAGTGACACTTCACTAGACGTAAATTGCGAGCATGCAGTACGTTTATAGAAGGACATGCTCTTTGTTCATTGTAAACTAGTGAACATTCACTAGATTTTGGAATAGTCACATTTCAAAAAGTTAGTGACAAACTAACTTTGTAAAATAAACCATTTAGCCATACGGCCCGTCCTCGTCCCCACCCCCGTTCGACGATCCAGCACCCATGGCCATCATCTGAAGAACTCGACTTGGCCACCACCATGCTTAGAACAATGTCGATGGATATACGGCTGGCTGAGTTTTTTGTTTGATTTTAACAAATGAGTTGTTAAAATCTTTTTCGACCTATTAGTTTATGTAAGCACATGGCACACTTGGCAAAATTGGAAAGAAGTTCTAAAATGACAAAATTAAAACATGGCGCAATTATTTATTCATCAGTATTACAATATTTTTCGTCTTGAATGAACCTCCGTTTAGTCAAAATGTATGTACTTCCAAGTTCCAATCTCGTCACGAACTGAAAAAAGTAGTAATTTTTTAAGACCAAAATATAACAAAATTTTTAAAAACAAAAAGTTAGTACTCCCTCCGTCCCTTTTTAAGTGTTTAACTTTCTATTTTGGGCTGTCCCTAAATAAGTGTGTGGTTTGAAAAATTAATGGGTAAAAGTTTGTACAATTATCATTTTGTCCTTTTGAAAAATTAGTGGGTAAAGAGTTAATGGGTAAAAGTGGAGGATAATTTTGGAAAGTAGAGGTAAAAATTGATGTGAATAGTGTAAAGTGGAGGAAAAAGTTGATGTGAAAGGTGTAATGATGACGGTTTTTTAATAAGTTGGATTTACGAAACAACACATTTAAAAAGGGACGGAGGGAGTAATTGTTTTGTGCATGAAGATTTTATTTATAGTAATGAATGAAAGAATCGATAGCCACTGTTTAACACTAACAAAGTAACCATCGAGATACATACAATAATAATATACGTAAAGAAAAACGCAGTCTCATTTCTCATTCAGCGATACAAGTTGTAAGCGTCTTTTTTTTTTTTTTTCATCTCCCGGGCAAAATGAAGGCTTTATACTAAGTAGCAAATCTAGTGCATATGTCACGCTATATGCCTACGCACCCAACTGTAAAATTGCCGTAAAATTGTATTACTCGAGAGTCATCAAAGTATTTTTCTTCGAATTGGAACCGTCTACGTTTTACGTGGGAGTGATTACATCCTCCATGCAAAAAATGAAGTAAATTAATTAGTGACAAACTAGGTTTATAAAAGGACATGCTCTTTGTTCATTGTAAACTAGTGAACATTCACTAGATCTTGCTTTGTATTACGCTAGCACATGCACCCAATCAAATCGTGACACGTGTCCATTCTGTTACAACAAAGTTTCTCGTGACCTCTGTTGGATTTGAGCTGCGCGAATGACCCGAACCACCCTCATTCAGGTTATAACCGTACCCGATCCACTCGAGTAATGGGCCTAGCCGCTCGGGAAGACTTTCAGGCCCTTTAGGAACCAGGCCTTAGGTAATCCCAATTGGGCAGTATCTTTGTTCGATAATAACTGGGCCCTTCGGCCCACATGCTGAGATGGACTGGGCCTATTTCCTTGAGTTATTTAGGCCCACACATTCTCCAAGAATTATCTGATTCAAGGCCTCATATACGTATCATGTTCATGTTTGGCGATCCTGACCAACTCGACATGATCCTGAATGTTCTTACAGAAGACGGTCCTTACCAACACGGTCTTGACCGCTTTTATATATAGAAACCTCAAAAATTGGTCACAATCCTAACCCCACTCTATCGAAACGGTCTTGACCATAAGTGTTGAAACTTCAGAATTGATTTTCACAACTCACAAGTGCAAGTGTTTCACCAATAAATTGCAAAGAATTATTATATGTGGATCACAGATTTACATGTCTAACACAATCAGTTCTAATTTTGTACAAATTAAATCATATAGAAAAAATTCAACTCCTCAATACAATTTGAAAAGAATTACTAACTACTGGGGTCTTACTATGGTTGTTGGTCTGAGACTGAGAGAGGCGAGATAGATGATTGGGTTCATTTTTTTTCATAAAAAAGAAGTCTGATACAACGGACAGTGGTAAGGTTGTGGAGGCCAATGTTATTTAATTGATTGTTCCAAATTTTGAAGATTCAAAATCTATAGCAAAATAATAGCAATTTAATTTTTTTCCCCCTGAGAACAGCTGACCCCACACTTTCATGTATAAATCCTCCAATGGGGTTGAGCAATGACTAATTCCACCACTCACTCCTTTTGAGGTTGCTAATCTCGGACATGGTCTCGCTCGGTATTTCGTTTGACGACGTACAACTATGAACATATCCTAACATTATTCTTTTACCAAAATAATTTTTTTATTTTTGAATTGAACAATTTTATATGAGAGACACTTATGTGATCCACAAAATTGAGTGAGGTTCTCCAAGTGAAGGTAGCGCTCTAATCTACTCTCTAATTTTCTAGGTATAAAGGAAAACAAACTCCCGAAGAAAAATTCTTTCCCATGGAATACTGTCTAAGAACCATGTGTCACCTTGGCTTCATAGTATGACCCGATCAAACAAACTACGTAACAATTTTTACGCGCTCTCTCTCTCTCTCTCTCCCTAGATCTCTCTCTGATGCAAATCGGAATATACCATTAGATATTCTAGAGAGAGAAACATCCAAAATGGGATACAAAGAGTTAAAACTCTTGATAATATATTCTTAAAATGATAAAAGCTACCAAAATGAAAGACTCACACCCCTATTTATAGACTCAAGACCCTACTAACCCTAAAGACACTATAAATGACAATAGTACCCTTAAATTGTACTGAATCAGGACTCCCCCTCTAAAGAAAACAACTTGTCCTCAAGTTGGACAGCATGACTCAAACAACTAAATAAAGAAAACATGGAACTATAGAAGTATTTATTATGTAGCTCCGAAGTAGGCATGTGGCTGCATTTCCTTGATCCGCGTCATCCTCATGCAATAACCCATCTTCAATATGAGCTTCATTTTATGAACATTCACCGCATCCATACTCATGTGTGAATAGGTCACCCATTTGGCTTGCCCCTTATAAACCACAATATCCTCAAAGTAACACTCGACACATACTCCCAAAGCATCCCTCAAACAATTCCTTGTAGAATGTAAAGAAGGCATCTCCACATTACATTCAAAGCTTCACTACAAGAAATCAGGGTTTTTGCGAGGAAATAAATTCCTCGCTAAATGCCATAATTTCCTCGCAAAAGGTTTTTTGCGAGGTATTTTCATTCGTCGTTCGTTCCTCGCAAATGGGTAGTCTCCAATTGTTTTTTGCGTCCAAAATTCTATTTCCTCGCTAAAAAGTTTCTTTTTTGCGACAAAATTTCATTTGTCGCTAATGAGTGTACCCTTTTGCGAGGAAATCCATTTGCGAGGAATTCGGATGTTTGGCGATAAATTATTTCCCTTGCAAAATGAGTAACTTTTTAGCGAGGAAATATCACTGGACGCTAATGAGGAAACCTTTTGCTAGGAAATTCATATGTTTGGCAGTAAAGCATTTTCCTCGCAAAATGGTGCACTCAATAGCAACAATTCAAATTTCCTTGCCAAATATACATGTTTAGCAACAAAGTATTTCCTTGCAAAATGGTGCACTCAGAAGTAACAACCCAAATTTCCTCGCCAAATGTATGTGTTTAGCGACAAAGTATTTTCCTCACAAAATGGTACACTTAGTAGCAACCAACCAAATTTCCTTGCAAAAAATGACTTTGGTAAGGAAACAAAATTTTGTCGCAAAACAGGAAATATATTTTGCTAGGAAAATTATCCTACGCAAATAGAAAGAGTTTTCTTTTTTGCGAGGAACCTCATAAAATAACTTTTTTAGCGACAAAAAAAACCCCTTGCTATCCTTTTTTATTCCTGTCGTGATCTGCTATATATAGTTCAAATAACACAATTCATCAAATTCAGAAGCAATAATAGGAACATTAAACCATTTCAGAAATGTCAAAACATGGTACTTCAATCCCAAGATCATAATGCCATGTATCAAGTATCTATACAAAAACCACAATGAAGGACTAAGCTATATATGTACTATTAAGTACCAAAAATAAAGGCAGCATTCCAATATCCTTCATTGTGGAAGCAAAAAGTAGATTTGTCCTCAAAACAACATTGCTCTCTCGTCTGGCACTCCATTGCATCTACATCCTCCAAAAGATTGTCATCATTTGTTGAGCAATCTGCAAAAGGTAACATGATGAAATTTAAAGCCAAAATGTTGCCACCAAGAAATCTGTTCATCACCATCTCCCATCGTATGCAACAATAATTGGCATCCAAATTACTAACCTAAGGGATCTTTGGGCTACAAGTCAAGTGGCCAATTCTCTCTGGGTTAAACAGATTCATGTGCATATAATCAAAGACAATAATATTTGGCATATGAACCTGCATCAAAAAAAAAAAAAAAAACTCTTCCTCGACAGTTAGGAATTTTTTTGGTTTGAGAGATGGGTCAACCTCTTATTAAATATGTAGTCAGCGATGGAAATTCTACATGCCTCTGACTTGATAACTACAACCTGCAAGGGCCTCTTTATAAAATCTTTTGCGAATCTGCGGTAAGAAATCTGGGAGTGTCTCTGGAGGTAAAGTCTCATCCATGCGAGGAATGGCAGCTGGTGTTGGCCTAGAAATAGGAACGGGGCTATCTTGCACCTAATGTCTTCTACTCCCTCTACTTTAGTGCCTAATGAACAGGTGGAAGATAGAGTGACGTGGGTTCCCTCTGAAGATACCTATTGTTTGGTTTAAGTTCAATGCTACAAAATGGGCTTTTGTGACCTGGTTATTCTGGGCAAGGGCACGAATCATATAGCTTTTAGGTGAAAAGACCAAAAATAAAAAACAAAAACAACCCCAGAAAATCATGGCAGCAAGTGATCCATAACAGAGGACATCAAATGATCATTTAAAGGACATCACAGATGGATATTACAACAATAGCAGCACTTAAGCAAAAGCCAACACAACAAATGGTCATAAGATCAAGGCAGAATATAATTTCAGCAGCAGTAGCAGTAGAGAAAACGTCAAAAAATCATGACAGCAACAGCAGGAGCAGTAGAGAAAATCATCCTAGCCGCCTAAGAAAGTAAAAAACGGTCAAGCCGCCTAAGAAAGCGAGAAATAGATACTCACTAGCATCATTGGAAGGCATGTTGCGACCATTTAGCTGTAACATTATCTTTCTATTGCTATTTATTGGCTTCTCTAGGCATGTATACCTAACAATCCAACAATCTGATTGATTCATAGTGTTGTTTATAACGCTGTGAGCCAGGTGATTTTATAATTCTTGTCATTAGAAGAACTTCATGGATGGCGAGTTTGCATAGTTAATTACAGCCCTGGAAAGCAAAGCAAATTTAGGACTAAATTGCTGCGTAATACAAGCATAGCACTGCCTACAAGAAAGCCGTATGCCTAACATTTAAAAGATATGACATGAAGGGATACACAAACAGAGAACAACGTAAACGTTAATCTGTGAGCTTCAACAAGAAATCGACTTCAAGAAAACTTCCGAACCCCATCTTAGCACTTCTACGATGAACTACAAACTTTTTTCTCCGGAATCACCACCCAACGGAGACAGGAGCCAGATGGAAAAAAATTCACTAGTCACTAAATGACACCTCCCAACAAAACAGCATTACCCAAGGGCAGGAAAGTAGAAAAAAACAGGGCAATACTTCGTAACAAAATAGAGGACAACTTCGTGAACCAATTAAACTCAAGTCAAGATGCTACAGAAATCTGCTGGTAATACAGTACTAACTTCTCTAATCGATATACCGATCTGCTTTCATTTTTTCTCTTTTGCGCGTCTCTGTTTCTCTCTCACACGTGAGAACACACACACAAAATTTGTCGGGATCTCTTCATCCCTCTCAATGTTTGTCACCAGCAAACCCTATGCGGATCTAATCCACCAGTGTGCAGAACATTAGACTACAGATTCATACAACTGCAAAAATATAGCAAGAGTGATTGTATCAACAAAATCCAAGACACAAAACCGTAGAATTATGCTAATCACGTGAGACAAATCCAAAAAGGAGAATCATATATATCTATCCTTCCTTAGAACCCTTCGAGTAGTAGTAGTACTAGAATGGAATATTTAGGACCACGAATTCCAAGTCAAAGGTTAATCTATCACGTAGAGCTAGTCCAAAATTCGCAATAAAACTACATGAGCTTCCCAAGCAATAACATGTAACATGACAGCCATTGAGTTCTGACTGACACCTGAGTTGCACAAACATATTACCCAATTGTTTTCAAACCTCTGGTTGACATGCTGAAAAATAAGGTCAAACTATATGAGAGCTATTGACTCACTGGCTGAACTGAACATATCATGGCGGTTGAGAGCCGCTTTTCCCAAGGGGGGTTGCAACTCTGGTCTCCCCCTCCTAACAACTTCCATAAATAAAAAGTGGCAATACCATAACTTCTGATTGAATAGCCAGGCCATTCAACAAATGAGACCAAGATAAACAATTCTGAAGTTATAGCCGAGTGAACTATTTATGAGAAGCCAATCACAAGAACGAGTTCAAATTCTTTCCTCCGAAAACTTTACCCTCAAACTTACTCCAACCCCCTCTATTAAGTGTGGGGGGTTCCATGGTCCCGCGTGTAAAACAGGTTGGGTTAGGCCGGCCCTGGCCCACTCACGGTTTCTTCTAGGCTCGACAGGCTTCGGTAGAGCCCGTAGGCTCTTGCCAATAACCATGCTAGAGTCTATGTCTGGAAAGAAACTAAAATGTTCGGTTAATAAGATTAAGGGGTCTGTCATGCCATGCTAGAGTCTATGCTGGAAAGAAACTAAAAAGTGCTCAAATAACTAAAGTGCTAAAAGTGGTTGATGTATTTGAGGAGATGACTTGTCTCAAACATAAAATAGTCTAAAAGATTTTGGTATTCAACAACCACTGGCTAAACAAGTAAAGTATTTAATCTAGATTCGTTTCTACAAGCGTGTTTATCAAAAGATTCACTTCTATTCCCCTGATTATCCACAAAACTCCATAGCTAAACACATGAACACAGTATAATCTAGATTAGATACTGTATTACCTTAGAAGTATGAGTATTTTAGGTGTTATTTGTTTATGAGCTAGGTTAATTTCTTAATCCAACTACTTTTATGCCTTGTTCTTGTCACTATTGTTGAATAAAGTAGTAAAAATTAACTAATAGTTCTTTCCACTGCCATAACTATGGCACTTCGACTTTGCCCCAAAAAATACTAACATATGCATTGGTATGTGTAAATACATATAGATATAAGTATACAATATTATTGCCCCAAAAAATCACAACAAATCAATTGGGGTTAAGCATCTTTCGAGGAAAATATGGGAAAATAGAGATGAAAACTTACAGCCTTTCACCCTCACAGTCACCGTGAGCTTTTGTGCCCTGATACGAGCTGCAGCTTAGAATTATTTGCAAACCCCAAACTTTGTAAAACCTCAAATTAGAAGCCGCAATTTAGAATTATTTGCAAACCCCAAACTCGCTGATTTAGAAACCCTACTAACCTAAAATGTAAAATACAAGAAAACAAAATAATCAGCACAAACACGTGGTCCAAAAGTATAAACTATATGAACATAACCCCTAAAACCTCTGTTCCTAAATTGACGGGGAGAAAAAAGTCGAATCAGAAGTAAACAAGTAAACGAACATAACCCCTAAAACCTTTGTTCCTAAATTGATGGGGGGAAAAGTCCAATCAGAAGTAAGATGGGTTTTGATTCACAAATTTGGTTCAGGGATGAAACAATAAGAGGGTGGGGGGTTTAAAAATTGGGGAAAGTAGAAACGTAGATCTATAGGCAGCGAGGGAAACATACCTGCATGTGTTTGAGGTCGGCCAGCAGGGGTGCCGTCCGTACGGTGGAGATGCCAAGGAAGAGCGACGGTGGTAGCTTGGCTTGTGTTTGTGTGTGTGTGTGTGTGAGAGAGAGAGAGAGAGAGAGAGAGAGAGCGGTCTGAGAAGTGAAGAGAGATCTGCAAGGGTTTTCCCCAAAATGTTGGCGGCAAGGTTGAAATCCTCCGAAAAAGAAGAGGCGGCAACAAAATTTTGTGGTGATGAGTAACAAAATGTTGGCGGCAAGGCTGTCCATTCTCTCATTTTGGATATGTGCAAGTGTGGGTGATCCAACATTCCAACTTCACATTCCAACCCGAACCGTTAAATAATTTCAAAATAATATTTTGTACGACCTTGCAAAAAATCAGGTTAGTTGGATATGCGTAACTTATCGATCCAAGCATAACTGGTCGATCCAAAACTCCAAGTTTTCAAATCAATTGGATATGCGTAACTTGGATCAACGAGTTACGCATATCCAATTGACCTGCTTTTTTGCAAGGCCATACAAAACATTATTTTGAAAATCATTGAACGGTGTGGATCGTCAAAATTGTGTTGCGATTGTGTGGCTATCGTACGTTATACTATGACATAATAGCTTAGTGCAGAACCAAGTAAGTTCGATGAAGGGGCTTTCAAAATCCGATTGACCCGAAATTTGGTGAGATTTATTAAAACACCAAGAAAAACAAAATAGTCGGTGTTGATCGTCGTAATTGTGTTGCGATCGTGTGGCTAATGTACATTACACTATAGCAGTATATATTGGTTCATAACTATGTAAGTTCAATGTATAACAATGAATGGTGGATACTGGTTCATTTTCTTAATGTTTGATTTGAACCGATACGATTTAACATCTTATCAATTCTATCATTCTCCCCGAAATTGATGATCATCGGATGTCGGTAACCACACGATCGGAACACATTCAGTGATTATAGTGGCATTTGAACACTATAATGCACCAGTTCAAAGCCATCTGATCTATTTTTTGCAAATTAGAACCGTTAGATGTGTTTAAAACGTGTTTATAAGGTCCAATGCGAGGATTTGGCCAACAAAACTACCCAGAAGGGCTTGATCGGAGCAATTTTTCATATAGCGGTTTTTATGAAAAAATGCTCTGATCAAGCCCTTTCCGGGTAGTATTTTTTTTCCCAAATCCTTCCGTAGAACCTTAAAAACACGTTTTAAACACATCTAACGGTTCAGATCGTCGGAATTTTGTCCGAAATTTTGGCTCAATCGGGTTTATAAAGGCCCCTCATCCATAAGAAAAATTTGCCACATCTTAGGCTTTTTAGCAACCAAAATTTCGATTGCCTTGTAAAAACCAACTTCATTGCGGTAAATAAAATTCCTTGCAAAATTTTTATTCTCCAAAATCTTGTTTCCGCTCCTTGGAAATCTGACGCATTTTTTTCAAGGCGACAATTAGCGAGGAATTTCGGAATTTCCTCGCACATACTCATGGCAAAAAAATCACTGTTGCCTTTTAATGATGAATTTTAATTTCCTCGCAAATAACCCAACTTTTTTTTGCAGCAACCAAAATTCCTCGCAAATTGGTTTCAACATTAAAATGTCTTTTAGCGACAAAATTTTATATTGCCTCGCAAATACCAACTTTATTGCAGCAACCAAAATTCCTCGCAAATTGGTTATAACATTAAAATGTCTTTTAGCGGCAAAAATTTATATTGCCTCGCAAATACCAACTTTTTTGCAGTAACCAAAATTCCTCGCAAATTGGTTCCAACATTAAAATGCCTTTTAGCGACAAAATTTTATATTGCCTCGCAAATACCAATTTTTTTTGCAGCAACGAAAATTCCTCGCAAATTGTTTAGACCTTTAGCATCCAATTAATTTAACACAAAAAATTATTATTGCCTTTTAGTGACAAATTTTTCTATTTCCTCACAAATTGGCTGCAACAATTTGCGAGGAATTTTTGCAATTCCTCGCAAATACTTGTCTGGCGGGAGAAATTATTGGTGCCAAAGTTTTAGCAACAAGTTTTATCAAGAAAATATTCTTTCCTCGCAAAAAGGGTGTCTTTAGCGAGGAAATTAATTTTTTAGCGAAAACTTTGTCCCATTACCGAGGGAACATTAATTTCCTCGCAAATAGTGTGCCTTTAGCGAGGAAACCAATTTCCTCGCTAAATGCATGATTTCTTGTAGTGCTTGCTTGATTGAAGACCATGCCTAAAGGATCAATAAGTTGCCTCGAGTACTCTTTACCCCTCTTTGGCAACTCTTGAACTAGATTGGGTACCAAGGCAATACAAACTTGAACATCAAGGGCAAACTCGGGAGGCAACACTTTCGAACCATCTTCAACAAACAATTCATTAAGTTGTGGAGTGTCTAAATCATTCTCATAAGGTTGTGCGTCATCTTCAATTTTGAAGTCACACTCATCAATCTTTGTCATAACTCTCGTCTAAGACTTGCTCACTATCTTCCCAAAAATTGCAAGGCTCATACACCGAAAGACTAGGCATTTCTTGTTCTTCATGACTACCACCGATTCTTCAAGTCTTTCTTCTTCATTGTTACCATCCATGTCCTCATTTGAACACTCATCATAAACGGGAAGGTCTTCATAATCATCTCCAAAGATAGAAAATCTTCAAATCCATCTTCAAACTCCTCTAACTCTTCTCTTGGAAACTCATCAAAGATCGGAGCACTATCATACTCGTCTTCAATCTAAAACACACCATCACCTTCAAGTTCTTCACTTGGATATTCATCAAACATGAAAACATTCTTATACTCGTAATCATCATCACAACATGATTCTCTCACCTCCTTAACAAAGAGGGAATTAAGAACACGCTCACAAACTTTTTCACCAACTTGCAACTCGAAAATTGGTTCTCCATACTTGAAGCATTCGAATATTCCACTAGGTGATCGGTTTCTAGCCTTCAAGGTATCAATTAAAGGTTGATTCTCCATTGGGACAGCCCCCAAGGACTTCTTCTTACCAAAACTAGTCTAAGAATAGGCATTGTGATTATGATGGAAAGGGAAGAATTCCTCCTTGAGCTTCTTCTTCATCTTATCCCAATCACTAATCCTTTCTTTGCCTCTCCCTTGTTGACTAACTTTGAGTTGTGTCCACCAATCCGAAGCTCTTCCTTTAAGGCAACTAGATACCAATTTCACCTTCGTTTCTTTGGTAACATGATAATACTCGAAAATACTCTCAATGGAGTTCAACCAATCAACGAATTCTGGTGGACTCCCACAAATCTTGGGAAGTTCATTATCACCCAACTTTGATCTACGCCAATGCAGAGCTAACAAAGAATCCTCAAATTGAATTCGAGAATTCTTAACATAACCACTACCTTTGGTTGGAGGTTGCAAGTTATGCACTCCCTCAATCAAAGTAGTAAATTGTTTACTCAACTCATCGATCTCATGGTTTCGGTTGCTAAACTCGACATCTTCACCTTTATTCACCATAGTTTCGGTTGCTAAACTCGACATCTTCACCTTTATTCACCATAAATCCTCTTCCTCGACCTCCTCTCCTACCTCTACCCCCTCTATGAGCCATAACAACACCAAAAATCAACTTCCACGATCAACTTAACCCCAATCAAGCAAAACCCAATCAATTGGGACCCCAAACTTCAACAAATCACAATCAATCAACAATAACAACTCCCAAATGCTGACCAAATTGAATCAAATCACAGCAAATTGACACAAATCATAGCAAACTTCGACAAATGAGAGAAACCCAATTGAATTCTGACCTCAAACAGTGATTTCGAGTGCTGAACAATGATTTCGAGTAGCATACAGCATGATTCGAGTTCAACCAAAGGGTATTCGTACCTTAATTGAAGGTGAACAGTGCCAAAATGGTCTAAACCAAGCTCGAAATCTTGATTCGAGTGGAACCAAGGTCTGTACGAGCCCTAAACAACTGATTCGAACACTGTGGAGGTACTTCGTAGGTCTGGGTTGCTGTTCCGACCTCTAACTGGCTGAAACGAGTTCGAAATTGAGCTGTTCGAGACTTAACTGAGTGATTCGAATCCTGTACTGCAACTTCTCAAGTCTGGGTCACTATTTCGAGGTTCGATCTGGGTTTTCAAAGGTCAAACAGTGTCGACAACTTTAGATCTGGCTGTAGAAGGTTCGATTTGGGTGCAAAATGGGTTTTTGATCGACCAAAACAGCAAAAATCAGCTCGAAAATGGTCAATCTGTGGGTTTTAAGGGTCGAATTTGAGATTTCCGGGCTTGGGTTGAGTAGATCTGGAGAAAACAAGAGGTTTGAGAGCTCCGGAGAGGTTTTCCGGCGAGGTAAGATTCCGGCGAAATTTTCAAGCGAGATGGATGGTCAGGATCAGAGCTCAGTGCTCTGATACCAAATGATGCAAACCGGAATATACCATTCAATATTCTAGAGAGAGAAACTCCCAAAATGAGATACAAAGAGTTAAAACTATTGATAATATATTCTTAAAATGATAAAAGCTACCAAAATGAAAGACTCACACCCCTATTTATAGACTCAAGACCTTATTAACCCTAAAGACACTATAAATGACAATAGACCCTTAAATTGTACTGCATCACTCTCATCCTCGAGTTAGTCACAAATATATATAAGTCTTCCCATGTAGTTGATTCTTGTGTTACAAACCATAATCCAAACTCTATAATTAACCCAAGGCTCTCTCATCTATTTTGTAGCCAAAGCAAGTCGTAGTTGATAATGGTGTTTAAACTTTTATAAAGGGGCTTGTTGAGTAAGGCCGGCTTTCGAGCCTAGGCCGAGGTCCTGGAATAAGGAATTTCATAGATAGAGAGATCTTCCTACCGGTTATTGAGCTTTCTCTGCCTAGGTGTGGATTGTATCAAAGAAGACCTGTTTTACCCTATTGGTTGGTTGGGTGTGTCCTTAGTCTCCCTAGAGGAGATTGTATGATTTTTTCGTTCCCATCATGCTTCACATACTAGGCTTTGGCATTGCACCAAGAAATGAAGCTCGTATGTTTGTTCCGCCTGCAACGCTGCAATAGCGTTTACATTCTCCTCGTCTGTTGGAACAAAATTAATTGGTCCCTACCTAGGAAGGAAAACCCTAAGGTAATAGCATACCATATAGAACTTCTAGAAACTAGAATTTATCATAAAGGTGTTGTAGATTACTCTACAACCCACGCCTAAAATAATGATGGAAATCAAAATTCCAAACAAGTTGAAATTCGCTTCCACGGCCCACCATTTTCTCCAAACGAAGCACAGGAGCTTCCACACCAGTAAGAATGGTGTCACAACACCGTTGTCCACAACTAAGATCATGTAATAATTGGTCGGGCTCTAGGGTGTATATTTAAAGCATTTGTCCTACACGCATATTGCTCTTCTCCGTTTGTAACAGTGCGAGATTCAGAATGGAATGGATGTATTTGTAATGGATGGTGAACAAGTGAGCATAAATTTTTTTGCCTTTTCAATGTTGTTGGAAAGTCTAGTGCACAGACTTACGCGTATGCACTGTATGGATTTCAATACATCATGTTAATGTAATCGGTTATTTCACTACAAGAAAATCTGCTTTTCCTAGTGTTGGTCTAGAAAATCGTTGCTGGAAGTAGCATTTAGTTGTGCTTTTTTGAGAGCGGGAGCATAAATTGTAAAAAGCGGGTGTATGCTAACGTTTTCCATTAAGCATCAACACAAACAAAATCTCCAATTAATGGCGAATAGAATCTTCTTTTTTTGGTTTTGTGTTTGCAACCGTGGATATTCTCAACTTTAATTAGCATTAAACATGTAGTAGTTGCAATAGTAAATATTGAGATGTTTATATAAAGGAATGGGAACTTTATCTTCTGAGCATACCGTATATCATTTGATACTTTTGAGTTATTTTTTTATTTTGAGTCAAGCCTTATGTTTCATCACGAGAGGACTTGAGGAGCACCATGCATGCTTAATCTAAATGTCAGGCAATACCAGTTTGTAATGTGTCATAGTGGCCTTAGGGCATCCCCATTAATGGAGTACTTGCACGTGCGTGTATACTTAAAAGGATTACACATCATAGGGAGGTCTCTACTTAGTTAAATTAATGCTACAATCAGTTACCTACTAATATCACGCAAAGAAAATTCAATTGTTGGTGTCAAAATAACCATTAATTTCATTTTTTGGCTTGTCATTGTCAAAAAAAAAAAAAATAGCAATCCTACTACATTGTTTCAATGATATAAGTTATTTTCTTTTTTTGAAAATGGAGAAGCCAAAAGTTGATGTCAAATTTGGCACAAAAAAAAAATTAATAATGGATTTGACAGACGAAAGTCAATTTTTCTATCAAAAAATTTATCAAATTATGAGTGTGACAGCTTAAATGGTTCGCGTGTTTACTTACTTTTAAGTCACAAATGGTACATTATGTTTAGACTCTACCGCTATATTAAAAATGAAGTCAGCTATGACAACTTAGCAAAAAAAATAAAGTGCAAAAAATAAAGTACAAGTATAAAATTGTGGTCAAAAGTAATAATTTTTTTAATAAAGCCGAAAATAAACCAAAATAAACCAGTTTATTGGTTTAATTTTGGCTTTATTAAAAAAAAATTGAGTTTTGACCATAATTTTATGCTTGTTAGATTCGTCTCGTCGAGAGGAATCCAGAAACCACAAAATCTTGACGCAAAACTAACAAATGCAAATTTTTTTTGAATAAAGACAAACCGAATAATCCAATAATCCAGTTTTTAACTTTTAAGCCAAAACAATAAAGTGTAGAAGTGAAAATCATTTTAATAGAAATAGCTCCACGTGCAAAGCACGTGTCACTTGACTAGTTTTTGCAAAAGATTTAATTTGACCATTATCGATAGTATGCTCAGCAATTTGCTGATGGAAGTTTGTATGAATAATCAATCATAAATGTTCAAAACTATATATTTCATCCTTTTTAGAGAAACAAATAGAATTTTGGGGCCCTCGAGGGCAATCTAAACTGGTTTGGCATCATGATCGATGTGGGAATTTACTTGGGGAGTGGATGGCACAATAATTTATATAATCTTCATGAACAAGAGAAAGAATGTACCCCCTTGCGGACGAAAAGGGGCATTAATTGCCCATGATCGAACTTTTTTAATCTCTTTTACAGACCTTACGGAATACAATCAAAGCTGCAAAATCTAGATTACTTTTAATCTCCCACGGTTGTATTTGGATCCTCCTTTCTAGAGGTGTCAAACGTGACGGGTTGCCACGGGCACGACGCGAGCACGATTTTGGATGAGCCGGGCATGACACGGCATGGAAGTGGGCCGGGCACAGTACGACACGATATGATTCCAGATAGGCACGTCTCGGACACGGAAAGCATGACACAATAAATACTAATTTTTAATTTACCCAAATTTGTTCTTTTTGTTTATTAAAGAAATTGACTCATTATGTCATTAATCGTAGAATATTAAAATCAGTACTCCTACAAGAAGTCAATTTAATAATTATTATTTTTTTAAAAAAATGGAGAGTTAATTAGGCATCATGTACAAGAAAAATCATTATGATTCCATCCTATGAGATTTGAATACTTATGATTCCATCCTGAAATTCAAATAAACCCCAAAACACCCTTTATCTCTCCTAATTTTCCTAATATATCTCTTATGATTTTCCAAATAATTCTCTCCTAATTCCTAACATTTCTCTCTCCTAATCTTTCCTAATTTCTCTCTCTCTAAAAATCTATCTTTCCTAATTTTAGAATTCTCTCTCCCCCTTAATCTTCTATCACCTAAAATATCAAAACAAATTGGAAATAAATAATTATGCCATTTTGACCTAAAAACACAAGTAAGATTGCATGTACAAAAAAATCCATAAAACATGGTAGATTAATACACCATAAAAAATGATGAAACATAAGGTAGATTAATCCACCATGAAACCACAACCCAAGCTAAACCATGAAAAACATAGTTGATTAATGCACCTTAAAACCATATGCCAACTTTGGGATTAACTAGGAAACAAAACCCTTGATTTGAGGAATTACAATTATTAGAAAACATATCATAGAACTTGTAACTTGTAATTTTAATAGGGAACATGGTATTTTGCTTTATCATGAATTTTATTAGAAAACATATCATCACACCAGCCCATCCCAGTTTTTTTAACGGGGAACAGGTGATTTTAATTTTAACAGGGAACATAGTTTTTGGCTTTATCATGTTTTTTATGTGGAAACACCAGAGTGCCAAAGTGGTAAAACAATATACCACGTTTTATTGCATCAAATCGCCCAATATCAATAACAAATAAGTGGAAATACCAACAAAATAATTTGTAAGTTCTATTCCTAAAAAAGACGCAAAAAAAAAAAAAAATCACCGAGTTTTATTCCGTACAAAAAAAAAATAAGAATTTTTTAATTACAAAATTTAATTATAATACCTTACAATTTTTTACATTTATAAATTATTTAGTTCGTCTTTTATTTATGTATATAATTAAATTAATGTTTAATCTACAAATAACCATGAACAAGGGTAATTAGGTCATTTGACTAGTTTTTATAATATCCACCCAACCTTATACCCCCATATAAACATCAAAACAAACCAAGTACTATTTTATCCACTTTTCATCCTAAACACATATTATTTAGTACCCCCTTCATAAATGTCACATCACTATGGGTTCCACCTTACTAAATAATACCCCTTATTACTATCTTATACCCCCTTACTATTTAATCCCACAAAAACCTATCCTGCATCCAATCGGGGCCTAAGTGCTTGCCCTATCGGTGTCGGACACACGGAAAACAAGATAGTATATTTATGGAACACACCAAGTGATGTGTTCAATTAAAGTTTCAAACTCGGCCTTGTTCGGATGGGTTCCCAAGAACCCAATCCCCAATTTCAAACAGTGGGCCCCTCTTCAAATCAGCCAATGGTCTCTCCCTTTCCCATTTTGGGAAAAACTCCCCTAGTGTACAAATTGTGCACAAATGAGTCGGTGGGGTCCACTTTGGAGTCTCATACAAATGATCAAATGCGTTCATCAACTTTAAAATAATTTTTCGATAAGACTACGAGAAAATTAGCTCAATCTAAAAACTTTAAATATTTGATCCAATCTTTCAATTTTCATTCAAAATTTAGAATCCTAAAACATGAAGAAATTTTAAATAAAAGTTAACTAATCGGATCAAGTAGCTATAAAAATTTGATTGAGCTAATTTTTTTCAAAGTGACTTAAAAAATTATTTTAAAGTTGATGTATGGCTTGGATCATTTGTATGAGACTCCGAAGTGGACCCCACCGACTCATTTGTGCACAATTTGTATGCTAGGAGAGTTTTTCCCAAAATAGGAAAGAGAGAGAAAATTGGCTAATTTGAAAAGGGGCCCACTGTTTGAAATTGGGGCCTGGGTTCCCAAGAACCCATCCGAAAAGAGAGACGCAACGGGTTTGCTTTATAAATGGAAAAATTAGAAGAGGGAAAAGTTTTCATCAGACTTCATTTCTTTTCTTATCATTTCTCAATTCCAAGTGGGTCAATTATTTGTGGCATATTACATGCATACAAACTTAAATATGCGCAATTTGTTGGGTGCAAAATATGTTACAGAATTTTTGGTGACTATTACAAATGGCCTTACAAAACATGTACCAAGCATTGGCCTTACCCAAAGACTTATTTAGCTATTACAAATGATTTATTTTAACACAATTATGAGTACTTGAAAACTGAAGACTATACAGGGGGGAACACTCACTTTTTATTCTTAACTTATATGATTAACAAACAAGCCTGAAATTTTTAGGTTCGGCCTTTGTAACTAATGATTGCACCTCAAAACTTCCAATCTTCTTCCACAAAGCCAATTTCTGGAGTGGCCCTCTTAGTAGCTATTCTGTAGACGTTCCTTCACCGGCTAGTCGCATCCTTAATTGCCTCCTGCCATGTATACCTAC
This sequence comes from Vaccinium myrtillus, assembly GCA_016920895.1. Lineage (NCBI taxonomy): Eukaryota > Viridiplantae > Streptophyta > Magnoliopsida > Ericales > Ericaceae > Vaccinium > Vaccinium myrtillus. The sequence goes on from CM029274.1 coordinate 9,599,185, forward strand.
TCCCAGAAATACTTCCTTTATTGTCATTAATCCTATGATCACATCCTTGATGTTCATTCTTTCACCAGGCGATTCCATAGAGCATGCAACCCCAATCCTCAAAAGGGAAATTAAGCACTCTCTTATTTCGGCTTGTCTAACTCTTTCATTCTGAGCATCATTTTCAGCTTCAACAGGATCTTCTAGCATGTGCGAATCAACAATCTCCATCACTCCCTCCGGCAATGCCAACATACAGAATTCATGAAGGCTTTGTCCATTTGTAAACAATTTGTCTATTGGTCTTTTTCCTGTCAGCATCTCCAATAACAAAATCCCATAGCTGTAAACATCTCCTTTAGTAGATGCCTTCCCTGCAATTCCATATTCTGCATATTCATAGGGAAGAAAATATAGATTACATCATTTTGAAGAAATGTAGGCTACAAGAAAAAAAATTCCTAAAATGGGAAAAAAAAAAGAAGAAAAAGCGGTACAACTTTAGCGACCTCTTTACCTGGCGCAACATATCCTATAGATCCTTTGATAGCAAGTGAACTTGTTTGTCCACCATCACTGTTATTGCTATTTTGGGTGAGAAACTTGGCCAAGCCAAAATCTCCGACATGGGCAGTCATGTCTTCATCGATGAGAACATTGCTTGGCTTTAGATCACAATGAACAATTGGAGTTTCACACCGGTGATGAAGGTACTCCAACGCGCATGCAACATCGATTGCTATATTTAACCTTTGGGTAAGGCTTAAGTTCCCTTCTTGGTGCGGTGTATCTTCACTTTGATGCAGCCAGTTCTCCAAACTTCCATTGGGCATGTACTCAAAAACTAGTGCTTTAAAATCATCGCCTGCATTGTTTGCACTTGAGCACACTGTTACAATCTTTAGAAGATTTCTGTGCCTTGTTTTCCTTAAAGCATCACATTCAGCCATGAAGCTCTTGGAAGCTCCTTTTTGTTCAAGATTGAGAACCTTGACTGCAATTGGTTTTTCGCCTTCATGGAGAATTCCTTTGTACACGGTGCCAAAACTTCCAGCTCCAATTAAGTTTGACGAAGAGAATCCATTAGTAGCTTTAACAAGCTGATCATATGAAACCCTAAAGAAATCATCTCCAATGAATGGTTGGGCGAGAGATTTGTCTTTTTGTTTTTTTTTCCGAAGATAAACAACCAAAAGTAGCACCAATGAAAGACACATGATTCCGCAAGCAATTGGAACCACAATTTTTAAGCCAATCCGATTTCCCTTCTTCGTGGACTTCGGGCAAGTAGGTAACTGCATTTCTGCAATGCCTCCACAAAGCCCTTTGTTTCCAATAAGTGAAACTATACTCAAGTTTCTGAAGACACCATGTGTGGGCACCTCCCCAGCCAGGTTGTTGAAGGACAAGTTCAGACTCTCCAAAACCAAGAGGTCAACTAGATACTCCGGAATTGGGCCTGACAAATTATTGCGCGAAAGATCCAGAATTGCAAGTCCTCTCAATGTGCTAAAAGTGGGAGGAATACTACCCTGAAACATGTTACCTTGTAGACTAAGTGTTTCTAACTTCAAGCAATTCCCAAGATAACTAGGAATAGGTCCAGTTAACTTGTTGTCCGAAACATTTAGGATTTGGAGATTGTTCAATTTACCGATTTCGAATGGAAGGGCACCCATTAAAGAGTTATGAGCCAATTGTATGATAAATAAAGTGGATAAAAGGCCTACTGTATTGGGTATGGGACCCGTTAAGAAATTATATCCAAGACTCAATACTTGCAAGCCCGTGATGTTTCCAATACTTGAAGGGATGGTTCCATTCAAATTGTTCTCATACAGGTAGATCTCAATTATTCTAGTGAGATTTCCAATGCTTGCTGGGATGGGACCAGACAGGTTATTTGAATTGAAACCTAGGCCTTGCAGATTTCTAAGCTTCCCTATTTCAAAGGGAATGACACCAGAAAAGAAGTTTTCTTCCAAACCCAATTTTGCTAAGTTGACGAACTTAGAAATTCCCACGGGGATATTTCCAACCAACTGGTTCCCTCCTGCTGCTAACTCCTCGAGGTTACTCGAGAGATTAGCTATGGAAGTGGGTAAAACGCCACCAATACCATTTTCATTGAAAGCAAATACTTGTAGCTTGCTGCAATTAGTTAATGATTCGATGAACCTCAAGTCACTAGCATCCCCTGAGCCTAAATAATTTTGACCCACATTTAGCCACCATAGATCCTTCAGATTTCTCCCTAGGTCAAAGGGAACTGGTCCAGAAAGGTTGCTTGTCGATATATCAAGCACTTCCATTCTAGATGCATTTGAAAAAGAAAGTGGAAAGGGTCCCCAGAGTTGGTTTTCCCCAGTACTTATCAATCGCAGGTTGGGGAGTGTGAGGCCAATATCTTGGGGTAAACTACCAGTAAGTGGGTTAATAGCAATGACTAGCTCCTGAAGAGTTGAACTATTATAAAGTTGGGGAGGGACAGTACCTGACAATTTATTCGATCCAATGCCGAAACGGATAAGGTTTGGAAGCCGGCTTATGGAATGTGGAATAGTTCCTGTGATACTATTCAGTCCCAACTCTACTCTTTGGAGGAGCGAGAGATTACCGAGGGATGGTGGAATCCCTCCGGTGAGGTTGTTGGAGTAAAGCCCAAGATAAAGGAGCTTGGAGAAAGAACCAAATGAAGCTGGAATTTTTCCAACTAGTTTGTTAGACTTGAAATCAATGATGGTGAGGTAGTTTGACAAATTGGTTGGAATTTTCCCTTCCAGAGAATTTGTGCTGAAATTCACACGTCGCAGCCTGAACAAGCGGCTGAGCTCTGGGGGAATTTCGCCTTGGAAATTGTTATCCTGGAGGTAAAGGAATCTTAGGAAAGAGAGGTTTCCAACGAAAGGTGACATAGTTCCGCTCAGACTTTTGCCCCTCAAGTCCAGAGTCACTACTCTCTGATGCTTGCGACTGCACGTTACTCCGTCCCATTTGCAGAGCTTGAGAGAATTGTTCCAGGAACTTAACGAGCCAAGTGGATCCTCGGTTATAAGTTCCTTGAATGAAAGCAACGCTTGTTGATCTGTTTCGTTGCTTAATAATCCGGAGGCTACTTTTGTGGCAGTGGTTAAAAATAACAATAAGCTGAGTAGCTTGATCTTGTGAATTAACACAGATGACGAGATCGGCATCATCAACTTTTGCATTCTAAACAAGGGGGAAATTTTAATGGAGGAGGAGGAGGGTGTTGATTCCTTAAAGCCAAGCCAATACTGCAATTTATAGAGCAAGAAGGATACTTCCAGTCTCCTCCTCTCCTTTGACTTTTTTACTTGTGTTCTTATTTCCAAGTGTTGTTAGTATTACCATCTCCGAAAAACTTTTAGTCCAAACCTCCCGAAAATAAGAAAAAATTGATTTTTTTTGTGTTGCAAATTATTTTTGAAAAATTCGAGCCGTCCAATGTGTTCAGAAGATGTTTTCAATGGTCCACGCGGGAAATCTTCAAAAAAAAATACCGGGAAGGGCTTGATCCAAATAGTTTTCGCAAAAAATGTGTCAAAAAAATATTTAGATCATGGAGGTCCGAAAACGGGAATCCCGGATTAGAAGGACTCCCTTACCATCTCTACTTTTTGCTCCCCTCTCCAATACTGCGATAGATTTGAATTATTATTTTTCCCTGCGTGGCATGGGTGGTTTAAAATTGACTAAGATGGCATGTTCTCATCATTTCAAGGCCAAGCTTCAATATGTTGGAAATTTTCCATATATTTTAGATGAATGAACTCGGGTCAGTTGGAGGGTCTTCCAAGGCAACCAAAAAGACTTATCCAGTTAAAGGTGCGGCTTGTTAATGCCTGTAACCTCCCTCATAATGTCGAGATTGATGGCCTTGTGGCAATTTCAGCCATTGCAACTCAAGAGTCACACCTTGGTTGTAAGATAGCAATCTCGTTTGTATGTTAAACACTAGAAATTTCAAGTTCCTTTGTTACTATTCTGATGCGGGTTTTTGCAAACCTCAATTCGGTTTTTCTATTCATTATACTGTTTATATCCCATTCTTGTATTTTGTTCATGTAACTTGCATTTCTGTTTATGTTACCAATGGAATTGTTTCTTTGAAATTCTGATGACTTCTAAGTTTCCTCGAAGTCACTTCCTGCGACAATATTGGAATTTTGTAAGAGAAATTCGGAAATTAATTACTGTAGTAATTATCTAGAAGCTGTATTACCCAAAATTTTTGGAGAGCAGGTTATTTTCTCCGGCGGCGGAAACAAATGTTTCCTCCAAATCAATCACAGCGGTCCGTGTGACTGTGTAGTTTGTGACACAAATCAATCACAGCGGTCCGTGTGACTGTGTAGTCAAATTACACAGTCACAAACTACACAGTCACACGGACCGCTGTGATTGATTTGAAAAAAAATATTTGTTTCCGCCGACAGTGGGAGTTTTCTCAAATTTTTGTGCCCTTGTGAAACCATTATATTTGCATTTGAACATTGTCAAGGGTCTTCTAAATTCAACTCCAGTCTACTCGATCTTTTCTTCCTTTCCCAATTGAATGGTCTATTCGGAGGACTGTTCCTACCACTATGTCGTATTTTATGGGTAAAAGGACTGAAACCTTACAAAACGCACTTAGACTAATTTAGTCAAGTCGCCCAATATTGTAGTGACCGTAGAATCCAAGCACCTTATTTGTGGAGATAAAAGACTCCTCGCGCGTTCACTGTTTCACAGTAAACACGCCAAAGAAAAAGTATAACACGCCAAAGACTCGACCTTTATTTTCCTCGAAAATGCAAGTTGGAAAGGGACATGCACTGAAGTCCTCGTCGTTGGTTGTTGCACAAATAATGATGCAATTTTCCAAAATTGATTTGGAAAGGACCTTTTTTTTCTTCTGGTCAGTCACGAGAGAACACAGCACGGCATGATGAGGGCCAGCATGATACAATACGGCATGGTCAGCCAGGTCAGGGCTGGCCCAGGAGTAAGTCGGATTCAGAAAATTTATAGTGTATAGTTGGACCGTCTATGTCGGCAATCAATAGTTCAAATTAACACGCGCACTATTAGCAGTAAGAATTAACTTTTAGCAGTAATAGTTAACAAATATATTTAAACTAGGGTCTTGGTAACGTGCACCCAATGGACACACAATTAGCACTCAAACAAAGAAAAATAACACACAGTCCAATACACCTTTTATACTTTTCAATACAATTTTACATATTTCTATACCCTTTTCACACATTTCAATACACTTTTTCAATCTTAACGTGTGCCTATTAGACATTCGTTGCCTATTAGGCGCTCGTTAGCATTTTCCTTTTAAACTATTGATTGCCGAGATGGATGGTTTGAATATGCACTAAAATCCCTGAATCTGGGGCAAGCACTAGGGCTGTAAAAAAAAAAACCCCACGAACCGTGAATCCGAAACGGACCGAACCGAACCGTAGGTTTTGGATTGGGTCCATGGATTAATGGTCCGGACACGGATTGAAAAATTAGAAAACCGTGTTTCGCGGTTCGGTCCATGAATTTTCATAAAATAACCGTGAATAAACCGAACCAGACCGTGAGAATTTAATCAATACAAATATATATATATATATATTTATATATATAATATTGGGATAAAAATTATAATTAAACATATTCACTGTGTTTGGTTTAGAGTTTTGAGAAGAAATTTTTTGAGAAATTTTTTGAGATAGTGTTTGGATGAGTTTTTGGAAAAAAGTAATAATTAGAGAGATGTGTAATGATTGGAGAGAGATAGAGAGAAAAATGAAAATAATGATTGGATGGAAGGATATGAGTAGAGAGAGAAAAGTGATTAATGATTGGAGAGATGAGAGATGGGGAAGAAATCTTTTTGAAATTTTTTTGGAAATGTGAACCAAACACAGTGATTATTCTTAATTTTCTACCCTAAATAGGTGAATGTGGTATAACTGAAAAGTAAAGGTGCAAACTATAATTAACAATTGTAATTTTGCTTGCACATATATTAGCTACTCCCGGACTCGAGACTGGTTGTGGTGAAGACTTTTGTTTACTCGTTTTATATTATGTTGTTTCTGCATCTTTTTACTACTGCAATGTGAATCTCTTTGAATCATTTTGAAGCAATGTTGTTGGTGACTTGGTGTTGTTTATTAAAACTTAATAGCTACTGATGAATTTGTTCCAAAAGTTACATTGAGAATGTGAATGTGGAATATGTTTTTTATTTTATTTTGTGGAATGTTATAATCCGTGGATAAACCGTGAACCGAACCGTGATTTTTTTTATTGTTTCGGAACCGGACTGTAGACTTTTGGTTTGGACACGGATTGTCTTACATTGGACCGTAGACTTTTGGTTCGGTCCTCGGATAAATACCAATCCGCATCAAACCGGACCGTTGACACCCCTAGTAAACACCCCGAGTTGGGGCCACCTAATTTTTTTTTTTGTCGAAGGCATATATATCATTCAAAAGTTAATTATTCCGAATTCTAAGACCAGAAGATAGTTGGCACTTGTAGTTTGCTTCATTAAAGCTAATGCCCTGTTTGGCGACCGGATTTGCACCCGGATTTGGCTCAGCCTTGGATTTGTAATCCAGAGCCCACCTCCAGTCGGCGTTTGGAGCACAATTTTCGTCCCCAACTACACCCAGACTATTTTCACTGTTTGGAGTGCAAATCCGGCTTCACCCGGATTTGCCAACGACAGCCCTGACCCTGTCGTTGGCTAACAATGGTGGATTTTTGGGTTTTTGGTACCAAAATACCCCTCCAAATTCAGGCATATTGTTACCTTCTTATACTAGCAAAATCAGAGAGAGAGAGAGAGATGAATTTTGTTAATTTGTGTTTCTTTTTACCTTCCTAGACCAAGATCCAATCGCCGGAATTCCATGATTGGCCGTCGCTTTGCCTCTTGAAGCTCGCGGGAGAACCCAGGTGATGGATGCCGGACTTCCTTTCCCGCCGGACTTCGCTTGTTTTTTGGTCTGATGATAATGGGGAAGATGAATAGAGGGAAACCCAAATGTCGATATTTACAAGAGAAAGTTAAAAGGAGAAAAAATAATTTGGTGTTGTGGCAACACCCAATTATGATCCAACGGTGGGATTTTTTTTCTTACTCATATTTTTTTATCCAATGGTGGCAACACCCAATTATTTATGATGCCGGACTTCCTTACTCATTTTTTTTTTCCTTTTTTTATGTTTTTGTTGGATGTGGAATTTTTTTGGGTATATATATAAATTACCGCTAAATCTGAAACGGTACCGGTATCGACCCGTAAAAACTAATACATATTATAAATTCCAAAAAATGAAGGTAAAAACTAATTAATATTATATAAAAAAATGAAGTTCAAACTTTTTAGTGCCAAATTGGGTAAATACGTATTTACTTTAATTAATATGTATTTATTATGATTATAATAAAATCAAATCAATTTATCCATTAAAACAACAAACGGGGGGCAATTAAGTCTTTTTACAATTTATCCTATCAAATCCCCCTTCTCAAAATACCATCCCAACACCTCACTAACAAATTCACCCTTCTTGTGAGGTGGGGTCACCCTCATTACAAGTCCACCTTCAAGTCCACCCACATTACAAATCCACCCAAAATCACGCCAAACGGGGCGTAAATGTGTTGGGTTCAAATCCTTGGGGTCTGTTTTGGCAATTGATTTTTTACCTTATTTTTCTGTTGGATTTGTTGTAGATAAAATTAAAACTCTTACATCACTAGTATTGAAATTTAGTTATGCTTTAATGGTTTTAGATGTTTCTCAAGTTTCTCAAGTCAGTGTTCAAATCTTTTACACACCATTATTGTTTTTTATTGTTTTTTTCAAATGTTCTTTTTTCTCTCTAGTTTATTTTAATTTCACTTCTGACTTTTTCAAATCTAAATTCAAATAAATAATTATTGACAATAAATAAACCAAAATCTTTGAAAAAAATATTAAAAATAAATAATTTTTATTGTAAAAATAGTATTCTTACAAAAGTAAAGTTAATTGTACGGGGATAAAATCCATGTAGGTTTGGATCACGTTATTCTTTTACCAAAATAATAAACATACCCTAACATTATTCTTTTACCAAAATAATTTTTTAATTTCTGAAATGAACAATTTTATATGAGAGACACTTATGTGATCCACAAAATTGAGTGAAAGGTTCTCGAAGTGAAGGTAGCGCTCTAATCTACTCTCTAATTTTCTGGGTATAAAGGAAAACAAACTCCCGAAGAAAAATTCTTTCACATGGAATAGGGTCTAAGAACCATGTGTCACCTTGGCTTCATAGTATGACCCGATCAAACAAACTACGTAACAATTTTTACGCTCTCTCTCTCTCTCTCTTTCTCTAGATCTCTCTCTGATGCAAACCGGAATATACCATTAGATATTCTAGAGAGAGAAACCCCCAAAATGGGATACAAAGAGTTAAAACTCTTGATAATATATTCTTAAAATGATAAAAGCTACCAAAATAAAAGACTCACACCTCTATTTATAGACTCAAGACCCTACTAACCCTAAAGACACTATAAATGACAATAGAGCCCTTAAACTGTAGTGCATCAGGTCTCCCCCTCTAAAGAAAACAACTTGTCCTCAAGTTTGACAACATGACTCAAACAACTAAATAAAGAAGACATGAAACTATAGAAGTATTTATTATGCAGCTCCGAAGTAGGTATGTGGCTACATTTCCTTGATCCGCGTCATCCTCATGCAATAACTCATCTTCAATTTGAGCTTCATTTTATGAACATTCACCGCATCCATACTCATGTGCGAATAGGTCACCCATTTGGCTTGCCCCTTATAAACCACAATATCCTCAAAGTAACACTCGACACATACTCCCAAAGCATCCCTCAAACAATTTCTTGTAGAATGTAAAGAAGGCATCTCCACATTATATTCAAAGCTTGCTTGATTGAAGACCATGCCTAAAGGATCAATAAGTTGCCCCAAGTACTCTTTACCCCTCTTTGGCAACTCTTGAACTAGATTGGGTACCAAGGCAATACAAACTTGAACATCTAGGGCAAACTCGGGAGGCAACACTTCTGAACCATCTTCAACAAACAATTCATCAAGTTGTGGAGTGTCTAAATCATTCTCATAAGGTTGTGCGTCATCTTCAATTTCGAAGTCACACTCATCAATCTTCATGTCATAACTCTCGTCTAAGACTTGCTCACTATCTTCCCAAAAATTGCAAGGCTCATACATCGAAAGACTAGGCATTTCTTGTTCTTCATGACTACCACCGATTCTTCAAGTCCTTCTTCTTCATTGTTACCATCCATGTGCTCATTTGAACACTCATCATAAACGGGAAGGTCTTCATAATCATCTCCAAAGATAGAAAAATCTTCAAATCCATCTTCAAACTACTCTAACTATTCTCTTGGAAACTCATCAAAGATCGGAGCACTATCATACTTGTCTTCAATCTCAAATACACCATCACCTTCAAAAACACCTTCAAGTTCTTCACTTGGATATTCATCAAACATGAAAACATTCTTATACTCATAATCATCATCACAACATGATTCTCTCACCTCCTTAACAAAGAGGGAATTAAGAACACGCTCACAAACTTTTTCACGAACTTGCAACTCGAGAATTGGTTCTCCATACTTGAAGCATTCGAATATTCCACTTGGTGATCGGTTTCTAGCCTTCAAGGTATCGATTAAAGGTTGATTCTCCGTTGGGACAGCCCCCAAGGACTTCTTCTTACCAAAACTAGTCGAAGAATAGGCATTGTGATTATGATGGAACGGGAAGAATTCCTCCTTGAGCTTCTTCTTCATCTTATCCCAATCTCTAATCCTTTATTTGCCTCTCCTTTGTCGACTAACTTTGAGTTGTGTCCACCAATCCGAAGCTCTCCCTTTAAGGCAACTAGATACCAATTTCACCTTCGTTTCTTCGGTAACATGATAATACTCGAAAATACTCTCAATGGAGTTCAACCAATCAACGAATTCCGGTGGACTCCCACAAAACTTGGGAAGTTCATTATCACCCAACTTTGCTCTACGCCAATGCGGAGCTAACAAAGAATCCTCAAATTGAATTCGAGAATTCTTAACATAACCACTACCTTTGGTTGGAGGTTGCAAGTTACGCGTTCCCTCAATCAAAGTAGTAAATTGTTTACTCAACTCATCGATCTCATGGTTTCGGTTACTAAACTCGACATCTTCACCTTTGTTCACCATAAATCCTCTTCCTCGACCTTCTCTCCTACCTCTACCTCCTCTATGAGCCATAACAACACCACAAATCAACTTCCACAATCAACTTAACCCCAATCAAGCAAAACCCAATCAATTGGGACCCCAAACTTCAACAAATCACAATCAATTAACAATAACAACTCCCAAATACTAACCAAATTGAATCAAATCACTGCAAATCGACACAAATCACAGCAAACTTCGACAAACGAGAGAAACCCAGTTCAACCAGTGATTTCGTGTGCTAAATAGTGATTTCGAGTACCATACATCATGATTAGAGTTCAACCAAAGGATATTCGTACCTTAATTGAAGGTGAACAGTGCCGAAATGGTCTAAACCAGGCTCAAAATCTTGATTCGAGTGGAACCAAGGTCTGTACGAGCCCTAAAAGACTGATTCGAACACTGTGGAGGTACTTCGCAGGTCTGGGTTGCTATTTCGACCCCTAACTTGCTGAAACGAGTTCGAAATCGAGATGTTCGAGACTTAATCGAGTGATTCGAACCCTGTACTGCAACTTCACAAGTCTGGGTCACTATTTCGAGGTTCGATCTGGGTTTGCAAAGGTCAAACAGTGTCAAAAACTTTAGATCTGGCTGTAGAAGGTTTGATTTGGGTGTGAAATGGGTTTTTGATCGACCAAAACAACAAAAATCAGCTCGAAAATGGTCAATCTATGGGTTTTGAGGGTCAAATTTGAGATTTACGGGCTTGGGTTGAGTAGATCTGGAGAAAACAAGAGGTTTGAGAGCTCCGGAGAGGCGAGGTAAGATTTCGGCAAAATTTTCAGGCGAGATGGATGGTCAGGATCGGAGCTCAGTGCTCAGATACTAAATGATGCAAACCGGAATATACCATTAGATATTCTAGAGAGAGAAACTCCCAAAATGGGATACAAAGAGTTAAAACTCTTGATAACATATTCTTAAAATGATGAAAGCTACCAAAATGAAAGACTCACACCCCTATTTATAGATTCAAGATTCTATTAACCCTAAAGACAATATAAATGACAATAGTACCCTTAAATTGTACTGCATCACTCTCATCCTCAAGTTAGTTACAAATATATATAAGTCTTCCCATGTAGCTGATTCTTGTGTTACAAACCATAATCCAAACTCTATAATTAACCCATGGCTCTCTCATTTATTTTGTAGCCAAAGCAAGTCGTAGTTGATAATGGTGTTTAAACTTTTATAAATGGGCTTGTTGAGTAAGGCCGGCTTTCGAGCCTAGCCCGAGGTCCTGGAATAAGGAATTTCATAGATAGAGAGATCTTCCTACCGGTTATTGAGCTTTCTCTGCCTAGGCGTGGATTGTATCAAAGGAGACCCGTTTTACCGATTGTGTTGGTTGGGTGTGTCCTTAGTCTCCCCAGAGACGATTGTATGATTTTTTTGTTCCCATCATGCTTCACATACTAGGCTTTGGCATCGCACCAAGAAATGAAGCTCGTATGTTCGTTCCGTCTGCAACGCTGCAGTAGCATTTACATTCTCCTCATCTTAGAGCAAAATTGGCCCCTAGGAAGGAAAACCCTAAGGTAATAGCAAACCATATAGCATTTCTAGAGACTAGAATTTATCATAAAGGTGTTGTAGATTACTCTACAACCCACGCCTAAAATAATGATGGAAATCAAAATTCCAAACAAGTTAAAATTCGCTTCCACGGCCCACCATTTTCTCCAAACGATGCACATGAGCTTCCACACCAGTAAGAATGGTGTCACAACACCGTTGTCCACAACCAAGATCATGTAATAATTGGTCAAGCTCTAGGGTGCATATTTAAAGCATTTGTCCTACATGCATATTGCTCTTCCGTTTGTAACAGTGCAAGATTCAGAATGGAATGGATGTATTTGTAATGGATGTTGAACAAGTGAGCATAATTTTTTTTGCCTTTTCGATGTTGTTGGAAAGTCTAGTGCGCAGACTTACGTGTATGCATTGTATGGATTTCAATACATCATGTTAATGTAATCGGTTATTTCACTACAAGAAAATCTGCTTTTTCTAGTGTTGGTCTAGAAAATCGTTGCTGAAAGTAGCATTTAGTTGTGCTTTTTTTTAGAGCGGGAGCATAAATTGTAAAAAGCAGGTGTATGCTAACGTTTTCCATTAAGCATCAACACAAACAAAATCTCCAATTAATGGCAAATAGAATCTTCTTTTTTTGGTTTTGTGTTTGCAACTGTGGATATTCTCGACTTTAATTAGCATTAAACATGTAGTAGTTGCAATAGTAAATATTGAGATGTTTATATAAAGGAATGGGAACTTTATCTTTTGAACATACCGTATATCATTTGATACTTTTGAGTTATTTTTTTATTTTGAGTCAAGCCTTATGTTTCATCACGAGAGGACTTGAGGAGCACCATGCTTAATCTAAATGTCAGGCAATACCAGTTTGTAATGTGTCATGGTGGCCTTAGGGCATCCCCAGTAATGGAGTTTGTGTAAGAAATAAGGTAAGAATTAGTCAAATTTTGACAGTTAACAACAAAAAAAAATTATTTTGGCACCCAATAGTGTTGTTAGGGTGAAACTAGTGTAAGAGAAAATGGTGACAGTGATAATGTCAGGTGTAACTGTGTTGGTACGGTAAATTAAGGGAGGGGAGAGAGAAAGAAGCAGAAGAGAAGAGAGAGGAAAAGAGAAGAAAGAAAAAGGCGCACAATGGCAGCCTGGGGAGTGACAGAGGAAAGAGAAGGAGGGAGGGAGAGAGAGAGAGAGAGAGAGAGAGAAGGGAAAAAGGCACGTGGCAGTTGCTGCCCCCACCTATATCTATATTTTGTACATTTTACCAACACTTTAACAACACTATTGCAACACTTTTTACCTTAACAACACATTTTGTCATAACAACACACAAATGTGACCAACTTTTTACACTTTTGTGTCATATAACAACACATTTTTAACTCCACAACTGCGGATGCCCTTAAATGTGTAGATGCAGGAAAAACGCATCACGTTGATAATTCATGATGTTTTATTATGCAATGAGGATGGTGATAATTAATACAGTTGAAATGATTTCCTTGGCATGACTACAAGCTAGGCAAATGGTTTCTTCGGTGATCTGCTAAGAAAGAAAAATGGAATGCTAGGCAGAAAACTATGTGCTTGCAGTCTTGAAAAATGGAATTCTAGGTGGTACAGCAGTCTTGATGTTCTCGATCGTGAGATCTCCAGTGAGTTCAATGAACTATTTAAAAGAATAAATACCATCTTTTTTTATGGACTTCGTACATCAAGGGGAATATAAATTGTATACTGTATAGAACTTGCACGTGCGTGTATACATAAAAGGATTACACATCATAGGGAGGTCTCTACTTAGTTAAATTAATGCTACAATCAGTTACCTACTAATATCACGCAAAGAAAATTCAATTGTTTGTGTCAAAATAACCACTAATTTCATTTTTTGGCTTGTCATTGTCAAAAAAAAAAAAAATAGCAATCCTACTACATTGTTTCAATGATATAAGTTATTTTCTTTTTTTGAAAATGGAGAAGCCAAAAGTTGATGTCAAATTTGGCACAAAAAAAAAAATTACTAATGGATTTGACAGACGAAAGTCAATTTTTCTATCAAAAAATTTATCAAATTATGAGTGTGACAGCTTAAATGGTTCGCGTGTTTACTTACTTTTAAGCCACAAATGGTACATTATGTTTAGACTCTACCGCAAATGCTAGGGGTGAAAGAAAAACCGAAAAACCGAAAAAACCGAAAAAAAACCGACCGACCGGTTCGGTTTTCGGTAGGGGAAAAGTTGTGTCGGCTGACTTCGGACTGAACCGAACCGAACCGAAAAATTATCAGTTCGGTCTCGGTTTCATGGAAATTGGTTTGGACCGAACCCAACCCAACCAAAATCATGCCAATTTGGACCGAATTACCCCGAAACCACCCCTATTTGGACCGAAAATCCAAGAAAACGATCTTGACCCCCCAAAAATAACAAATCCTAGCCGTCCATCTCAATCTTAATGCCGGACCGAAAAAACCGAAAAAAACCGAACCACCCCGAACCGATTGGTCCATTGTTTTTTTCGGTTGGGATCGGTTCCCAGCAAAACCACCCCGAACCGATCGGTTCGGTCCCAGACACCCCAAAAACCGAACCGAACCGACCGATTTTCACCCCTAGCAGATGCTATATTAAAAATGAAGTCAGCTATGATACCTTGGCAAAAAAATAAAGTGCATATAATTCAATTGCATGTAGAAGTAAAAATAAAGTGTAGAAGTAAAAATCAGTGCAAAGCACGTGTCACTTGACTAGTTTCTGCAGAAGATTTAATTTGACCATTATCGATAGTATGCTCAGCAATTTGCTGATGGAAGTTTGTCTGAATAATCAATCATAAATTTTCAAAACTATATATTTCATCCTTTTTAGAGAAACAGATGGAATTTTGGGGCCCTCGAGGGCAATCTAAACTGGTTTGGCATCATGATCGATGTGGGAATTTACTTGGGGAGTGGATGGCACAATAATTTATATCATCTTCATGAACAAGAGAAAGAATGTACCCCCTTGCGGACGAAAAGGGGCATTAATTGCCCATGCTCGAATTTTTTTAATCTCTTTTACAGACCTTACGGAATAAAATCAAAGCAGCAAAATCTAGATTACTTTTAATCTCCCACGGTTGTATTTGGATCCTCCGTTCTAGAGGTGTCAAACGTGACGGGTTGCCACGGGCACGGCACGAGCACGGTTTTGGATGAGCCGGGCATGACACGGCATGGAAGTGGGCCGGGCACAGTACGACACAATATGATTCTAGATAGGCACGGCTCGGACACGGAAAGCATGACATAATAAATACTAATTTTTAATTTACCCAAATTTGTTCTTTTTGTTTATTAAAGAAATTGACTCATTATGTCATTAATAGTAGAATATTAAAATCAGTACTCCTACAATAAGTCTTTAATAATTATTTTTTTAAAAAGGGAGAGTTAATTAAGCATCATGTACAAAAAAATCATTATGATTCCATTCTGAAATTCAAATAAACCCCAAAACACCCTTTATCTCTCCTAATTTTCCTAATATATCTCTTCTGATTTTCCTAATAATTCTCTCCTAATTCCTAACATTTCTCTCTCCTAATCTTTCCTAATTTCTCTCTCTCTCTCTCTCTAAAAATCTATCTTTCCTAATCTTATAATTCTCTCTCTCCCCTAATCTTCTATCACCTAAAATATCAAAACAAATTGGAAATAAATAATTATGCCATTTTGACCTAAAAACACAAGTAAGATTGCATGTACAAAAAAACCCATAAAACATGGTAGATTAATACACCAAAAAAAACCATAAAAAAACGATGAAACATAAGGTAGATTAATCCACCATGAAACCACAACCCAAGCTAAACCATGAAAAACATAGTTGATTAATGCACCTTAAAACCACATGCCAACTTTGGGATTAACTAGGAAACAAAACCCTTGATTTGAGGAATTACAATTATTAGAAAACATATCATAGAACTTGTAACTTGAAATTTTAATAGGGAACATGGTATTTTGCTTTATCATGAATTTTATTAGAAAACATATCATCACACCAGCCCATCCCATTTTTTTAACGGGGAACGAGTGATTTTAATTTTAACAGGGAACATAGTTTTTGGCTTTATCATGTTTTTTATGTGGAAACACCAGAGTGCCAAAGTGGTAAAAGAATATACCACGTTTTATTGCATCAAATCGCCCAATATGGTAAACCAATAAACCAAGTACAATCATGTTCTCTGATAATATGGACTTTTCCTTATTGAATGACATGGTTAATTAATTTACCACCATTATGCACACATGGTGTTCAAATATACAATGTTTTCAAAAAAATCTTCCAAGAAAAATACCTTCAAATGGATAAACCGTTCAGTGGAGCACGACAAATCAATATCAATGAAATTGATATTCAACGGCACGACAAATTTACACGTGATAATTTACATGCTGGCTTCAAGAACATCATTGTTTATGATAAATTTACAAACATGTAAATGTGATAGGTTGAAATATTGATAAACCAAATTAGACTTCAAACACTAAAAGCAATACATACAGATCTGCATTTGTACACATCGGCACTTCAATATACAAGCTTTTATTTTTCGTTTTCTTTACGCTTGATAGCATGGAACCGAGACAGTGAAGAAAAGGGAGCGGGAGCGTCACCAGAGGAAAGTCGCCGGAGGTGGAGGCGATGTTCTACTCCACGATCAACGATGAAGATGGCGGCGTAGGCGCGCGATATCGATCCATAAATATAGAGATAGAAATAGAGGGGAAAGAGAGAGTGGGTGATGATGTTGCCGTTCTAGCGTGGCCGAATGGCAGAGAGAGAGAGAGAGAGAGAGAGAGAGAGAGAGAGAGAGAGAGAGAGAGAGAGAGAGAGAGAGAGAGAGAGAGAGAGAGAGAGAGAATGGGTTTATGGGATGATTTAGGGGTGGCGGTGGGATTTGGGGGAAACCAAATTAGTATATCCCTAGTATTTAGGAAACCATAACAGTGGTGAAATCAATTTACCCGGAGATTTTGGAACCCATAACCGTTGTTCCGTAAAACTAATTAAGGGAACATAAAAAGGATAATATATTATTAGAATAGAATATAATTAAGGAAATATAATTATTGTAATAGGGGCACAATGGTCCAAATTACATTTACAGGATGGAATCATAAAGATTCAAATCTCGTAGGGCGGCATCCTAAGGATAATATTGTAATAGGATGTATAATTAAAATTTCTTTTAAATCGAATAAATAAGAATATATATAGATGTAATTGTTACACGAAAAGAATTATTTTCGGCGAAACTCGGTTGGAGAAGTGCTGGCATGAGCACAACACGATTTAGTAAACATGATGGCACGGCACGAAAGAATCAAGAAAACCTTAATGCCAAAATACAAAACGAACCAACAAATAGAAGTAATCCATACATGAAACAATGGCTTCAACTATTGCACTATGATGGAAGAATAAATCTACAAGCATCATACAACACGATTCCAGAATGAAAAAAACCATGGATCTCATCTGATAATGTTTTATATTTCTAGAGTATGAACCTTTCGGATGAAATTAGATAGTCATTCACTTGAAATGAGATACCAAACCACAAATGCGAATCAATCTTGATCTTTTAGCCCCTTGGTAAGTTTTGTCACTTAAATGCAGTACCACTTTTCTAAAAGCTACATCGTTTTAGCCTTTTAAGGGTAGATGCGAATTTCCACAAGATCTAGTTTTTTACAGGTGAATGCTAGTGGGAGGCCGTAGCGTCGTTAATGGAGAAAAGGCCAATAGCAAATGCTTTTTTGCTGAGCATAACTATTACACATATTTAAAAAATGACTTTGAGCATATTAAATACTTGAATGAAAACAGTACCTCTAGCCATGTGTGATGTGTCATCCTCAGCTAGTTGTGCTAATATGTCACCTACAAAAGCATCTCGGGCTCCTGTTGTGTACACTGCATCCACCTTTAAACCCTCGACTCTTCTGGTGAACTTTCTGAAAGAATACATAACTCTAGCCAGATTCAGATGCCAGTCGCGGAGCAAGGATTGAGAATTCGGGGGGGCCGAATTCAAGGGCGGTTCTAGAATTTTCATCTAGCGTTGACAAAAATGCACAACGCATTTATGATGAAAGCTGTATGCAAAGAAGTCGTCTAATTCTCTTCAATTTTTTTGTGTTTTCACATTAAACCTAATGTCAGACAACTATTATCCTTATATGTTTATTATATATAGGCTTTCATAAGTGGGTCATGTTTGTTTTATTTTGTTAGGGCTATAACAATTTGGTTCAAATTTTGTTGAAAACATTTATTTTAATTTCAAACGAGTAACCATGCGCCAAAAATAGCAAATAAAATTTAATTTATATCTAAATTTTAATTTTTTTTTCGGTGCATTTTTTAAACTGCAGGGGGCCAGGGCCCACTCCAGCCCTAGGCTGGCTCCGCCCCTGTCAGATGCACAGTTATAATTCATGATATGAAAAACTGGAGCCGAGCAATGCAGAACTGGTAGATCATTAGCGCCACCAACAAATATATATGGACCAATTGACCACAAAGAGAGCCCCCTATAATCTCTATTCATCAGTATAATAGGAAAGTGCACCCTAAACCTAATCTCCAAAAACGAGTGACTTACTTTAGTGGTAATTAAAAATAATAATTTATCTTAGTAATAATTAGACATCTATTTTCTAGATCTAAAGGTAATAATCCCTAAACCCGCATTTTTTGCGGCTTCTGCTGCAGTAATATGAGCAGACTTGCATGGCTCTGTAATCAAACTTATGGAACCGTAGTACAACATAACTACAACATAAAAAGCCCCAATTTCTGGGCAAAGAAATTAGGGCAGAGAGGTTAATTTGAGATATACGAATAAGGCCACAAGAAATCAGTATAGAACACCCAGGGGGCTCAACCTCCTCGTCGATTTTTCGTCACCATTTGAACCAACACAAATACATATTGATGATTCACGGAGAGTTGAGCATCGACAATAGAAAACAAGCAGAACCAATTGAAGATTCGCTCAAGCCTTCATGATCGACTTCTGGGTTTTGAGCGTGTGGGACTGGTTTGGGTTTTCTTCTGTCGATTACAATTACAGAGCAGAGAAGAGAGAGAGAGAGAGAGAGAGAGAGAGAGAGGAGGGAGGAGGAGGGGGTGTTTGTACGTGTAATATGAGTTGAAATCGCGTTTTTATCCCTTGAGTTGGGGGAAATTTAAGGCATGTGCCACTTAGGTGAATTTTTTCCGCTAGATTTGTTAACGGAAATCGTCTATTTGACTAAATAGAATGCAAAGTAACAGTTCGAGGACCAAGAAAACAAAATTGATAGTTCAACGGCCATGAACAACAGGTATATAGTTTGGGCGATGTTTTGGAAAAAAAACTCATCAATACCTCCAGAAAAGGAGAGAAAAGTGCCGAAGAAGAAGAAGAGGAAGATGTGGCGGTGGTGGAGAAAAGTGCCGAAGTTGGCAATGGAAAGGCTGAGGAGGTGGGACGCGGAGGAGTACGCGAGACGACGTAACCTCGCGCGGATCAAGTGTGAGAGAGAATTGAAGAAAGTGGACTGGAACATGATGAAGAAGCACTTCCGCACTCCGGAGGCTCTCAAAGCTTACGAAAGATTCTGCGAGGAAGCTCGCTCCGACACCCTCCAACGACTTCCTGGTCTCGTCTACAGGAGGGTAAGCAAATCGCAAACCAAATATATGATCCCAACTTCTTCATTTCAACATTCCCTTTTTTGTTGTTTGTGTTTTTAACTTGTAGATGTAGGAAAAAATAGGGCTTTCCATTTTATTTATTGTTTATATATCAATCAGACAGGCAGTCTGGGTTCTGGACCTTGGTTTATTTAGCTTTCTGAAACAACGAATAGAGGGAGAGCTTAGAAACCCTATTTCATGATTGTTTACTGCTTGGAGTTGGACAGCTGAGAGAATACGAGAGGGGAGAGTAGGAGATACGCGCGTGCGCAGACAAACACACAGAACTAAGACCCTTATTAAGTAAAAAAAAAAAAGAAAGAGAAACAAATTGGGGGATTTTGGTCCCATCAAAGTTTTCAATCTGAGGCATATGGAACTTTGCAAACAATTACTTCTCCCAGAGCAGGGGTTGGTTGGCCTTTCCTAGATAAGCATCCAAAGGGGAATCTTTTGTTTTGCTTCTCCACAGTCCACACTATGCAAATGAGCCTTCAGTTAGCTGTGTTGCTTGTTATTTGGCGAGAGCTCTATTTCCGGCGATATTCTTTCCAACGTTCGTTTCTTAAGGGGCATTTCCGGTAGTGATAAACTTAGGATGTGTGTGTTATTAATGACAAAACTTAGGATGGGTTTCCACTAATGAATAAGTTGTAGTGAATGAGCAAGTGGTTTCCAATGTGAACCTCCAAAAATATGCAATATGGTTCTTGTTTGATAGTTCTCGATTAGTTCTATAATACAAAGTCGTCAAAATCATGAAAAACATTATAGATTGAAAGATGTATGACGTGGCAAATTGGTAAATTGCATGGCTAGTCAATGGTAGGGAAAATGGGGTATTTAAATTTTTTTGTTACCGGAAACCCAAAGGTAAAAGTGCACAAGTTTTTAACCCTTTTTGCTGAGGGAAACCCCCCCTAGCATGCCTACACATCCTGGCACTATAGGACCTGTTCCGGTATGTCAGCATCTGGCCAAGCACGATGTCTTTGTTCAACTTCACGCAACCATTGAGCTTCTGCTTCTCTTTTAGCTCTGGGTACCGCCGCGGATTCGGTGTGAAACAATTTGCTCTGACCGTTACTATGTCAGATCTAGATTACCTTCCACTGGTCAAGCTGCCAAACACTACACTACAATAGTTGTCTTTGACATCTAAAGTCCTCAATTTTCAGCGTGTCTCGAGACCTACTTCCCCTCAGGTATGCCACATGCTCCCTAAACCCTTCCTTGTCAGTCTAGGGGGAAATGTGAACAGAAGTTGATGTGATCACTCTCATGGTGTGATGGTAGTAACTGGTAAACTCTGATCGAGGATATCATTGTAACATATGAATCACGAATTGTCCACTCATTAGGAACCCATAGATGTGTCGATGTACGTACCGTGTCAGTAATCATGACAAAAAAGAAAAAAAAAAGTATTAGTTTTGGACCCTACTCAGTTCGCTACATGTCTGTCACTTCTTGGCTATGTCTATCCTCTATCGTGAGAACAACCCTTCTTGGGCACTTGTTTACATGTAATTATCGACGTTTTACATGTGATTATCGACGTCTAAGTAGACATAAGTATCTTATACCTAAAAGAATGTATAGAGCATAATCCTGCTGAAGATTCCTATAGAATTTAGTTAAATGAGGTGTATGTGTGGTCGAAGCTGTATTAGGAGGATGAGGGAAATGTTGTAACCTTTCATGGCTGCTAAAGTTTGTCTGATTATTAACTACTATCGTCCATTAGTCTACAAATTCATGTTAGGGGACTAGATATTAGATTTCCTTGGCATAAGATAAATTGTCCTTTATTTTTTTGTAAATTACTCACTGAATATGTAGTGATTCACTACTTCAAGTTTTTGTAAAAGCTTTACTTAGATTTAGAATCTCCAATGTAATGTTCTAAGTTCTCGCAAAAATGTGAAGTTCCACCAAATATTGATAGTGAGTGGGGTGAGAAATGGAATTTAGATTTGTGTACATGGAAATTGCCTAGCTGTAATATGCACCAAATTCTATGCATCTGCCTGCAAAATAGTAAGCATTGTATATAGTATATAAACTTAAACCTATAGACAGCTCGCACTGGATTTAAATGTCGTTTTTTGAAATTCGTGTTATTCTAAAATTATCTATATCTTTGAAATTGTACATTTTTCATGATCTTGAAAACTTTATATAATAGAACTAATTGAGATTTATAAAAAAAAAATCCATATTGCATGTGTTTTGGGACTTGTATTGAAAGATATAGACAATTTAAAAATGAAACGAATCTCAAAAAGCGACACTTAATACCGGAGGGAGAGAGTAGTAATATACATGCACACTTTCATAGCGATTGCGATGAAAGCAGTGTCTGTAATTGTGGATAAATAGCTGGGAATTGCAGAATTGTATGGACTGCCATAGTCTTCACTACGTTTTATTATGGAGGAGCGGAGTTTTGGTGGAGGGCTTCCTTGGTGGAGTGAGGGCAGAGAGGAAATCTGAAGAGGGAGGGAAGGAAACAGAGATAGGGGTGACATTCTCCCCAGGAGAGAGAGAAGAAGAAGAATGTATATGGGAAAAACGAAAAAGAACAATGTGATGTGTACCATATTACTTTCCTTCCATTTTCCCCCTACTTCGAGATAAAAGAGTGGGGGGAAATTGTCCACATGCAGTAATTTTTCCCCAAAAACCATAAGGTTAAAACAGTTTTCTTTGTATAAAAAACCCATGGGAGAACTGCCCTCAGTTTTCGCTACTTGCGTTTGCCCTCTTCTATTGGTTCTTTGGAGTCTTGGGCGTTAGACCTTAGGGGTTGTATGCTGTTGCTCTAGGTTGCATGCTATAGACAAAAAGTTCAAGTTTACTCGTCAAGTGTAAGTTTGGGCCGTCAAGTGTTGAATCTTGGGTCTTGTACTTTGACAGGTCTTCATTCGTGAACACTTAAGACCTTCTATCAATAGGTACTCAAAAAATGTGTTGATCAAACGCACTACCATAGCCTCCCACAATACTTTCAACGCAAGATCTGCATCTTTAATGGCTGTATAACTACTGAATACGATTCTCATTGTCAAGACTCAATCCTATTCCTTTTACACCGCTGTCAGATTTTACTGTAATGCTTATGTACTTGTAACCACCTTTGCATGTTCCATGCCCTTGATTGAATACATGTTGTGAGAGCATTGCTGAAATTATAATTATTAGGCTAATTTGTATGGTAGCATGTCTAGGAAACAAGAATCTATTACAATGTACATGATTGGATTATAAGTACTGATCTGTACATTAACAGAAGATTTTGGCACAGCATTTCCTGATATATTTTCATAGCAACATTTAAAGGTATATCTACAAAAACACCGTTTACATGGACATCCAATCGACCTTCCCTAGTTTTACATGTTACAAATGAACCCAAACATCACCTATTTTTCAAGCTTCTTGGAGCACACTGACAATCGTCACTCTATAAATCCACCCTTCACTTTAACTTACCCTCGTAGTTCAAAATATAGGGTGTTACATTACATATAGGCCGATGGTCGTTCCGTGTGCATATTCTGATGTTCCGTTTTGGATATGCATATGTTCCGTTTCTGATATGCATGAATAGATTGGCAAGACAAAAATATAGTTATACTGTCCGATCGGATACTGCATCATTTCCTTAGTTATACAAAAATATGTTCCGTTTCTTGCGAAATTAATCCAGGTTGCATTAATGTCATTTTTCTTCCTTTTCTTCACTGTTGGTTCTCTTCACTTGTGTGAAATACTTAGATTTACTCATTTAGAGCTTGAAACTTCAACATTCAAAGGTTGATCTTTTGTCCTACATATAAAATGGTTAGTGTTGAGCCAAACCACATCATCTCCTAGTTTGAAGCAAATTCTGAAATATTTCTAGTCTCGTACACGCAGAGACGAGTAATTGAGTGGAATTCATTACATTGAACAATTATGTTTTACCATATGAGGTTAACGATTTTATGTTTTTTTGGGCCATCCATTCTATGGCCACTTTGTTAGAGCATGTATTAGCCACTAATATTGTTGTCTTATTTGTATTGTACCATTGTGCCAACAGATATTGGCTTTTGTTTGCTTTTGTACTAATTATTTGTTCTAGTAGCGTTTACAATTGCGTCCATAACCACTTACCAAGAAACTAAGAAGAGGCCAATAGCAAGGCCCCATTTATCTTGGAAAGTGAGTGAGACACAGAAACCCTATACCTCCCTATACCTTTTTTTTATGGGTAAAAAAAGGAAAGAGTTCATTGCCGGGGCCTGCGTCCTTAGCATATCAATTGACCTTCCCAAAACTTCAATAACCACATTAAATGAAAACGGGAATAACGGGTTTCCTTGCCTTAAAACTCTAGAGGCCTTGAAATTGTCCTTACACCAGTGATTGAAAACGAATAAGCAGAAACTTGCATGGGGGTGGCGAGCTAGGTTTTATCGTAGGACATGGATATATTGCTGTCCATATATTGGAAGAGGTGGGAGGTTTGACGAGGGAGAATTTTTCCTGTTGTTTGCTACCTGTTTCTTCTTGCTTCTTTTTTGCTTCCTCTTTCTTCTGTTTCCTTTGGCAACCAAAAAGATACAGATACAGATACAGATACAGGGAAATTGGTAATGTTACCTTGGAAGGTTACACGGGTTAGGCAGCAGGGAGTCACAACGGTATTCCCTCGGGCACTTGGCTTCCCTTGAAGGTTACACAGGATTGTGGCGAAGAGTCATAACAGTTCTCTTATCCACTTTAACTGGGCAGTGAGTCGTATGTGGGGGGGCATATTTGGATTTTGGCAAAAGTAGAAACAGTTTGATTTTCCTTCACTCTTTTGAAATAGAAGATGAAATGTCATTTTACTGCCCTAGAGCTAGGGTTGTATGATATATAGGCTCTGAACTCTGAAGCAATTTGTATTTTGTGTGGTCAGTCGAAGGGCCAGGCCTCCACAAAACTCCTGTCCACTTTGATGTATCTCCATTGGAAGCTACTTCCATGCGACGTATAGCTTTTCCTTAATATTTATTTTTTTTTGTTTTTGTGTTTCCATTTATGTGTTTGACTGTTGATGTCATTGCAGTGCCCTGATCCTTACTTCCAGTATTATTATGGAAAATTAGCGTACCTTCCTTTCCATGAGAGAATGCGTTTGAAATGGAAAGATGGGAAGAATCTGCTTCAGGAAAGGTTGCCTCAAGTCAAGATGGTAGGGTTGGGACTTGCAGTGGTGGGTTCAGCTTTCGCGCTGGGTTCAGCTTCAGCTGCTTGGATGTTGGTCGGAACTGAAAAGGAAAAGAAGAACTGAGCATTGAGTACTTTTTGTTGGGCTATAATTTCGGGCTAATGTAGCTTAGTGCAACTTGTTGGGTTCCTTTGTGTGGCAAATATCTATCTTTTGGACACAAACTGCACCTATGTAGTTACGGATTACCTTGTGTTATTAGGATTTCCTTAATGACACTCGTCGCAAAACCATTGTAATACTTCAAAGATATTAGATAGTGATAACATGATTTTAGAGATGCTAACGAAAGTAACCAAACTTCATATAAAAATGTTAAAAATGTTTGACAAGGCGGCATAAAAATTCGCCTTTTAAAATGAGTTGCACACTGAAATAATCCAATTTCAATATCTTAATAGAACAATTTCATACATCAAATTCACCTAGGATTCATCACACTAAAGCATTGTAGCATCTCTATTTTGGCTGGGGTAATCCACTTCTTGTAGGGCGTTTATCCCCATGTTAAAGAACAAATGCGAACGCATAGTACACTACAAAATACCATCTCCCTAAATGCTTTATTGATGCTCTATGAGTTAGATGCAGTCCGAGAAAGTTAGAACTTGTATGATTGTATGTACTCTAAAAAAACAAAAATGATAGAGGTACAACAATTAGTCTCTAATATGACTCTAACACACTCACTTGTTGAAATTGGGAAGAAAGCGGGTTGTGTGGAGTAAATTGTGGGTTGCGAATAGCGGCCGGTGCTGATATATATCCCTAACTCCCTTAATTACATCTTTGACTGAAAAGTTCAATAAGACAACTAATAGCTCAAAGCCAGTTTCCTTTCTCTCACTTAAATCCATGGTAATTCCAAAAGTTGCAAGACACTAATTAGAACGAAAATAACACTACTACTCAAGCGCACATGTGGGTGCCAAAGCACTCGTTCCATAGTACTACAAACTATTTAACACATAAATTTATTCACTTATGTACAACATGCCCCCACAATAATAATTTATTAGAGTTAGCCACATAAATTCATATCTAAAAAAAATTCAATACGGGTCTCTACATCATACATAGAAGGCGAGTTTGATTGGGGGGAGTAGTGTAGTGGTGAGATTGGACTACTAATCCCATCACCTCTCCCAATCCCATGTTTGTCTTGTTTTTAGTCCCGGGACTATTAGTCCCTACCGGACTAGATGTTAACTTTACCAAGTGCCCCCTAGATGGTTAGGATAACACATTAGGACTATTCTATGTAATTAAAAAATTAATTCTGTTATACTTCTAGTAGAAATATCTTCAATGCAACCGTAGAAATATCTTTCCCCGGAGGCAACGGTAACTGGAATAGTCAAAAGATTTCTGTTAGGAATCCATGCATTAAGATAAATATCTTCAATGCACCTCAAATGATTGAGCACTTCAATTGGTTTGTTTACTTCTTGTGGCAATATATCTTTTCAAACTTTCAACTCAATCTATAGATCCCTTCCATCAATATCAGAAACCCCCGCATGTTTTAAGCATTCCTCAAGGTTGGCAGAACACTTCATCAAACATTCATCATTGGACTTTTTAAAGTCAAACAAAAAGCCAAAGTTTTTCTCATATACTTTGAATTGTTTGAACCTATTCTTGAGTGAAGAGCGAGTTTGGTCGCTAGTAAAAAAACTTATCCATAGCTCCTCTTCTTGAGATTCAATTAATTGTTCGACTCTTCGCTTCTTTTTTCTTTTTTGGCATCTAGAAGGGTAACTTCGGCGAGGTGGCATCAAGATGATGAACTAAGGCTAAAAAGTAAGAGACGTTTACGGTTTACTATATACACCATAGATTCCGAGAATACGCACAAGCTTTAAACAACTATATGATGGAGAACTATTATATATGATATACAATACATATATTCCTTCCCTAGATTCCTAGAATAGCAGGTTTAACTTTATAATGGAAAGAGGGATTTATGAAAGGATTATAAAACAATAGGACACACAAAAACAAGTATTGAGGTATTTAAATCTCATGAAATCCTTTTGCCCAAAAGGGCAAAGATCTTACCTTCAAATTGTAGAATCTACTCAGTGCAAAAAGCAGAGACCCCAAATACCCAATTTGTAATTTTTTTCTCATTCCTTTGAAAAATTTTGCAGTTAAAGTTAAACTGGGTTGGGCAGTTGAGCTTCCAAAAATCAAAATGGACCTTTTTTTGCTTAACATACCTATACTGCTAACATATAGGGCCTAGGGGCCCTAAAATTGAGCTTTTTTTTCTCTTTTTTTTTGTTTTTTTTATACCTATAAGCAGAGACATGGGCCTATTGGCCTTAGCCCAGGACTGGCTCACCGATGACCTGCCCCTGTGTGCCCACTAAGGTTTTGGAGCTAGGTGGGCGGCTGCGCGGGCGGCAAATGGCTTCAATTGTGGCTCCATCGGTGTTGTGGGCTTCTTTATTTGTTGGTTGTTATGGTGGCGGCAGTGGTGGTTGGGGTGGTGAGGCTGTGGTGGTGGTCGGTTTGGTCGGAGATGGTGAGTTGAAAGTGGTGGTGGTGACAAATTTGAGGTTTTTCATGTTTGATAGTATGATGGAAGGGATGTTGGCGTTGACGGCTAGTGATGGCGAAGACTGTTAAGTCGATGAGGTTATGGAGGTGGTTGAGGAAAACTCCAGTGAGTTTTTTAAGGTCGTGGATGGCGGTGAAGGAGTGGAGGAGATAGAAGAGGTGGCAGTAGGGGGTGGAGTCGCCGCAGAGGATACTGGTGAGGTTGGGATGAAGATAGCAAAGGTCTTTGGAGGTGGGGATGCTAAGGGATTGTAGGGCTCTGAGTTGTTTAGGGTTGAGGAGGGAGAAAAAACCATATGGACGAATGTTGATGAAAATGCCCTTGCCATTAACAGTTAATTTGGATGGAGTTAGCTCTAGGGACTATATAAACACGCATTATAAACGTTAGGGATGCAATAGACACTATTTGTGTATTGGGGACCAAATTGACACTTTCGATAATATTTTGGGGACCATCCGTACAAATAACTAATAAGTCGAGGATTATGATTGGAAAGGACTTGTCCAACATTTAATCCCTTACATAAACAACCATGGGATAGGGAGGATTAATCACCAAATAGTCCATGGACTATTTAGTCTCTGAACTAATAATCCCAGAGCTATAATACTTCCTAATTTAATCTGTAATGACCCGTATTTTCATATTATTTTTCGGAAATAAAGTTGGCGAAATGTGAGGAATTGATTAAAATGTTTAAATGATGGATTGTTAAGTGTGGTGAACTAGTTTGGGCCTTAGTGCGTTACACAAGTCAATATAGGGACCGGGGGTGTAATTTTTTTTTAAATGTGTATTAGTGGTGTAGGTGAGGAGAGAGAAAATCACATCATCTCCCCACCCAAGGAGGCCAACCCCTCTCTCTCTCTCTCTCTCTCTCTCTTTACCCTCCATTGTTTTCACTTTTCTTCCACAAATTCTTCCAAAAACTCCACAAATCCACCCAACCCTTGCACAAATCCTTCAACCTTTGATCATTGGAACTTGGTATCTTCTTGTCTTGGCCATGGAGGAGCTTTGTCTGGTGATTTCTAGAGTTTGGAAGCTCGGGTTTTATTCTCACTTGGATTACAAGCTTTCTTTCACTTGAGGTAGGGAAATTTCTACACTTTCGAAGTGTATTGAGGTGTAGTGTGTGTATTTTTCTCTCATGTAGTCAATTTCTCTTGATTTCTTGAAAGCCCTCTTTGAAACCCATTTCTCTAGACATTTCATTAATTGGTTGTTGAACCATGTCTATGGTTGATTTCTAGACTAAATTATTGTTCTTATTATCCTATTGTTGCTTGTTGGTGAATCTAGAGTTTTGGTTTGGGTTCTTTGATGAATCTTGGATTAAATGTTGTTTGGTTCATGGTCTTGTTGAAGTTCCACCATTTGCCATGTTTCTCGGTCCATTGATACCACCAAAATTTGTCTTGAAACCATAAAGATGAATTTTGGATGAGAAAATCAAGTTTGGGACGTCATTGTTCAATTTTTGGCCAATTTGATGGTCTCCTATCGATAGGACTTGATATCCTATTGATAGGAGTTTTCATTTCAAAATTGGTCAATCTGATGACCCTCTTATCGATAGAATTTTTTTCTCCTATCGATAGGAGCCTCTGATGTCCTATCGATTGGACTTTACCTCCTATCAATAGGAGCCTCTGTTGTTTCAAAGTGGCCAATCTGATTTGAGTCCTATTGATAGGACCTGATCTCCTATCAGTAGGACCCCTTCAATTCATGAAAAAGTGCTTGGGCCATGTTTCACTTATCTTGTCTTGTTTATTCGAAGTTATTGGTTGTATATCGTTGTCCGGAAGAGTCTTGATGACTTTCTTGACACTCGGGTCGAAATTACTTTTATGGACACGTTCGGGTGATACGAAACACGAGGTTGGCGTGAAACCAACACATGAAATTGAGATGATGAGACACAGGGACACCGTAACGATACTAGTGAGCATGAAATGAAGATTAGAATGTGAATCATGTGACACGGGGCCTGAAAGGGTACACCCGGAGTGACACGGGGCCCGAAAGGGTATGCCCGGAGTGACACGGGGCCTTTATGGTATGCCCGAAGTGACACGGGGCCTATATGGCATGCTCAGATGATAATCAAATGTTTAAAAAGAATGAGATGTATATGGTAAATGTGTAGGACACATGTGGCGTGTCGGGTGTGTGTCGGGTGCGAGTTGAATACGAGAGACGATAATAGATGAAATCTAGTAACTTATGTGTTGCTTTCAAGTCCTTTAACCATTTGGAACTCTCTCTTAATTCTTGTTACATGACCTATACTTTCTTGTCTATTACTCATATACATTTCATTGCATTTAGGATTGTTAGACTTTTCTCTACTGGGCTAATGAGCTCAACCTTACAAATTTCAGGTACCCAATACGGAGCATGACTTGGATATGCTTGGAGTGATTGCATGCATGTTTTGAAAGGCTCAAAGGAGGAGTTATAGCATCATCTTTAGACTTATCACTTTTGAAATAAGATGATTTTGTAACTCCATTTGATATTACATTTTGACTTGAGATTGTAATAACTTTACACTTATATTTTTTTAATTTGGGGTTTGGGTACCCATAGACCATCGTGTATTTTGATGTTGACTTTGACTATTAAACTTAGACTTTTAACGTGGCCCATGGACTTGTTGACTGTCCACGTGGAATTTCTTTATGAATTATCCTTTAAATTTTGAGGGCGTGGCATAATCTCTCCAATCAAACAGGGCCATAGTCTAGTAGAAACAACTTGACTATAAAGTAGCTACAAACAAGTTCTCCAGAACCTTCTAGCTTAGCAGAAACGCCACCAAAGCTAGTGTTTGGTTAAATGACAATATTAACTCATTACTTACTCTTTTATTTAATTTTAGTCCATAGATTTAGGCAACTATAATTGGTGTCCTTATTTTGTTTAAAAGAATTGTAATTAAACCTTATTAAGACTAATTTTAGTAAAAAGTTGTTTCATGGCTAGGAAATATTTAAGTTGTAACAATTAACATTTTTAAAGAAAAATGGAGTGGGATGGGAAATATTATAGTTTGATTTCTTCTTTTTCCAATGTAATAGTAAGTTTTATTAATATAGGGGCGGGGGGATAGCCCTTACTAGCCCCCCTCTAGCTCCATCTTTGCTTATATTTCTACAGCCGATAGGTAACAATCCTCCTTGCACATTCATCGCTCAACGGGTCCTTTACTCAAACATTCCTCACATAACCACTTTTTTATTCAAACACTCATTACACTACCACTCCTTCTACAATGCTGCCAAGGTGAAACCCTCACGTGCACCCATTAGACGCTACCACCACGTGCCCCTACCCTCATCTCTCTCACCATATGCGGCGCATGTCGAGGAGTGAAATTGTCCTCTTGAAAATCGTTAGAGATCCTAATGGCGGCATGTGTGAAAAATAACTCAAAAGTTTTTTTGTGGTTCGGTTTTGGATGAGTTGAATCGATTAGTTTTCTCTGATGGGGGAGTGAGAGTGGGTTAGATGCATTTATGGGAAATTAGATGGTAGTATGGTACACACATGCACAAAAGCATCCATGTTTAATTCACCTATCCCCAATATGGCCACGTGCAGTCAATGCCACTCACTCTATTAGTTTTTAGAGGGAGAGAGACGACAATGGATAGATTGATGAGTTATTATAAAGTATAAGTGTTTCTGTGGCATTTCGTGAAGGTTAGGTGCCTCTGTTTGATTTTGGTGAAAGGTCAGGGGTTATTTTGAAATTTCAACCTGTCACGTGTAGTCCATGTCACCCATTTTGTTACTTTTTTAGACAAAAAATGACGGTTGGGGGAAATGGATGAGTTATTTAATATTAGAGGTATTTATGTGATATTTCCGGAAGGTAGGGTGCCTCTGTGAAATTTTGGTCAAAGATCAGAGGTTATTTTGAAATTTTCCCAAAAATGGATACAGAGAATATTGTGCTCCCTCCTCCTTTCTTGTGACGACGCCAAAAACACCAACACCCATCTCTCTCTCTCTCTCTCTCTCTGATATTGAGCTGATATTATGGTGTTTTTCATCCCTAATCTGCTGCGATGGTGATTCTGCTGTCCCGATTAGCTTAGGGTTCGTCATAGAAGGTTCCAGTTTTTTCCTCTTTGTTTTCTATTTCTATCGACATTGATAGAGAGAATCCATTTGGCTTCTGCGGTTTAAGATTTTGCTTTTAGGGTTTCAGTTTAATTCAGTGTGTCGGAGAGAACTTTGCTGTGCATTTGGGTATGTATTATAGTGTAATAAAAGCATCTTTTTGTTTCACTTACATTTAAATCCTTTTACTGTTTCAGTTTAATTCAGTGTGTCGGAGAGAACTTTGTTGTGCATTTGGGTATGGATTATAGTGTAATAAAAGCATCTTTTTGTTTCACTTACATTTAAAGTCGTTAAGAATGTTTTTTTTTGGTTTCAGAAGTGAGCTTTGACAGATGGCCGAGTTAGATCCTGAGTGTCATTCTGG
Organism: Vaccinium myrtillus; assembly: GCA_016920895.1. Taxonomy (NCBI): domain Eukaryota; kingdom Viridiplantae; phylum Streptophyta; class Magnoliopsida; order Ericales; family Ericaceae; genus Vaccinium; species Vaccinium myrtillus. Next base: position 9,631,105 of record CM029274.1, read on the forward strand.
AGCAGTGTCATTTGGTCAACAGTACCCCCCGGCGGACTGGTTTTCAATTTCTGAACACCTTGACACTGAAAAATCTTTTGAGGATTATGCCAAATTTCGTTCCTCATTAATGCACATCTACACATCTCTGACCACCAGTCCTCTTGTGCTCGGACTCCACAACAAAATGGAGTTGCCGAACGCAAGATTCGACATTTATCAGAAGTTATGCGTGCAATGTTATTTCAAATGCAAGTTCCTAAGTCTTATTGGAGTGACGCAGTTCTTACCGCCTGCAATTTAATTAATCGTATGCCATCTACTGTTCTTAGAGGTCAGATACCCCATCAGGTATTGTTTCCTGGTCGCCCTCTTCACTCATTACCCCTTTGGATTTTTGGGTGCACGTGTTATGTTCATGCTCTGGATTCTGACCGGAGCAAACTTGACCCCCGCTCCATTAGGTGTATTTTTCTTGGTTACTCTCGGACTCAGAAAGGGTATAAGTGTTATTCTCCATCTTTACGTCGTCATTTTGTGTGTGCTGATGTCACATTTAATGAGTCGCTCCCGTTTTATTCGAAGCCTGTCAGTACAAATGATCGGTTTGCATCTGAGTCTGTGTTTCCTATAGTTGTCCCATGAGGTACTGGTCTTCCTCCACCAAAACCTTTGCAGGTATATGTTCGTCGTCCTAAACTTCCACCAGTGCCATCTCAGCCAGCACAATCTCAGCCTGAGCCATCTGAAGAACCAGCTCCACCTTCGCCCACCGCTCCGTCTTCTCCTCCGTTGCGGGATCTCACCGACCTTGATCGTCCTATTGCCCATCGTAAAGGTATTCGGTCATGCACTATACATCCTATTGCTCAGTTTGTTTCCTATAATCATTTGTCACCGTCCCTTCGTGCTTTTACTACTTCGGTCTCTTCCGTTTTTGTTCCTAACACTGTTCAGGAGGCTTTATCTATGTCTGAGTGGCGGAAAGCTATGGAGGATGAGATGTCTGCTCTTCATCATAATGGCACTTGGGAGTTGGTTTCTCTTCCTGCTGGTAAAACTACTGTTGGTTGTCGTTGGGTATTCACAATCAAGTATCATCCGGATGACACTATTGAGAGGTATAAGGCCCGCCTTGTGGCCAAAGGCTATACACAGACATATGGGGTTGATTATGCAGAGACCTTTTCCCCAGTTGCCAAGATAAACTCTGTTCGGATTCTTATTTCTCTTGCTGCTAATCTAGGTTGGCCCTTATTTCAATTGGATGTCAAGAATGCCTTCTTACATGGTGATCTGCTCGAGGAGGTCTATATGGAGCAACCTCCTGGGTTTGTTGCTCAGGGGGAGCGTTCTCGGGTTTGTCGTCTTCGCAAAGCCTTATATGGTCTAAAGCAGTCCCCTCGAGCTTGGTTTGGTCGGTTTAGTGATGCTGTGCTGCAGTTTGGTATGCGTCGTTCCCATTCGGATCACTCTGTTTTCTCTCTTCAGTCAGAGCGTGGAAAAATAGTGTTGATTGTATATGTAGATGATATCATTATTACTGGAGATGATCAGAAGGGTATTGAGGAGTTGAAGCAGTTCTTACAGCGACAGTTTCATACTAAAGATTTGGGTACGCTACGGTATTTTTTGGGTATTGAGGTAGCAAGATCCAAGGATGGCATTAGTTTGTCCCAACGGAAGTATGCATTGGATATTCTTGAGGAGACAGGTTTATTGGGAGCAAAACCTGTGGAGACCCCAATGGATCCTAATGTGAAACTTTGTGTTGATCAGGGGGAGATATTTCCTCATCCAGACCGGTATCGTCGCTTAGTCGGTAAGTTGAATTACCTTACCAATACACGTCCTGATATCTCTTTTGCTGTCAGTGTGGTGAGTCAGTTTATGTCAGCACCTCGACTTCCACACTGGGAAGCTTGTCTTCGTATTGTGAAATATCTTGAGGCTCATCCGGGACGTGGTCTGTTTTATCGGTCTAATGGACATTTACGGATTGAAGCCTTTACCGACGATGATTCGGCAGGATCACCATCTGATAGACGATCCACTACTGGGTACTGTACTTTTGTTGGAGGCAATTTGGTCACATGGAAAAGCAAGAAACAAACAGTGGTCGCAAGGTCTAGCGCAGAAGCAGAGTATCGGGCCATGGCACACACATCTTGTGAGATTGTGTGGTTGAGAGCTTTACTCAAGGAGTTAGGTTTTGAGGTGGAGTTACCTATTCCTATGTATTGTGATAATCAAGCGGCAATACATATTGCTTCAAATCCAGTATTCCATGAGAGAACGAAACATATTGAAGTTGATTGTCACATTGTTCGTGAGAAGATAGATGGTGGTGTGTTATCTACTCCATTCGTTTCTACAGGAGCACAGTTGGCCGACATCTTCACAAAACCATTGTTTAAACCGCGTTTAGAGTTTTTATGTAACAAGCTGGGATTTTGTGATATTTATTCTCCAGCTTGAGGGGGAGTGTTAGAATAGCTTATCAGTGCTTATTAGTATTTGTCCCACATTGGCTAGCTAAGTAATGTATCTAGTCGTCCCATAATATAAATAAAGGTTTCATGTGTTAGGGTTCATTAACACCCTACACTTCTCTCTCTCTCTCAAACAACATCTATTATCAGTGAGAATGAGGTTGGTTTTTTTCCAGTATGATTATTTACTTCTATGCTGCCTTTATTTTACTCCATATCTTGCCTATGAAACCTCCGGAAACTGGAACAAGTACAAGTATCTGGACAAGGACATTATTAGTTTAGACTTGCTCCATCTCAAATGTCAACTCCTCAACATTCTGGGCATATTTTGCAACTTATGAGGCTCTGAATTGATAGGTTAAGAATGAAGAATTGTATGGAAGGGTGAATAATTGACTTGATAATCGGTTAGAACGTAATGCACATAGAAGGAATAGGATTTGTGAGAAATTTACGTTTTGGTAGAATAGAGGACTTAGAGTTCTTGTTCGCAGTTGAGACATACATAGATTTGTAGAGTGAAAGGCTAGGCTTCAGTCGTTTGGTTCTAAGGTTATCACACCCTAGAGGGATGCACTCAGAACATCTCTAGAATAGCAAATGACTTTGAAGGTTGTCTTTGCTCCTTCATTTTCTTACTTTTTTTTTTGGGAATGCTGATGGTAATGTAATACTAAACTCTATCTTTGGAAACCAGTGAACTTGGAAGGCTAGTGCCGCTAGTCATGGTAATGAGTTTGACCTGATGATATTAGTGGATGCATAAAATGAAAGTGGGTATTGGACAAGGAGGTAGCGGATGTTTTGGCTAGTTGGAGGGTTGCGAGAATTGGGAAGAGGCGCAAAAAAGCGTTGTACCTCGCCCCTTTATGCCTCATGTGGCTAATTCGGTTGGAGCGTACTAGATTATCTTTCCAAGGAGTGCGATGAAGAGTCGCTTTTTGGTTATCCTGTATAGTTGGGTTACGGGTATAGCTACCGCTTCCCTCGATTCTTTTGTGGATTTCATGGATACACTTATATGTTATTGCTTTAGACCTGTTTTGACGGTTTTCATTTTTGGTGTAAAGTACTGAATCCTCTCTTTTCTCATGTGTTTATATAGAAGATTTCAGTCGTAGTTTATTTTCCCACAAAGGCCTGCGCCCCCTCTTGGCACGTTTCCTAAATTATAAGTAGTTTAGCCGTTAGTGAGCTTGTGGAGCTTTTAACTGTCTTTGTATTATTGGCGATGTGGATCATGAGTTGAGATAGTCTTTGAAATCAAGTCATTGCATGAGGTGATCTGGTGATGTTGGGTAACATGGACCATGTTTTTGTAGGACTAGTGTCTGGGGGTGAAGGCTCCTACAAATGGAGTCTTCTTCCATGGGTGGCAGCACGTAGAAAGACTTCTACCTTTAACAATCTCCGAGGAGACAGATTATGTGGATTAGTAATGCATGCTCAAGAAAAGCAGGGAATTGGTGATCCACCTCCTCATCCATTATGAGGTTACCGGGCAGCTATGGTCTTTTTGCCTTGGCTTGGTTGGAGTTGTCTGGATTTTCCTGTCAACGTTACAGCTCTTTTCCACTCTTGGCGTGGTGCTAGAGTGGGGAAGAGGAGAAGGCTTGGGTCTTGGTATAATTGGTGATTATGCGGATTGTTTGTGGGAGAGGAACAACAAAACATTTAATGGGAAGGAAGTATTGCACAATTAACTTCGGGGCAAGTTTTTATCCATTTTGTATAGGTTGACGAATGGACTCCATCTGTCCTTTAACCAAGGATTTTGTAGTCTTTTATGTGATGGTTGTACAGATTCTATAGGATTTGCTTTTTTCTCAGAGATGTAGGTGGATTTTCCCCATCTATGTTTTGAAAATCACGTAATAACCAAAAATCAATACACATGAAAGGAGTTATGCATGACTTAAATCTTTCACCTTTCTGTTCTACATCGACTTGTTGGGATTCTAGAAACTCTCCCTCAAGCTTCCTTCTTAGTCGGGCATTTGGATTTGGCATTGCTTGTTTGGTTTTGGCTCCTTTTCATTGATATTATCTTCTGGTCCTGTTGTGTAGCAAATTGTCTAGTGATTTTATCAATGAGCAACCATTAAAAGCAATATATTTCTCTGTTTTTGGGTTTCTTCCTAGACGAGCTCACCTTGGCTAGTGTAGTAAACTTGTTTTCTATTACAGGTCATTCGGAAGGGCTTTGTATGGTTTTCTTTTGGCCATAAAGTTTTGGTTGCTTCCTTGACTAACTGAGAAAAACAAGTTTTAGGGACATCTAACATTCATTTTAACGCTAGATTTTGTGCACCATATTTTGATTCATCTCTTCTTCGATCCAGGATTTCCAGCAATCCTTGACTTCTTGGATACAACAGGATTTTCATACCTGGTTAATATTTCACTCTACCTCCTCTTATTAAGACCCTAGAATGCTCCTGCAAATTATGACCTTTGCTTGGTTGCGCTTGATCAGATAAAAAAATGCAGAGGATGCATACTGGTCAGTGAGGGTAAGATGAGGATGCCAATGATCCCAGGAGGTGCAGTGCTGTCAAGTATATGCTGACTACTGTACCCAGCTTCCCATATAATTGATGATCCGCAGACATAATGGCCCTCATTACAGAAACAGGGACAGAATCTGCCCTACCTTTCGTTATCAGTCCCTCACAAGAACCTTTGAACCATGTAATTTGGTACTGGTTTGCTTTGGGATATACTTTAGAGAGCGTTCACAACTAGATCTGAGAAAAAGGTTTGCAATCACGTCGCTTGGCAGTCCATCATGCGATGTGTTGCAAGTGTTATGTCACACGTCTTTGTTATGGAACTAACGAAGGGTCTTAACATGCAGCAGGAGATGGGAGTCAAGTTCTTGGTCACCTTGCATATGCAGAACGGCTTAGGAAGCTCCAAGTCACCAACATACATTACTAGTGTCTTCTATAATGAAAATGGAAAGTTCCATTGTGTCATTAGCTCGTGATAATGCTGTCACCCGCTCATCTTGGATGGCAATATTGTCACAGAATATAGCGTAGCTTGTAAAAGGAACTCCTTGATATACTTGGGCTGCTTCGAACCAATCCCCGCAACCCCACTAATACTTCCTCCATCCCAAATTGTCTATCCTCCTTTTCATTTTGGGATGTCCCAAAATATTAGTCCCTCTTTGAAAGTGAAAGTAAACTGGGACAAGGGAAGTGGGTCAAAAATTTGAAGGAGGGGTTTCGTAGTAGTCTCGCGATGCATTATGAAAGTACTTGATTTTTGTGTACACGAAAAATGATATATGATATAGGAGCTGTTAGAGGATTTGTCCTTCATTGCTTGGATATACCTCTTCACCAATTGCCAATGGGTTTTGGGTTGGATCCAAAGTTTCTACACATTTAGATAGATGTACGCTGAGAATACTAGGGTGTTGCTGGGATTAAATTTTGAAATTTGAATTCAAGTACATTTGTTGCATGTCTCCTTAAAAAGTTAGAACCTCAAAATGGTCGAACAAAATGGAATGAAGATTGTAATATTCCTAGTACCTTTTTGCCCACCTCTGAAGGATGGAGAGAGAATAAAACTAAGAATGTTTCAATGGCGACTTCTTGGGTTATTGTTGAAGAGTTGTTTGACTGCTCGGTGACCAAATCTGAGAGGTTCTTACTTCTTACTGCTTTCTCTTTTCTCCCACTCTCTTGATAGGGCTAGATGAACACACCAAAGATGGATCGTAGGTCGACCATAATTAGGTAGAAAAAAGAACAATGTCTTCGCTTGGAGGTCAAGAAATATCTTACTTCTGCGAATTTAAATTATAAATGGAACTTTGAGCAAAATTTATTCCATGGAATTGGTGTTAAAATCTTTTGTGGCATGTACATTATTTAAAAGCCCCGACACCGTGAGAAAGAACAAAAGAGAAAAGTACCTAGAGAGCTACACAGAAGAAAAACACTTGGTACCAAAACTTTAATCAAACTACTTTTCTATAGTCATTCCCTTCATGCATGAGATATTCACAAAAGCACTTTTTTGTTAATCTGTGTAGTTGCCACAATCGTTTGGCATTGGAGTTACATGGTTGATGCGGTTGCCAAGACACTTTCCTTTTTTCTATTTCCCTCTCTTTTTTTTTTTTTTTCCCGTGCTTTTTATAAGACACCGTTGTTGTCTTTTGTTTTCAGGGTTGTTAGAAAACCCAATTTGGTAAATGGAAAATTTGTGCCTTTTGCAGTAGATTAGTTATACATGCGGGCTAAGTAGCACGAACACGGATACAGACACAGACATGGACACGACAATTCTAAAAAAATGGACACGGACACGGCGGGGGACACGGCTATATATATATATATACAAGAAGTTTCCTATGAGTGCTTCCTCACAAAAAAAAGTGTGGGAAAATAGTTGTGAGCCGTTGGATCGCGCGAAGGGCATAGGATCCAATGGCCCACAACTGTTTTCCCGCACTTTTTTTGTGAGGGAGCCCTCATAGGAAACTTCTTATATACAGTTTTTGCGAAAAACTGCTTAGATCAAGCCCTTCCCGGTATTTTTTTTTTTTGAAGATTTCCCACGTGGACCCTTGAAAACACCTTCTGAACACATTGGACGGTTCGGATTTCCCCAAAACAATTTTTAACGTGAAAACAGTCAGGGCTCCCGCATTTTTTTAAAATCCGGACCTTCGCTTTCCGGATCGAATTTTGACGATCCGAACCGTCCAATGTGTTTAAAAGGTATTTTCAAGGGTCCTTGTGAGAAATCAACAAAAGAAAAATGCCGGGAAGGGCTTGATCCGGGCATCTTTTCGTTATAGTTTTTATGAAAAGTTACTCGGATCAAGCCCTTCCTGGTATTTGTTTTTGCTGATTTCTCGCAGGGACCCTTAAAAACACTTTTTAAACACATTGGACGGTTCGGATCGTCAAAATTCGATTGGGATCTATGAGGTGTGAATTTTTTTTAAAATCCGGGATCCTTGATAGGAAGTGTGGTGATATATAGTAAATTAAATATATACATTAATATATGTACGTATGTATGTTTTTTTCATGCTTAAATTTGCAAAATATAAACACTTTTTCCATGCAACATGTGTGTAATAGTTAAAGAAGGGTTAATTACACTTTTTAACCCAAACATTTGAGTAATAACATTTTTATCCCTGAAAAAATAAAAAAATTACAAATTGGCCCCTGCTGTGTCCGGCCCGTGTCGCCCAAAAAAATAAAAAAATAAGGGGACACGCCACGTGGCGTGTGCCATACGTATTTGGGCGTGTCCCCGCCGTGTCCCTGTGTTTGACACGTGGATATGGCAACTTGTAGAAGTGTCGGTGCTTAATAGCATGCGGGATCCCGCATATTAACAAAATGCGGACCTTGTAGTTCCTGGCCATATTTCGATGATCTAAACCGCTCAATGTGTTTAAAACATGTTTTTAAGGGTCCCCTCTAGGAATCGGCCAAAAAAAAAAAAAGAACAGGAATGGCTTGATCGAAGTAGTTTTTCATTGAACGGTTTAGGAAAAATTGCTTGGATCAAGCCCTTTCTGGTCCCCTTTTTTTTTTTTTTTTTTTTTGAGCCGATTCCTTGCGGGTACCCATAAAACACGTTTTAAACACATTAAACAGTTTAGATCATCGCAATATGGCCAGAAACTATGAGGTCTGCATTTTAACAAAATGTGGGTCCTTCATAGGATCCGTGGGGTGTGTGTGTGTGTGTGTGCGCGCTCTTGAGAAGTAAGAGTTTGACATGTTATATTCATTTGTATAGGTTCCTTTTGGATGGTTTTCTGGTGAGGAGCAAAAATTACTCGAAAGATATCGTTTTGATGCTTATGTGCAGTCTTCCGGCCGCATACGGGTATGCATAAATTCAATTAGAAACGCATTCATTATGGCACTTCAAAAGTATGGTTCATGCTTGGGTGGAAAAGAGACAACAAGGGTGATTTTGTTGTGAGAGATGAAATTTTGTGTTATAAGCATAATAGCAAATAGCACTTCAGTTGATGAAGGATGTCAATGGCAGAATTGAGGCTTTTGTTTTTATTATTTTTTCCTGAACTTTTGGAAGTGTTATGGGTATCTTGATAGTCGTTATGTTAAATACTTGCTATTTATCTTTTGCTCAAGAATTTTTTTAGTACTTTCATAATTATGCTGAGTTTTGAACAATGAACAATTCTCTAGCTGAATTTTAGCGTCCCTGCATGTTTTACGTTCATGCTTCTAATCATTGAACAATTATACATTGGTGAGATTTAATGCGAGTTTTATTTGCCATCAAGTGGCTCATGTTTCCTAATCTAATAGGGGCATAAGAATTGTTATTGACTGGACATCACGGTGGCTACATTTCCTCCCTCCATTGTATTCTTAGATAACCTGCATCGCAACCTGTTGCTTTTCCACCACCAAGTGATCTAATATTTTTACTTTGATCTGTATTTATTTGGTAGGTGATTATTCCACTAATTTAATTCGGCCAATTGAGAGTATTTCCTTTTTATTTTTATCTGTTATCTAATAATTATGATTTTTAAAAAAAAAAAAAATAGTGTTCAACATGTCCTATTTAAAAAATAATAGTTTTTTGGATTCTCTGTGAGGTGTTTTTCTGTGCTGTACTCTGGGATACATGAGTTTGGTTCTGCATCAAGAAAAAGTAGAGAGAGATGGAATAGAAGAGTAGTAAAGATAGTACCGATGTTTATTTTTCTTTGCCTGCAGTTTGATACTGATATTTCCGCAATACTGCGTGGTATGGTGCAAGGTTTTCCTCCACCGATGAGAACTCAGGGGACTATTCTACATGTAAGCTTTTCTTGCTCGATTTCTGAATGATTTGGAAGGCAATAAAAGCTGGCACCCTAAGATATTCCTATCTGTTATTGATAGCTGCTAGGATTGATTGAAAGGCAAGGAGAAAGTGATGGTGCTAGGTTTGGTTAACAAAACTTAGATGTAGTTTGTGAATCATAGTAACCATAAAGTAGGGCTTAGATGTAATCAACAACTGGATTATTCTCAAGTGGTTGGGTCTTGAAGTACAACCAACCTCTTAAGATTTTGGTCTTCTTTGTATGCTTTATTGTAGAGCCTTTTGTTTTCTTCATTAGTTAAGCTTTTTATTTGTATCATTACTTGAGCTTTTTAGCTAGGTTATTTGTGTGAGTCAAACGGGGAGATATAAGAAATTAATATAAGAAATTGACTCTCTCTCTCTCTCTCTCACACACACACACACACACACACACACACCACCCACCCACCCACCCACCCCACCCCACCCACCTGTTTAGTAGAAAGTAGTATTACTACAGTAATGAAAATCTGTTACAGTTACCTGACAATTTGGATTGACAAGCCCATGACGTATAGACATTTTCTCTGAAAACATCTATGGGAATATGCAGGCTTATCATGGTCATTTAGAGGAATTGCACTACAAACACCAATTTTTTGCATGCAGAAAAGGCCTTGCCAAATGTGATTTTATCAAGGTGTGTCAATCTTGCATTATACTGCTAATCGTCTCTTTTGATTTCAGCTTTATGTGTATGCGGTATGCGTGTGGTTTTATGATTGTTATTTTATGTTTTCACTTTTCAGTGTGACAGTGACTTTGATGAAATATTTCAAAGACTTAAATCTGAGAAGAAATGGCCTCAACTCCATGAGAGCGTTATCAGAATTGCTTTGGATGTATGTTACTCTTACCAATTTATCTAACTTTATTTGGTTATTTTCTTCTCTCTCTGGTTCCGGTGGACTAAAATTACTCGCCATGTCCTATTTCAGTAATGGGCTGGTCGTTTCTTTTTGTCATGGGAGTCATCTAAGTATATCGGGCCATGTTAAATGGAGAGAAGGAAATTGTTCATCCTCCAACAAAGGAAGTTCACACGAACACATCAGTTTACAGGAAATACAGGACATGACCTGCCTGCCTGAAACAAACGAAACATTTACATTATAAAAATTCATAATTAGAACATAAATATTTATACACATGCTGTGTATTCATAATGTGACTTACTCATTTGGCATTGGAAGGGTAAAGCTGAAATGACTTTCCTTGTCCTGACACACACGCAGATGTTGGGATAAAGGAGACCTAGATCAGTTTCTGTCCTGGCACCCCATTCCTTCCATCCAAGCATATTCACTGGGGCAATAATAATAGGGAAAAATATCAGCACATAGATAAACTGAAATTTTTGAATTTGATTACCACTTGAGATTTCTCATCTACATACCAACAATAAAATTGCAGCAACACAGAACTTCGTGTTTTTGAGTTCGAAGAAAATGGCTAAATCACTATCAAATAGTCGAAAATTTCTCATTGAAAGTATTTTTTTCCCCTAGTCTTAAAGCTTTCATCTTTGTATGGGTAAAATGGAGTAAGATATTGTAACTAATTCCTAAATTCACAAACCCTATTATGAATTTCTTAGTCGCACGGACATTTCCAAACTCAATTTAAGAATTCAGTTGGCAGAATATTGTTGATTTATGAAATTTCTAAATAATCAAAATCTGAGGTTTTTTTTTTATGGTTTGAGAAATTTTTAGGATTGGGAATCTATAACAACACAAAGCAGACACAAACCCGCAGGAGTTGTGCCAAGTCACCCATAACAATCAGCACTTTGATGCCCTAACAAGATCTGTTTTGCTGATCAATGATCAACCTTGCTATTTTGTTTTAAAAAATCATTGAAGAAAAATTGGCTTATAAAATTACTTAACTAAGAACTTCTCTGGGCCTCAGTGACGCCTCACTGTGACGTGAGAGATTGTATCCTATAATGTAATTCTATATAGTATTTGGATGCTTTCTTAATATATATTTTTTATTTCTGAGTTTATTTTCATTTATTTGTTTTTGCAGCAACATTTCTCTCTCCTTCGTATGTTGAATGATGATAATTTGGCTATGATGGGCTGTGTTAGCGTTGGGAACATAACTGAGGTGATGCATAATGATATTTCTAGTAAAGTTCAAGATAAATTGATATTGTAGACGTTTTATGATTTAGTATCGTACTTTTTCTATGTACAGTTATGTATTGCAATTAGTGGCAGTTGAAATTTCTTCCTTATTTTGGTAAATGTTGCAAGGTGGCATAAAAGTTACACACACTTGTATGTTAGATAAACTGAGAACTGTTTTTGATGTGTTCAGAACAATGTTCGCATATTTATCGTAATTTTACTAGAAATAGAGCCAGGGAACAAGCAATTTGTTGTAGCAGTATTAGTGCTATACTGCTATTAGTATTACTACTATTATTGTTGTTGCTATTACCACTACTACCTCTTACTCAGTAGTTTTGATTAAGACCCAGGGAGATAAGCTATTGGAGGCAATCAACAAGGAATATGCTAAAGAACTTTGTGATTTGACCAAGAGCTTCCAGGAGGTAACTTCTGTAATGTAATTTCACCTCAATTTGATGATAATGGCAATTATTTTTTGGATAACTTGTTTTTGGTTTTTATGCCATTGCAGCTGAGGAAGATTTATTACTTTAAGCACTTGGAATTCAAGATTCTTCAGCATAGACTTGCTGATCAAGCTGTTGCTTCAAGAACTGCATGTATTCCAAAGGTCATTAACATGTCTCTTCTCAATATCATCGTAAACTTCTACCATTCCTTCTAGCCCTATAGTTGTTATAAAGTATTATAGCCTAGGTTTAGATGAAATTAAAACATCAAAATGAATTGAATGGTTTTCTATTTCAGTACTTCCCTCTGTTTTCTAAGTTGTGAACTTCAGTGGATTCTGTTGCGAGTCTAATTGACTACCAACATAGGCGGCCCAAAAATAGACGTGACTGACATACTGAAGAAATTGGTGTAGCTGTAGGTACCATAGGAAACTGTTCGCAGATGAACTCAAGGCCAAGAAGCATGGATACAGATATATGCTCAAAATATGGGAACACCAACACGCAGAGGACACCACAAATATTATTCTTTCTATGTTTTTGCATGTTTTGGGGATTTATCCATGCAAGTAGCAATTAGTGGATCCGGAAACAACAAAAACTAATGGAAGCTTACACTAATTCTATGCTCCCTCCACCCTGTTAGTTTAGACTGTTTAGTCCAATATGCAAAATGAGAATTCTTTTTTTAAAAACCATTTTTTACCGAAAAAATTATTTCTTTTTGCAAATTGAAAGAACTCATTCATATCTATTAATTGGTAAAGTTTGAACTTCTTTTGATAAGTATATAACTGTTAAAAAAAATTCTCGTTTTGCGTATTGGACTAAAATTAATTTGACTATGGGAGGATAATTAAAATCAAGCATCTCTTCGGTAGCTGAAGAAATTAGGGAAAGCAAGCATTGTTGGAAAGAAGTGTTTAGAGAGAGATACAGGAGAGAAATCTGAGATGGACTGCTGGATCTATAGAAAACGAGGGTTTTCTCCTTTCCTTTTAAGTTAATACAATTTAATCTCAAAATTAGTGTAAAATAAAGAATTGACTCCATCGTGTCCCCCTCCATGTCTAACTTGAGACGCACCTGTCCCCTTGTGTCCCTTGCATGTCCCATGCTTAAAAATAGTGAATATTAATTGGACACATGCCCTTGGTGTGTTCGACGCAGATACGAGAATCCATTGGTTGTTTTGGTGTTTCTTAAACGCAAAGTGTGCCTTTAAGAGTGAATTGTGCTTTTTCTTTCTAGATGCTGTACGTAAATGCTCAATTGTGACATAGTTAGTTCAAATCCTCTTAGAAGCAAATGCTTTGGATATTGGATTCTTGTGGCGACGATTGCTTGTGATACTCTCCTCCAATTGGCAATTGCACATATTTTGTGTGCACCATGCGGGAATATTTTTATGGAATGCCTATGTTACTAATATACACTTACCTTAGTAACCAGGCGTGGCCGATAAATTAGTTTTATTTTGAACTTTTCCCTAAACTAATAGTCAGTCTAGATTTATTTTGAACTTTTCCCTAAACTAATAGTCAGTCTACTATTAAAGTTTTCTGTTGCTAGCTAATGTTTGAGGATTTCCCATTGTGATGTTGTGAGAGCTCTATAGTGAAATTTCCATCTTTTAGTCTGTAGTGCACAGCCGCACCTACATTTATGGACCTGTTGCTTTGGTCAAGGATTATGAGAATGGGGAGGATGGATGGGACTGTTGCTTTAACTGGTTGTGGGTGGTTTGGTGTGGTGTAGATGATGCGAAATTGATCTAGTCAGGAAAGGTTATGCCTTCTAATGTTATCTGTCCCTAGTTTGTGCGGTATCCTCGTGCAAATGTGATAGTGAAATGGGGTGAGCAATTCCTGTAGCTAAAGGTTGTGTTCTATGGTGTACATCCATAGGGCATTTAGCGAGCTCTATCTCCTTACTCCAAACCCCAATAGACAAACAAAGTAGAACTGTGGACTAGCAGCAAGTGGCCGGTTTCAGTGCTGGTGAAGATGACGGACATCAGTGTTTTTCCACTTTAAATTTCCCTCTCTAGTAGGCAGCCACGAGGGTTTTGTACAATGTCAAACGATTGTTCAAGTATGGACATGTGTACCTTTACTTGTCAGCTTCCTCATCCGCTGGTCTGGAGGATTGAGGAAGAGACTGTCTGACAAGAGGGGTTCTTCTTATGAATAACAGTTTTTGGTGAGCAACAGTGGCAGATCCAGGAATTCCACACAGGGGGGTCACCTTTGAAAAAAAAAAAAAAATCAGTCCAATATAACGAGAACATAAATTTAGTCTCAACTTCAATAAAAATGTACACATTTGTACTCAACACCGCAACCCTAGAAGTTAACCTTTGTCAACGAATAAATATCTTCTCACAGAGCCATTCATTTTCTTCAGGCCTTCTTCTTTCCAATACCTAAAGAAGCAATAGAAGCAAATAAAACAAGTCCAGGCACTAGACTAGTGGAAGGACCCCCAAAACTCCGTCCCGCACGACGAACTTTTAGTCCAGAAATTTTTTCCAATATCCGGTTCTTGGCAACCAGTGCTCTATCTTTTACTTGGATCAACTTAGGGCTAGTAAAATGGCACTCCTGTAATAAACGAGTCAATACAGTGTCTAATACATTAGTACAACAGGATACAAAGGACGCAACTAACCAGCTTAAAGAAGAGCTACCACTTTGAACAAAAGAAAAATACACTAAATGCAACGGTATGAAACAAACGCCATAAGCACCAAAGAATCAAAAATTAATTATGGAGCAAAAGGGTTCAAACTTGTGCAATGAAAGAGCAAACAATACAAAATAAAGCCGTGCATTTCCAAACTTTTTATTATATCCTTGGGTAGGTATGCATGGGACACGCATCTCTTAAGCTGACTCACCACAGATGCATAATTTTGGCTGATTGCTTTTGACCTAGCAGCTGAGAAGAGGCGGTCACCGGATGGGAATGGCATAGGCTGCTGCATTGAGATGTAGGACTACCACCTAAGGGCTACAAGTCCCAACACGATGAAGAGCTTTTAGTGCTTCACCACTGCCTGTTGTTTTTATCCAAATGTTTCACATGCTTTCCATTAAACTGCATTAATGTGGTCTTTGCACATATGATTTACTGGGTCCAATTCAATTTCCTAGGCTGCTAACATACAGGATGGGCTCAGGGATCTAACATCAAGCCCATTCAACTGGGTTTCACATTTTATGGGGCCTGACAAGGTTCGGGCCAAGCATAATTACTGAAGAAAATGAATGGCTCTGTGAGAAGATATTTATTCGTTGACAAAGGTTAACTTCTAGGGTTGCGGTGTTGAGTACAAATGTGTACATTTTTATTGAAGTTGAGACTAACTTTATGTAGTAAGGATCGTTTATCTGTCACCCAATATTCAGAAGAAGAATACTTTGTGCTACTCAACTAGTTTGATATAGAATGCTTTTTTGGCTGCTATGGTTGACAGGCTGGTTCGGGACTGGTGAGCTCGTTTAAATGTTTGCTTTGCTACAAAAATAATGTTCTTTTTTGGTCTATGCTAACACAAAGAATTCACTTGTATCGTTTGCTCTCCCTCTCTTCCCTTGCCTTGTTTCTTTTGCATTTGGGAAACTTGTCCATTTATTAGTTGTTACTAGCATTTGCTGGCAATTCAAAAAATACTCAATTGGTTAAGCATCTAACATTGCTGGATGGCTCGTACCACCTGCCAATGTAATGAACGATTTTCTTGTATACCATTCGAAGCAGGGATGTGACGTTAAATTGTTTAAGATGATCTATGGAGGGTGACATTATCTCTGTTTATTCTACACCATTCAACTTTTCCTTAAACATTTTGACTTCAAAAGAACTAAGTACCTCATATGAGGTTGCTAGTCTTGAAAGGTCGAGGGGAAAAAATGGCATGGTGATCCCAGACCTTTGAAATAAGTATTCTCTCGATGCAAAAGTTTCTTCATCGCTTGCAAATCCTTCTGACATTTGTTCATTCCAATATGCTTTTCACCCGTGGGCTCTATTTGAGTCAAGGATTTGAGGACGCTAATGGAAAAGCAAAAGCAAACAGTTCAATCCTCGGGTTTTTAGAAATCAGACCAACCCAAATTGAGTGCACCCACGAGATAATTAACGTTGATACACATGGATAAATTGAACACAACTTTCTAGGAGTAAATTAAGTGAATCAATATGGATGTGATTGGCCCGCTGCCCCTGTAAGTCTTCAAGCATGATACTAACCCTAGTTTTATTTACCACCATCTTCTTCTCAGGTCCATATTTCAATCATCAAGCTCCAGATCCCTAATTTATATGTTGTTTTCCCCTTTTTTGAGAAACGGACCGGTATGTTTGGTGGGTGGACTGGTATTTTTGGCAGGTGAAATTGGAGGTGGAGTTTAGGATGTGGGTGCACTTGAGATGCCGAGATCGGGTTGTTAATGGCGATTTGTTCGTCGGAGAAGTAGTAGCGAAGATGATTATTGAGTATGGAGCTGGAGGTGAAAAGTTTGAGAGAGGGGTGGGTATGGCAGATGGCTGTATAATGGTGCGGGCGTGTGAACCATGAAACATGGTTTTTGGGGCGTCTTCTTCCCATCTTCTCCGTGTTTTTTTTTTAAGTTAGTGAAATACCATTGATGCCCTCCGTCTTAACGGACAAGACGGATGGCGTTAGGGGTGGGGACCAAATTGGCACACATCTTAAACATTGGGGATGAAATTGGACAAATGTTTAGATTGGGGACGAAATTGGCCACTCGCTAATACTTTGAGGACCAAAAAGGTAAATAAGCCGAATTACACAAGGCATAACATAGGATAATATGCCCCCATAAGGCCCCAACAAAAGAGCCATAACAAAACAGACATTACTGCAGCCATAACAGTCCCATAATTACGTTGCTGAAAACTGTTTCATACTCCCTCCGTCCCTTTTTAAGTGTTTAACTTTCTATTTTGGGCTGTCCCTAAATAAGTGTGTGGTTTGAAAAGTTAATGGGTAAAAGTTTGTATAATTATCATTTTGCCCTTTTGAAAACTTAGTGGGTAAAGAGTTAATGGGTAAAAGTGAAGGATAATTTTGGAAAGTAGAGGTAAAAATTGATGTGAAAAGTGTAAAGTGGAGGAAAAAGTTGATGTGAAAGGTGTAATGATGATGTTTCTTTAATAAGTTGGATTTACGAAGTAACACATTTAAAAAGGGACGGAGGAAGTAATACTTAGTCACATAGTGCCATTTACTCTCTTAATGCTACAACTGCAAAAAAACTAACGTATCAACATAATCAGTTGAAGTATTCACTTCTCAGCCCACTCCCCAGGAAACTCCTAAAATTACTCTCCCACTCAAATCTACATTCCCCCTCCCATGCTCCCACTCTCCGGAAACTCTCTCTCTCTCTCATGCACACACTTCCCCCACCTCTTCTCTCTCTCTCTAGTCTCTCTCTCTCCCCCCCCCCTCTCTCTAAATTTAGAAAATTAAAAATTCTAGGAAATTAGGATGGGCCGGTTTGGAGACTTTTGGAGGCTCAACTACATTGCTATAAGATATTGACTAGCGTTGAACCCGTGCTATGCACGGGCGAGATTTACTTGCACGCACAATGTCTGTACATGGCACAATATGTAGCATGTGGACCCTAATCATACATGCACAATAAGCCAAAACCACCATTTTTTCTTTTTCGAAATAGCCACATGCCTAGAAGTCATTCTCGAATTGAAGCAAAAATGAACATATAACTTGCATGGGTTCCGAGTGGGTGCTGTGCACCCGTGCACAGCATGCGTGCTGTGCACAATCCTCGCCGTCGTTCGGCGATCCAATGGTCCAGATGGAATCTTGCAATGAACGGCTCGGATGTCGCAAGGCTCGGATTCCATCTGGACCATTGGATCGCCGAACGAACGGCGAGGATTGTGCCTAGCACGGGTGCTGTGCACGGTGCACAACACCAACACTGAATCCAACTTGCATATAACAATGAGAGAGAGGCAAATAGTAGAAGATTAATAGTCAAAATCATGGGGAGTGCTTAATGCAAATTTGCTGGTCTAAGTCTAATATTAAGCAGGAAAGGTTCTAGTCACAACATTGCCAATTGAAAGAAAGAAAAAAAAAATAGAGTTCTAGTCGCAGACTCGAAATAAACTCCAAACTTCATTTGAGTGCGAGCACAAATATATGGGCAACAACAAAATTGCATCAATGCCAGACTTTTATTTTAGTATACAAATTTGTTTTGGGGTGTTGCACTTCCTCCAAAGCTTGCAAACATATCATTTCATTCTTGATCTCCTCGAGCATAGCTCCCAATTCTCTCAAATCCGGGATCTTTTCTTTCAAGCTTGCGAATTTTTTTGACTTAGGCCATGTGGGTGGGAGGTTTTTAACTATAGCCTTGACCAAAATCACAATGTGTGGCTTGAAGCCTTTTTTCTTTAGATTATGGAATTTTTTTCCTTGTCTAGAATGTGCTCCCTCACAGTTGAGTTTGGCATCATCTGCCCTTGCTCAAACTCTATCCACCAAACTCTATCCACAAAGGGTGGACATTACGTTCCTCATACATCAAAGCATTCATCAAATCTATAGCATTGTTTATAACACGATTTTCAAATATTGTCGCTTTGACATGATTCCAACTCGGTGATAGAAGTTCTACTATTTTTCTCATGAGGTATTGTTCAGTGTAATTTTCTCCAAGTTTTGGCAAGGCTCGGCATGCCTCTATTTTTTGCTGAACAAAATTTTCAACTGGGGAGCCCTCCCTGTGACGTTTAGTTTCAAAATCGTGTATGTCATTCAACATTTTAAGTAATCACTATGACGCAAAAGTGGAGGACGCCTCATGAAACCTGCATAAAATGTTCACAGTGATATATACTATTATAAAAATCAAATTTACGATCTCTGATAGGAAAAAAACACTAATGACACAATCAAAACTACCATACATAAAAACCTACATGAAATGACAAAGCTGATAGATAATATCCTTGGAACTAAAAAAGTACTTTAACAAACAATTTACAAACTGTGCAAGAAAAAGGAACTGTGGATGGGTTTTCATTGGGTTATCCTTTGATAAATTTCGTTATACACAATATTTTGGGTGACATCATCTGGCATACCAGGTTTGTTACCAATCAAAATCTTTAGGCCCGATGGAGAGGTGACACGTGATAGGGATATCTTGTGCTGAAAGACGCATATTTCTGGTAAGGTGCAAAACACGGCAATGATCCCATATGGCAGAGTTAGGTAAAGAAGCAACCACCGTTTGTTCCCGACCTCCTTTGGTAATAACGGGTAGTATTTGTCTGAAATCCCCACCAAGCACAAAGAGTTTCCCGCCAAATACCCTGCCACTTGAACAATGCTGAAATTCCTGAGGAGGCAACAGAAAGGACTATCTTATTTTCAGCTCGAAATTTTGCTATTAAAGTCTTCCATAAGTATGTCTTTCCAGTTCCCCCGCTGCCATACACAAAAAATAAGCCTCCCCGTCGGCTAACATGAGCTTCAACTATGGTGTCAAAGACTCTCAGCTGGTCCTCATTCAACCCTCCATGTAAGGATTGAAAAGTTTGCATTTCTAAAGTGCTATCATATTGTAGTTCCTCTCTTATAAGCTTGTTTGATGCGATCTCAGCATCGCGATAAGATGGGAATGGCATTGGAGAGAACTCTCTTTGTGATCTTCCGTTTTGGTTTAGTATCTTTTCTATTTCAACTAATCCCAAATTTTTAAGATCACATTCTTGAAGACTAACATTACCATCACCGGTAAGCCTCCTTACCCTATTCTGCAGATCATCTGTCAGGTCAACCCAATGATTCTCCCACAATTCTAGTGGGTTTGTAACTTCTGAAAACATTAGCATTGAGCAAAATAGATTTCGCAATTGAGATCCCGATGCCCACGTTGAAGCTTCGGTTAAAGCTGCACCCCATTCATTATCATCGTCAAGTAATCCAAGTGCGAGGCATGCAGATTTAAATGTTGGATAGACAACACCGTTTACGGTTCTGATATCCTCGTAGCATTTCGCACCTCGTACTTTGGTAAGCAACATTCGTAGGTAATATCGTTCACCAGAATTTGGATGCGCATACTTTAGCCTCCCTATACGCATCTGTTGTTGCCTTTCCTTCCATTGTTTCTCTCCCTTATTCCATACCCATAATGTAGGAACCTCTTGAAAAGTTAATCCGTTCGCTGATGTATGATCTCTATTCGCTTGAAACCACTTTGAAAACATTGTATCCTGTATCCCTGGTTGATTAATGATTGAAGGAATGGTTCTGAATCTCTGAACACAACAGATTGTTCACCAGGCAGATGATATTGCAATCGCTCAACAGAAGGGTACTGTTTTTGCAATTCAAACTCATAGATTCTCCAGCAAGCTTCAATTGCGGAGACATAACGACAATCTAAGTATTGTTTCACCTCATCAGTCACTTCATGACTACATTGCCCATTGCTTGCAGTCGTGGACACATTATTCTCGACTATAACTGTTGCACGATTAGGCCCTTTGTGCACGTACTTATATAAGCACTTGATCAATTTGGTGCGTACACAACACTCAAAATTGATATGGGCATTGTATTTTACAATGAGGTCACGATTGTAGGGAATGACCCACCGATTGTCTATCTCAACTCCGTTAACTATGTATTTTTTTCCATCATTCCTCCGTCTATAGATGACAAAACTATTTTCATCCCTCGTCGTCGTTCTAGAGAAATTTTTAGGATAATGCTTGGAGCACTTTCCATTCACCATGCATGGAGCAGATGGAATGGCATCACCGCAGGGACCGTGTATCATGCACCTCATAACAGTTTCAAATGCTAAAGGATCATTCACCTCATCAGGAATTTCTGCTGAAATAACTTCATCAATTTCTTCTGCCGAGTTTAGCTTGTCTTCTGCAGCCAGTGTCAAAATGATATGCGAATGTGGTAATCCTCTCTTTTGGTACTCGATGACGTAGATATCTATTGACAAATTCAAAAATAATTATGTAAGAGGACTATAATTATGTAAGAGGGCTATATATATAAAGCTACCATTTGCAATAATATATAACATACTTGCTATAATTGTTCCAAAAAACTTTTCCTTCTTCATATCTCTCATAAGTTGCTTCATTTTAATTCGAAACACTCTCGCAAGTATATCAGGCCTATCCTCGGTACGTTGATTAGGAATACGGGCCATCTCCTGTTGGATTTCTGACCAACTCGGGTTGCACGTGAACGTGACAAAAAGGTCTGGGAATCCCATCGTTCGACATATTGTCATTGCATCTTGATAATGTTGAATCATATTCCGCAGCCCCCCGTGAAAGATGATGGCAATATAAATCTTCTACCCACTGTTGCAGCATCAGCATCACCAACAATTGCAGCATCTTGTAGACCTCTATACAGATCAGTTCGCAATTTATTTTGGTTGCACCGAATAAAGTTTAGTCGATCTTGCTCAATGGCAGCATAGCAATCAACAACAAACTGTTGGAATAAACGACCACCTTGAAGTAGTGTTTTTCCTTCTATATCTCGGAATTGGAGTCTGAATGCATAGAACTCACGCATTGACACTCCTTCTCGATTGGTATTGGTGTTTGTGCCCGGTGTGAATCCTATAGACATTCTCCATCCATCAGTTCCGTAGGGAAGAAGAAGTGGGTATTGGAGTGGCATGTACGACGGATGTGTTTCGTTAAAACTTTGTAGCTGGCATCCAATTTTTGAACAACAAAATCACGATTGACACCGCTTTCAGACCCATCACCAACAATTAATGCTGCAATTTCATTTACAGTTGGTCGAATATATTGTCTACCATCCCTTGACCTCAAAATTCTAACACGAAGATCTTGAGCACCATTATCACGTATAATGTCTCCAGCTCTGCGAAAAACTTGTACATAAGGGTTGGTCACATTTAGCATCGACTGTAAGCCTTCCAATGTGGTTGTATCAATTCTTGTCGGGCCACCACCCCCACTCATTGCCCCCATTCTATTATGAGTTTCATGTTCTCTGTCATAAATATAAAGTTGAGCAAACTTTGGTTTTGTTCCGGGTTCTGGTAGAAGCGAACCGATTCTATGAAAATTTCCTCAATCATCCATAACCCTTACCCCATTACTTGTTCTTCGTGTTCTCTGCTTTCCATTGCTTTCTCCTCTTTTACTTTCTCCCCTGTCAAGGCCACAACTCGAACACTCTCTATCATTCCCAATCTCCGAACCCTTAACCCACTAACTTGGAAAGGTACAGCTTTTAAGAAACGGTCTTTCGTCATGCTTTGCTAATGTTTCCATTTTTTTGTTTTGCACGTTCGAATATGTTCAACTTCAAACCGCAACCTCAGCGTCCTAACTACACCGAACCAGGTTTGAACGTGTTCAACTTCACTTTCCCCTTAAAGTTATGCCAAGTTATTTCTGTTTTCCTAATGGTATAAAATCGTGTGTTCATTTTGCTTTGCAAATGTTTCCATTTTTTTTTCTGCAGGTTCGAATATGTTCAACTTCAAACCGCAACCTCAGCGCCCTAACTACACCGAACCAGGTTCAAACGTGTTCAACTTCATTTTCCTCTCGAAGTTATGCCAAGTTTGCTCTAATATTTAAAACAAAAAAAAAAACAGTCTCCCCAATTCAACCCTGAATTTCTGTTTTCCGAATGGTGTTTCCATTTTTTGTTCTCTAGATTTTGATTAAAGTACGTAAGCGGTCGTGTTCCTGTCCTGCTCAATTCAAATTCCATACGAGCATCCAAAAAAGGTATGCTTTTCTGGCCTATATCTATGTTTGCTCCAATTAATGACTCTTTTCACATGTTACATATATGTGTAATATCGTTGATTCTTTATTTTCATCCTACATTATTTATTACATGTTTGTTGTTTATATGTTTTCTCTACATTTGCCACTCCCAACCTAAAAATCCTAGGTCCATTCTTGACCGAGCAGAAAGTGATTTCTGGGCTGAGTTTTGTCTATGGAGATCGAGATTCGAGAGATGAACTATATAGAATATACTTGGAACTATATTCAGTAAAAATATTCAAACTTCGAATGTACTTTTAGTCTAACAACAAATATATGGTTTCTGTAACTTTTAAGCATTCCAGGGAAAATTATGTATATTTACCCACATCAACTCTAAGGAGCCAACAGAAAAAGGTATCGAGCTATTTGTGGCGGCACTTTGATTTTCCTTTTGTTTAGAGCAATCGTGTGCCAATTGGGATGAGAGAAACTATTTTGAAAATTTTGAGCGTTTTCTGTGTAGGGGAGGTCTGCGCGCGACACGTGTCAACGTTGACCTTCCATTGGAATGATGACAAGTGTCACATGGGTGGCACCAGTTTCCGCGCCACACATGGCATGCTCCGCGCAAACCTCCGGGGGGCACTGGCGCCGGCGCAAGTCTCCGCGCAGGGGGGCCACCGGCCATAATGTTTTATGCAATCCAGATTTTTTGGTACAGACGACGCCATCAACATATTTTGAACACCAGATTTCCAACATTAAGTTTTGCTCAACTCACATTGAATCTATTGATCATCTTTTACTTCACATTAATCCAGTGTGGATTCTGTGGTCCAACATTCTCTCTTTGTGGGGAGTTCAATGGCTAACTCCACGTTCTACTAAAGATCTTCTTCTGTTGTGGAAGGACTGGAAACTGAAGAAGGCAAAAAGGAAGATTTGGGATGTAATTCCATTGGCCGTTATGTGGGCAGTATGGAACTTGAGGAATGCATGTATCTTTGAAAATGCTACCATTGTTTGGGAAAAATCAACAGAGCTTGTGAAGATCAGAGTTTCTCTATGGGTGAAATCAATTCATGGGGGAAAGGATTTCTCAATTGATGACTTTATGTTCAGGCTGAGGAGTATTTTGGAATCCATTTAACTTATTTACTTTGTTACTTCTCGTTTCTTTTTTGATCTCTCCAGGGATGTCCTGGAGATTGATTTTGTTTCAGTTGCCATCTTGCCAACTTTTCTTTTCTCTGGGTTGTTATGAGGTTTATCTAGTGGGCTGCGTTCCCTCTTAGCTGTGTTGTTCTCCTCATTCCTTCCCTTTTAATCTTTGTTTCCTCAGAGATTAATAAAGTTTTTTGATGTTAAAAAAGAAAAAAGAAAAAAGTGGGCAACCAATCTTGAGCTCGGGCGTGGACAACTCAAACATCGGAGTCGGCCCTGATTAGGAGACTTTTGGCATGTATTTTGGAGAGAATTATTGTCAATAGGATGATGATTTTGTGTCCCCAGAGTTTCATAATATAGGCGGATACGGACTGATATCGATTGATATGTAGCCGCGCGGTAAGTACTCCGATACCGGGAGGTATGCCTCAAATAGTGTTACACATAATTTGTTTGTTTAAAGGCTTATACTTTGGCATGTATTTTGAAGAAATTTGATTGATCGAGAGTCGAAGAGAACAAAAGAAAAAAGGGTAGTCTAGGTGAGGCAAAAGAAAACTAGCAAAAAACCTCAGGAAAATGGCTAAATCTGATCACAACTAATTTTTGTTTGGAAAAAAAGAAAACAATTGGCCAGAAACAAAGCATAATAGAGAAGGCAAATGCACCAAAACAATTTAGCTTTTATAAATGAACGAGTTGTACATAGGAGAAGTTCTTGATTTACCATATAAACGTTCACATGAATCTTCATTGCACCATCATGTACCTAATTATTTCCATCAAATCTCACTTGGTGGACGAGGCAAAGGCCATGCAACTTGATGCTTACCCTTCCCAAATTTGGGAGGTGCAATGGTGGTTGATGAACCATGTGTGGAAACATTCACGTTCGATGACGACAGCGGATGACAACGCACGCGTACGTTATTTGGCAACGGCAATGGATGAGACTGTGGCAGTTTCGGCATCGCCTCTTGGGCCTCAAGATCTTGCGAGACCTTTTTCGTGCGTATCCGATGAGGAATGTCATGCGTCACCAGGTGCCACAATGGTGGCAGTCCCGAATTCTGCTGGAAAGAGGTGTCGCGTGTCTGGAATCGCCACGTGAAGAAGTTATCTCGTATCGGCTCCCGATTGGCGGACGGTTCATCTAGTTTTGGGAGGGTTTGATGCCCTTTTTCTTCCATTGACGTCTGACGAAGCAACGGACGCCGTGATATACCTGCCAGGAACAACTTTTGAAACGCAAGTACTTTCGGTCTTCGCAGATGGTAACAATTTCGACCTCCCAAATGGAATTCTTGAATGTGCCTTCGCGGTCTAAACACACGAATTATTGGTTGTCCTTTACTATGCAAAACAGGTCATTGTGGCTTAATTTAATCGTTATTGCTCCTCAAAAAAATTTATTCCATCCTACAATCAATACATTAACGGATCAAATCATCAGATAATCGTGGAAAGGAAAAACAAATTTTGCAAAATCAATTTATTCATACCTTAACAAGAAAAGCCCATGAATGATCAATGTATGGCCGAAATTTGGGAATTACATATATGTGTTTAATTTAAGGTTGATGAAATGATAGATTTGTGTTCCAAACAAATCCCCTCCCTATTCATACAATGGGTTTACTTAATTTGTGGCTGGCTAATTTGACTTGGTCTTTCGAATCAATTTTAGTACGTTTTTATCGTCTCTCCATTTACCAACTGTACCCCCATTGACCAAAGTCAGAGTTGACCATCCAATAGGATGCTGACAGGTGTCATCTAGATGGTACCAATCCCCGCGCGACACGTGGCTATACCCCGCGCAAGTCTCCGAGTAGGGGCCACTGGTGCGGTACTACCCATCGCTGAGCACCTCAGCGGCGCGCATATCAAACTCGATAAGGGAAATGTTTGGTCGATCATTAGCCATCTGAATAAGAAGAAAAGCTCACCCAGAGATATGGGCGAGAACGCGAGAAGCTAGTCTAATTAAGCTCATGTAATTATACCTACTACGGTCTGAAGGCAGGACCCTAGGGGCCCCCTGAGGTTTGTAACAGGTTACGACCTTGCCCTAACGGGAATAAAGGGAGATCCAGTGGTTTGGTGGCTATAAAAGAACAAAAGGTTCGCTGCGCAGGAATAAAGGGAGATCCAGTGGTTTGGTGGAGTAGCGTGCTACCGCGCTGGTCAACTGCGCGGTCGCCTATGTTACCCGCGCGGCTAGGTTGTACGGAAAGAACACATGCCCTCGTATTATAGAGCGACAGCCTGACACCTAATCATTGGTCCAAGGTGCCTATAAATATGAGACATTCCCTTTCACAATACCCAGAGATTGGTGATTCTTGGCAGAACATATGCCATCCTAGAGAGAGAAAAGGGCAATCAATGAGTGGAAGGAGAGCATTTTTCCTTGTGATATCATCCCCATCCTCTAGGTCGCCAGTGTACTATTTGGATTAGTCTGAGAGCAATCTACTGCCTTAGTCTTTTCTGTACACACCTGCTCTGTTCTTCACCCTTCTTCTAGATTACTTCATTCCCATTTTACTGTTTATTATTGATTATTCTTACCTCTCCAGCTCATTATTCTTTTTGAATATTGACCAAGCAAGAACCAATTCCTACACCAACTGACGTGTGGCACTGTACCTAGCTAACTCTTGATTATTTTGGTTCAACTGTTGTTTGGGATAATTTATACGCATCTCGACTATTCCATTCCCCAGTCTGGTCAAAGGTAGCCATCCATGCCGGGACTAGGTAATTAACAAGAGATTTCTCTTTCGTGGGCCAGCCCCAAAAGATTGCCATATTTTAAACTCCGTATGTCTAGATTTAGAGCTCATCCTTGTGGCCACTTGGGCTACCCATTGAGGTTCACAACTGAGCAGATTTTTGTGTGGGAACTCGAAATGGTCCCTAGGCCGAGCTTTGATGAATTTGCAAAGAGTTGGGGCGAACTTCATATATCCTTGTTTACTCTATTGGAAAAGTAAGTTAGAGTTTAAACTATAGCAGTTAAATTCAAGTACCCGAATCACAAATAATGGCTATCCGTGACGAAGCATCTGCCTTCCCTTCATGTTTTTTCTGTTCATCTTCTTGGTTTTCCCTCTTATATTTGGTAATTGGTAGTAATTGTTAGACTAATGGTCTCACATTGCTTTGATATGGAATAAAAGATCACGTAATAACATTTAGCACCCCTCCACTTATTACCAATTGGTTCTCAATTGATTACAAAGTTTTCGTGAGCCACAACCCATGACGATAGTCCTAGAAAATGCTGCACGATGATATTACCCAAAAAGTTCTCACACATAACAAGCCAAAACGTGATTGCACGTGAAGGGTAATGTTAGAGTAGTTGTCCCACATTGGTTGGGTATGAAATGAAAAACCACTTACATACATTGTATCAGAGCGGACCCATTCCATCCCAAAATTTTATAACCAAAATAAAAATCAAGTCACCCATAGTTTTAAATAGTGGTATCGGTCGCAATATCGGTGTATCAGTATTGGGATGTAGCGGTGATATGTCGCAGGAATCGGGTGTAGCGGTCGTGAATTTTTTAACTTTTTGGGCATATCGGCCGATGTGGTATGGTACGTATCCGTATCGAAGCCTCCAAATTCCGAGACGAACGGCCAAATATCAAAACTATGCCTACACCCCCTCATTACTTGGGTATGAAATGGATTACATGGTATTAGAGCGGGTCCATTCCTTCCCAAATTTTATAACACAAAAAAAATCAAGCCTACTCCCCACAATGAAAGACGTAGAAAAGTCTACATGAAGATATATAGGACCCAAAAAGTAGCCGCATATGATAGATCAAAATGCAGAGTAGGTTATTAAATGATCTATTAAGTGATCCCCCTTTTCAGGGTCTGGTTTTTCCTAATATTACATGTCTATGCTTCTATTAGCTTTTTGGATTTTTTTTCTTTCCAGATTTCCAGCATCCTTCATCTTCCCATGCACCAAGTTAGATGGAACAAATAACCCGATGGCCCAACTCCTGCACCTTTATCCTAGGAATTGTGCTGATGTTGAAATCTGAACAAGTTGATGAACCCACAATTTATTTTTTTTTTTAACAACAAAAGAATTTTATTAATCTTTGAAAATGGATTACAAAGATTTAAGGGATCCAAGGGAAAAGGCATCACACCGCAAAGAGACATCCCAACTGGGTTGGCACACCTCCCTCCAACAATCATATGCCACTGAGGACCCAAGAGAAATAACAAAGGTTCACTAGAGGTCAACCAAAACAGAGGTTCAATTACAATGTGGAAAATGCAAAATCCATCTCCTATACGTAAACATCCTCCTCATTTGTGCAGGTTCCAATTGCCCATATGCTTCATGAAAAAAGTAATTCGAAGTTGGTAAACTACACTGAATAAAGTTTTTGTTCCACATGATATCTCAAAAGAAAAAGATGTTCTTCTCCAAAAATTATCTGATTCAAGGCCTCATATACGTGTCATGTTCATGTCTGGTGATTTTGACGAACTCGACAAGACCCTGAATGTTCTTACAGAAGACGGTCCTTACCACACGGTCTTGACCGTTTTTATAGAAACCTCAAAAATTGGTCACGATCCTAACCCCACTCTATCGAAATGGTCTTGACCATAAGTGTTGGAACTTCAGAATTGATTTTCACAACTCACAAGTAGAAGTGTTTCACCAATAAATTGCAAAGAATTATTGTATGTGAATCACAGATTTACATGTCTAACACATAATCAGTTCTAATTTTGTACAAATTAAATCATATAAAAAAAATTCAACTCCTCAATACATATTTGAAAAGAATTACTAACTACCGGGGTCTTACTATGGTTGCTGGTCTGAGACTGAGAGAGGCGAGATAGATAACTGGGTTCTTTTTTTCATCAAAAAGAAGTCGGATACGACGGACAGTGGTTAGGTTGTGGAGGCCAATGTTATTTAATTGATTGGTCCAAATTTTGAAAATTCAAAATCTATAGCAAAATAATAGCAATTTATTCTTTTTCCCCTGAGAACAGCTGACCCCACACTTTTCGTGTATAAATTCTCCAGTGGGGTGGAACAATGGCAAATTCCACCACTCACTCCTTCTTTTGAGGTTACTAATCTCGGACATGGTCTCGGTATTTCGTTAGATGGAAACTATGAACATCCCTAACATTATCTTTTACCAAAATAATTTTCTAATTTTTGAAATGAACAATTTTATATGAGAGACACTTATGTGATCCACAAAATTGAGTGAAAGGGTCTTCAAGTGAAGGTAGCACTCTAATCTACTCTCTAATTTTCTGGATATAAAGGAAAACAAACTTCCGAAGAAAAATTCTTTCCCATGGAATAGGGCCTAAGAACCATATGTCGCCTTGGCTTCATAGTATGACCCGATCAAACAAACTACATAACAATTTTTACGCTCTCTCTCTCGTCCTTGAGCTAGTCACAAGTATATATAAGTCTTACCATGTAGCTGATTCTTGTGTTACAAACCATAATCCAAACTCTCTAATTAACCCAAGGCTCTCTCTTTTCTGTTTTGTAGCCAAAGCAAGTCGTAGTTGATAATGGTGTTTAAGCTTCTATAAAGGGGCTTGTTGAGTAAGGCCGTCTTTTGAGCCCGAGGTCCTAGAATAAGGAATTTCATAGATAGAGAGATCATCCTACCGGTTGAGTTATTGAGCTTTCTCTGCCTAGGCGTGGATTGTATCAAAGGAGATCCGTTTTACTGATCGTTTAGTTGGGTGTGTCCTTAGTCGCCCCAGAGAAGATTGTATGATATTTTTGTTCCCATCATGCTTTACATACTAGGCTCTGGCATCGCACCAAGAAATGAAGCTCGAATGTTCGTTCTGCCTGCAATGCCGCAATAGCGTACGTTTTACATTCTCCTCATCTCTTAGAGCGAAATTGGCCCATAGGAAGGAAAGCCCTGAGGTAATAGCATACCATATAGCACTTCTAGAGACTATAATTTATCATGAAGGCGTTGTAAATTACTCTACAACCCACGCCTAAAATAATGATGGACGTCAAAATTCCCAACCAGTTGAAATTCGCTTCCACGGCCTGCCATTTTCTCCAAATGAAGCATAGGAGATTCCACACCAGTAAGAATGGTGTCACAACACCGTTGTCCACAACCAATATCATGTAATAATTGGTCATGCTCTAGGTGTATATTTAAAGCATTTGTCCTACACGCATATTGCTCTTCCGTTTGTAATAGCGTGAGATTCAGAATGGAATGGATGTATTTGTAATAGATGTTGAACAACTGAGCATAATTGTTTTTGCCTTTTCGATGTTGTTGGAAAGTCTGGTATGCACTGTATGGTCTAGAAAATCGTTGCTGGAAATAGCATTTAGTAGTGCTTTTGAGACCGAGAGATTAGATTGTAAAAAGCGGGTGTATGCTAACGTTTTCCATTAAGCATCAACACAAAGAAAATCTCCAATTAATGGCGAATAGAATCTTCTTTTTTGGTTGTGTTTGGAACTGTGGATATTCTCGACTTTAGCATTAAAAAACAGTATGACAATGTTGATGAGAAGTACTAGCACGCTTACCCCAACGTTGTAGATGGAACACAATCAGCAGCATCATCATCAACAACATCGACAACACCGGTTCTTCATCCAATGCTTAGGAAAATTAAACCAACTTCCCTTATGAAACACTGCACCAATTGATTGATCGGGGGCTTTTCCAAGGTCCAATTTCATTGAAAAGCTGTTTGTTTTCCCTTTCTCAAGTTGAAACTATGGACAACTTCTGGAATGAGAGTCGCATTTTCCATTCCAATTTCAAATATTTCAAAATAATAATTCGAAAAAGTCCATTATTTGGCCTAATCGAGGATTTATTTCTGAAAAAGATTTAATTTGACCATTATCGATATTTAAATGAGCTAATCACTAATTGAATTTTGTATGTATAAGTATAACCATAAATGTTCAAAACTATACATTTCTTCATTTTTAGAGAAAATGAAGCAAATTATTCATAGTTATACCAATTTGCAGAAATAATTTTGTCTATAGACTTTAAAATGAATGATTGAATTATCATTGTGGGCTTAGAGTAAGCCCAACAAGACCACCCACCACTATAATTCCCATCTCTCAAAATCCTTCCAAACCCGAGTTTGGGACTTGGGAGTCCCATGATTCCTACAATATTTGATAAAATTAATATAGACGTTTTTTTTAGAAAAACACTCCCGAAAAATAGCAATTTGCAATTTTGATCCGAGATAAATAGAACAATGAAATTCTCATATTTAGTTAGATGGTAAATATGATTTTAAACCTAAACCACTGATTTGTTAATATAGCATTCAAATTATTTTTTATTTATTTGTTGTGAAACGCAATTAAATTATTTGTAAGAGTGTCAATTCCTGCAAAATATTCTACCAAATAATTTTTAAATTTACGTATTGAACAATTTAAATCAATATATTGATGCCCTAATGTGATCTATGATATCGAGTTTGAAAGGGTCTCCCAACAAAGATATGGTTTAGAATTGATCTACTCTCTAATTTTTTGGGTAGAGAGGGAAATCAATTCGTCAAGGAAAATTCTTTCCCATGGAATACGGCCTACAACCTGTATTACTATAAATCTCAACATAATCCAAAACACACAAAATCCCATAATCCAAAACATAATACATGCAGCTAATTCTTGTTTTACAAACCATAATCCAAACTCCCATAATTAACCTGAGGCAAAGCTAGTAGTTGGTATACATTGGTGTTTAAACTTCAATATACACATACATTTTTCTTCTACTACGAAGGGTGATTAACCTACCATCAATAGTCAACGAAAAAATCATACGATTTTTTGTTCCCATCACGCATTACATACTAGGCTCTGGCATTGCACCAAAAAATGAAGCTCGATCATTCAGAAGGGGAAGTTGACGGAGGTCAACAAGAAAGACGATCCAAGAGGCAAGCACCTCGGCATAAACAAGTAATAACCTCTTGCTTTCTCGTATGGCTCCTACCAATGCCACAGTTGAAATGGCAAAGATGAAGATTGCAAAGAACAAATCCCTTAATGCGTGTTTCCGGTTAC
>CM029274.1:9664154-9805153 GCA_016920895.1 Vaccinium myrtillus
ATTAAACACTAAGCTAAAGGTATTAGAACACCAAAAATATGGACAAGTTTCTAAGGAGATTTGCCCGACATGAATACTGAATGGGCCAAAGTGCATTAAACACTAATATGGCGGCCATCCTAATTAATTGATCAACCATTTTAACCAGTGTAAGTCCTACAAAAGGCTGACATACCTACCCCAAATTTCTAACCCCATATTGTACTCCCACTATTCCTGTCTTAGGACTATAAATATTTTCCCCCACAAGTCCATAGAATACACGTTACTTGTTTGATAGAATTACTCACCATTCCCGAGTATCCAACCTGCTCCCTCTAATTAGAGTGCATGTATAATGGTCTATTAGTGTGTTTTTTTAATAGTTTGGTCCATTTATTGGGTGTCGCTTTAGTATGTTTCTTACAGATATGGCTTCTTTTTTTTTTTAGGTAAATGATCTGTAAAGTGCAAGTGGTAGCTAGCTCATGCGGTAGAGTTCTTTAATGCCCCACACTGCATCCCTGGATCGAGTCCCCCTCCCCCCATGTAATGGATTAGGATTGCAAATGACCAAAAAAAAAAATGATCTGTATAGTGATGACTTCCTTTGAATCTCCAAAGGAGTAGAGGATATCTCTATTGTAATATGCAAACTTTTGACTACTCATGTAAATTGAAGAAATAATTCAAAAAAGTATTGTAGATTTGGAGTCCACTTTTATCTTCAAGCGGGTTCATAATTTTGAGGAGTTGTATGTATTTTGCATAGATGATAACCCTAATCGGGCTAGAATTCTTTCCTATTGAAAGCATAGGTAGTCCGCATGATATAAATGTTAGGTTAACTACAATGGAGAATAAGTTTTCCCCTTCATTTGATGGTAAATAAGCGTTTAGAACAAACCAGCCAAAAAGAAAACTATAGGCATATGACCTTCAAATTACACTTGAAAAATGAAACAGATCGAGTATGTCAATGGTAAAAAAATACTGTAGCTCTATCTTTAAATCCTATAGCAATCTAGAGTACAGAAGGATGAAATCCATTTATCTGTATTGCCGTTCCAAAAATTGCCGAACTAGCACAAAATGTATTACTCTTCAAATCCATTTATCAAATCCATTTATCTGTATTACTCTTCACATTTGTTCTAGTTCTTCTCATTTTCTTTCGCAATTCCCACTACCCTTTCAAAAGAGCGAAGATACCGCCAAAAGGAAAAGAATTAAACAAATTACCAAACATACCTAATTCTTCCTGAATCCTTCACCCCCGTCGGAAATATATTTCATTTCACACGTTCACAAGAAAAAGAAAGGGAGATCATTTTGATTTAAGGCATCTCTTTTTTGGCATACAATCTTTCCTGCTATAGGTTTGTTGAATAAATTTAAACCGCGAAGTCCTCTCTTCCCTCAGCATTATGGAACCTGCGACAAGATCTTCTCATTTCGAGGAGCTTGATGAAGTTGTGTTTTTTGAAGGTGTGTTGTTTCCTGCTATAGGCTTGTTTCCAGTCTGGTTGTGATCCGATTTCCTGCAGAATGCCCTTTGGCCCATTATTTGGATTCCCTTGAATACGAATAATCATCCATATAACTACTTATGTTTTGTATAAGTTCTTGACTTCAACGCTTTCGTTGTTATTAAATGTAGAAATCAACGATAGCCCCATTATGGAGGTTAAATCGATTGTGTCAATCAAAGATGATCCGAACATGGTGGTCTGGACAATATGTGTCGTGCTTATCACCCCCGTTGTCTGCATTCTCGAGGCTTACTTTTGTGCGATAGCCTTGATCATGAAAGATGCACTGGACCTCAATATGCTCGTAGTGCAGTTTGGAATTCTGATAGCTGGATGCCGAGCAAGGTTGTTCCCGACTTCCCGTACTGTGGACAAGGATCAAGATTAGTGAGAAGGAACATGTGCTCATCAATGTAGCCGGATACATGGGGCGATTTTGTCCCCATGTACTCCAAACTGTCGTCCTCGCGATAAGCTACTATGGAATAAGCGTCTACTTGTCCGCAACAATTACGATGATGCTTTTACCAACTGTGAGTTTCTTACCTTTTTCCTGGTTCTGAAATTACATGGTGAAATACAATTTTCGTTCTGACTGGTTTTCTTTCTTAAACTTGCAGCTAATCAGTTTCTTATTTGCCGGTCTATTCAGAAACTGGGTGACATCACCGGATATGTGGTGGCCATCAAAATTGGTGGATGTTATGTTCTTCAAGTACTCTCTCACTCTGTCAAGTAAATGCAGAAAATGGATATAGACAATGCAAAACTAGTAAGACTGAAGAATAGTGCACTTTTTATAGTTTTTATTGCTGGTATGACCCCCCTATTGTGGAAAGAAAAATGGGTTTGAGGCCAATGAAGATTTAGAAAGTGAGAGAGGTGAGGAAGGCCAGCGAACAAGTTGAGAGCAGTTCAACTTTCGTTCCGAAGCAAGTATACTTTTCCTAGGGGAAACCTTCAACCAAGAGTTAAATGTGACAATGCTCAAAGAGTTATATCAACAAAGACAATATAAATTTAAACCCACGACAAATGTGAGCACAAAGAAAAAGAAAAAGAAAAAGAAAAAGAAAAACACCTTGTGGCTACGGCGATCAGTATTGATTTGGGGGAATACTGCGCTGATTCACAGAAGATCAGTGATCTGTTACACATTATCTCCTCCACCACTAGGTTTGGGTAAAAGTGGGAAAGAGAGGAAGGAAAAAAAAAACTATATGCGTATATCCTAGGTTGTTGGGATGGAAAAAACTAGAAATGATGCCTGTAATGGCGCACTTTTAAAAAACCGTGACCCATAAATTTGTAAACCCACGCTTACCGCCAATATATTCGTGCACTTTTCCAAACCTTTTATGTTACTTAAAATAGGTACTCACTAAAACTATATTTTTAGTTACCGAAATTTAATACCCTATTATATTGCCACCTCATGGTGCCAAACAATCAGAGACCCTGATTAATTTTAGTTACTGAATTATTATACCATTGGTGATTAAATAAATTTTGGTCACTAATAGCTCAAACACAAGTACCAAATATTGGATTTGGCCACATTATAGAAGTGAAAGCCTCAGGTATGGGAATTTGAATTATTGTTTATAACACGAGAATCAAATGGTGAGATTTATAGTTGTGAATGAAAAAAGGGTGTGTGTGTGTGTGTGTGTGTGTGTGTGTGTGTGTGAGAGAGAGAGAGAGAGAGAGAGTCATTTTTCAGACAGGGACATACCGTTTTTCAGTTTGGGATCACCATCCCTTTTGCATGACCGAGCTTCATTTCCTGGTGCGATGCAAGAGTCTAGTATGTAAAGCATGATTAAACCGATGTACCCAAGGCTAGATTTTGTTGCAAAACAAAAGAAAGAGAGCCTCATGTCATGGGAATTTGGATTATGGTTTGTAATACGAGAACTAGCTTCTAAGATTTATAGTTATGGGCGGATGAGAGAGAGAGAGAGAGAGAGAGAGAGAGAAAATCGTTATTTAGTTTCTATGTTAGGACCTATTCCATGGGAAAGAAATTTTCTATGGGAATTGGTTTCCCTCTCTATGCCCAAAAAATTAGGGAGCAAATTATCTCCAAACCATATATTGGTTTGGAGACACTTTCAGAGAGCACAAGTAAATCGTTATTCAATTTCTTTGTTAGGACCTATTCAATGGGAAAGACTTTTTCTATTGGAATTGGTTTCCCTCTATGCCCAAAAAATTAGGGAGCAAATTACCTCAAAACCATATATTTGTTTGGAGACACTTTCGAACTCGATTTTGTAAATCGCAATGGATTTCAAACTCTCAGAACATTGAACTAAATTGTTCATCTCGTAAATTTAAAAATTGTGTTGCTAAAATATGTTTTTTGGGACAATATTGTTACACGTACAAACAAATTAAATGGTATATTAAAAAGTACGTAGAAAACTATGGAGTATTGGCTTATTAAGTATTTGATATAAAAAGCTTAAGCTTCTAGAAGGAGGGAAATGTTATTATATATATTCTCAGCAGATTTCTCGTATGACGACACTCAAGTCATAGGAGTTTGCTCTTTGGTTTGCTCGTCAACCGAGTTTGCACTTTGGTTCGCCCATGGTTCAACAAGAGAACCGCTTCCATTTAGTTCCATTTAGTTATTACTTATGAGAACCGGGGGCGATTTCGTTGAAACACGCCCAGCGAAAACGGTTGAACCAGTCAACCGGATGGTCGAATTGGTGAATCGGCATTACCATTATGGGTCCAGCGAACCAAAAACCCAGGACGTGCTTTCAATACTTAATATAGCCGCGTGGTCTCCGCTGGAACGCGCGCCGGACTTGGGGATGTTTTTATAGAGAGAATTTATTTATTTATGCTCAACAATATTATAATAAAACTAAACATTTTGAAAACACGATATGGAGATAAATTAGAATGCTGCGTAGTCATATGAATATTGGCTTATTTACCTTTTTAGATCCCAAAGTATTCGCGAAATGTCAATTTGGTCTCCAATATTCAAATCGTGTCTATCGAGTCCCCAATGTTCACAATGTGTGTTTAAATGGTCCCTGTGTCTAACTCCGTCCGTCTTCTCCGTCAAATGTAGGGGTAATTTTGAAATTTCACCCCCACAAAGCGGCTTATTTACCTTTTTAGTCCCCAAAGTATTCGCGAAATGTCAATTTGGTCCCCAATATTCAAACCGTGTCTAACTCCGTCCGTCTTCTCCGTCAAATGCAGGGGTAATTTCGAAACTTCACCCCCACAACGCTTATCTTCAACCCTCAACCCCGTAGCATCAACCCTCACCCTGTTGATAAAAAAAAAACAAACCTCACCCTCATTAGAGCCGATCCCCAAAAACATCTCAGTCTCACGACTCCCACCCGACTACCCTGCCTTCCCCTTCTTACACCGATCTTTTTTGAACCGATCCATTTTCTTTTTCTTTTTCTCTCCTCCTCCTCCTCCTCCTCCTCCTCCTCCTCCTCTCTCTCTCTCTCTCTCTCTCATATTCTGCAAGGTCTGGTCTGGAATTGCCCCAGATCGATAAATCGCCCATGGAGGGGAATTTTGGTACCAAAAACACCCGGATTAGCTAACGACGGGGGTGAGGCCGTCGTTAGCAAATCCACCCGCAGGTGGATTACATCTCCCAACAGTAAATTAGTCCAGGGAAGAGAAATTTCAGCCAAAGACCGGATTAGAGGTGGACCCTGGATTTGTAGTCCGGCCGCTTCACAAATCCGGCCGCAAATTCGCCAGCCAAACAGGGCGTAAGGGTTTAGAGGTTGAAGATCAGCTTTGTGAATATTTAAACACACATTGTGAACATTGGGGACTCGATAGACACGATTTGAATATTGGGGACCAAATTGACATTTCGCGAATACTTTTGGGACTAAAAAGGTAAATAAGCCGCTTTGTGGGGGTGAAATTTCAAAATTACCCCTGCATTTGATGGAGAAGACGGACGGAGTTAGACACAGGGACCATTTAAACACACATTGTGAACATTGGGGACTCGATAGATACGATTTGAATATTGGGAACCAAATTGACATTTCGCGAATACTTTGGGGACTAAAAAGGTAAATAAGCCTATGAATATTTAATAGAATTATGTGTATACATGACTCACGGTTAAAAACCGGCTCACGTGCGATTGAATTTTATGCCCTTTTCTATCGGAAAGAATTTTCCTACAGTATCGGTCACCTCAATACAACATTGAAGACACTTCAAGCTCGTCTTTCTAAAACCAACTCGGGTTTCGATTACTTCTCTCTAGTGATTAATTCAAATTACTTATTTCGTAGATTAGAAAATGGCTTTTGTGGAAAATAGTTTAAACAGGCACCGATGCACATAAAAAATCATATTTTATATTATCAGTTTAATTTTTTAAATTACATTTACCGTTTACTGGAAAATGAGTACTTCATTTTCTTATCTATCTCCGATCAAAAATGGGTTTCCAAGAGTGTTTTTGTCTGCGATATTGTTTCCCGACAAAATGCCGCAAGGGATTCTCTGGAAAACAGCACAGGTACAGTCACTCCCCTCGGCATGGAATGGTGAATATATGTAGAGCATGACAAGACCGTGACGTGGTCTGATCATGAATAAGGCTATAGAGTCCAATTCTGACTTCTTAACAAATGATTGTGTTGCAACCTTTGGGAAGGTTGTAAAAGTGATCCGAGGTTGCCTTCCACTTTAAGGACTTCAAATTCAGTGAATGATCATTTGAAGACCGTTGATCTCTGAACAAAACATCACTTGTATTATCGGAAATAAAGTGGTAACATAGAGGCAAAAGCTTGCCAATATCGGAATTAGAAGCTTGCCACTTGTGAAAAGTACAAGCCGGTGCTCGAACCTTGTAATCCCGTAGAGATGAAAAATACTCGGGATTTTCCATTATCGTTATCACAACATTGGAGTTGTGGAATTTTGAAAACAAAGATAAAAGGGATAAAAGCTTTCGAAAGAACTAGTAGCCTGGAACGTAGATAAAGTTACAAAACTATAAGAAATGAAAAGATATTGAGTATTGAGACGTGGAGCCCTTAGCCTGCCCTGTTTTCCCCTTTTATAGTAGTGAATATCCTGACAAATAGCACAACAAGACCCTAAAAGTGTACTAAGTAGGCCATATTCCGAATTCTCTAAAACTGCTTCCACTTGTTCAAAAAAGCTCAAAATATGCTCAGCCATTGATATTCGCAACAAAGACCCTAATTGCTGCCACGTGTCCCCTTAAAAATGGCCAAAAAGGGGCATAGTAAATTCCAAGGCTTAATCACACTTTCGTCTGTGCGTGAACCATTTTGGCTATATTCACGTCTCACTTAACTTCCATGTAGGAAAATCACCCTTGTAGAAATGTAAATATCAAATAATGGAGAATATTCCCTCCAAAATGCCCTGAAAAGCTGTCAGTCGTCCCCTGAATAAGGCCCTAAGAATTCGACATGTGTCCCATATCTCCAAAGCACTTCCTTTTACTTCTGGGAACTCCTATTCATTATAGACATCGATTGCAAACCGAAGTCCCCTAACGGATTGCATGTGGCCCTTTGAATTGGTCAAAAGCTTGAGTACTTCATACTTTTAGGGCCTATTCCCTAATTTTTCTCATCTCTGTGACCATCTTCGAGTGTAACCTGCTTAATTAAGTACAACCCTAAATATCTCAACTACACTGAAATATAGGAGTTTTGCTGAATGGTAGATGTGATGTTCCATTGTAATGGAGCAATTAGTCTTTCCACCATTGATCTTTTGCACTTTGAGTTGATCATCTTTTAGAACCACAATCAACACTTAATTCCACATATCCCATCAAAACTTTATTTTTTCGGCCCCAAAACTTCAGTGGCATAGGAATAACTTTAAGATAAAATTCTTCTCAAACATGCTAATTGCTAGCTGTGATATTTGTGCACATGTGCTCATGCACGTGATTAACTAAAAGAAAAAAAGAAAGTGAACCGTCTAAACTAAAAGAAAGTGAAGTACATCCTAATTTGAGGCCTAACTTGCAACATGTATAGAGACCTATCTGCAACATATAAAGAATTGAGCCCTTTGGAAACAAAGGCTGGCAAGACGCCCTTCCCAACAAGGTACACCCAACAAACAGAAGGTGAGCAATATTATCCCTCACCTTCGAACAACATTTCCTATAGGGTTATTACTGGTGTGATCTCTAATTTTCGATCAGCAAACATGACCAAATAGGGATTAATATGGTGATGGAAACTACTCCTATATATTTTCATATATGTTATTGCATCCCAGGTAATAATATATTGTCTGTGTCTTAATCTAACATCACAATTAGTAGCAAGTGCTCAAGTCACTAATTTTTGGAATGCTATAGAAAATAAAGACGACACCACTAAACTCGCCCCTGAGAGCCAACATGAGTTATGTTAGCTTCTAACATAACTGCAACTTCATTTTGGCTCCTGCAAAACTCTCGTTTCTAGAAAGGCTTGTGCTTAAAGTGTATATAGGATAACAGCACATCCATTTGCTTGTCTGATTATGTGGTGTGAGGGAGCTTTTGGTTCTTTGTAGCTTCCCTTCACATCTTCTATCAAAGCTCTATACCTGCGTGTGGCATACGATCTCTATATCCCCTATGATTAACTTGACCGTATCCGCTGAAACTCTCTCAATTACCTAGTAGCTCTAGGCCTTGAAGAACGCTTCTTTGTTCAGCCTTCATGCTTGTTACTTTCTACAACTTCTCGTTATCGCTTGTAATCCACCTCCCCATATCATCCCTCTCTACGCTAGCATCTAGCACCGAGACTGGCTCAAGTACTTCCACCAGTGTTGAGCTTTATTTCCCCTGCGGATGAATAATCTGATTTGATTAGGATCGATGGGTTGTCTCATAGCAAATTTTCACTAAGTAATTTAGCGGAATACAGCGAAAAAGCCTTTCATAGTGACAACTTTGCCCCAATTTTCAAGTTACTGTTATGCACAACACCCAAGATGATCATCAAGAAGAAGAACAAAAGCCCAACTAACCAAGGCATGATTGTAACATAATGACCAAAGAAGAAAAACAATTGAAATAGCGGCCAATGAAATTAAGCATTTTTCAAAGGAAAAGTAATTCGCAATTTCTACCATGTTGGGAAACTGGAGAAAAAAAGGCCATATCAACTTCACCAAAGTGACACACTAACGTGACTTTATATATAAGACAAAGAATGACCTAGCTAGTCAATGCCAGAGAGTATTCGAGTGAAGTACTAGTCTTTTTATAGCCTCTCCCGGGTTTAGGACAGTTTCGGATAGTTGAGTGGGAACTGCTTTGAAGATCCATAGACATTTAGTACTTGTTTGGGGTAACATGTACCAAGAGACGCATAGAGTTTTGATGCAGCATCATGAGAAGCAGGGACAGTGCACCTTAACCGTCCAAAAACATGTTTGATTAAGCGTTAATTGCAAAATTGTTAACTCTTTTTTGACGGAGAAGTGGACGGAGTTAGGGCTGAGGATTAAATCGACCCATATTTTAAACTTCGAGGATCAAATTGGACAATTTAATACATTGGGGACCAAATTGGTCACTCGCCCATACATTGAGGACAAAAAAGATAAATAA
The DNA here is from genome assembly GCA_016920895.1 of Vaccinium myrtillus. Classification (NCBI taxonomy): domain Eukaryota; kingdom Viridiplantae; phylum Streptophyta; class Magnoliopsida; order Ericales; family Ericaceae; genus Vaccinium; species Vaccinium myrtillus. Next base: position 9,673,290 of record CM029274.1, read on the forward strand.
GCCTTAAAAATTATCTTGTTCAGATATCGATAGGTATCGAAACAATTCATTTTTTAGTAGTCTTGGTGTTTTGATACATGCTGAGGCCTGATCAAAATAATTACTTTAATGGATGTTCTTCATAACAATTCCTACAATATATGCGGTTAGATCAAGAGAAAACGAAGCACACAAATTGTATAACTTTTCTGTGTAGGAGTGAAAAAGAAAAACATATAGTGTATATATTATAAGCAAAGGGACATTTTAATGAAAATAACTATTTGGAAAAACCTATATGATTTTCATGTATAAAGAAAAACCGGGTTTAATCGCGCTATATTGTTGATTAAGCCAATTCATTGGTTTCTGAGCTCTTATTATTCATATTGTATAGTTTCCGCATAATTTGTGTGCCAAGTTGAAGAAGGATTTAGTGACGGCTGGATTGGGACTATTTGAATTTCATTTTTGGAGTTGCTAGTGACGCACTTTGAAGATTACATTTTGTCTAGTCATTTATTTTTAGACTTATGATGTAATAGAATTTCAACTGATTTTGCAACATTTTGAGATTTTGGTGCCATCAATTGTAATTTTTGGAGACATTATAGATTTTCGGGCAATTTGAATATATTTGGAGGTTTTAGAGACCAAAAACAAAACGTACAGCTCACACCTTGGCTGAGTTTGGATGATAGTAATCTCAATGGGGATTGACAATGCAATGCCTTTTATCCATAATTCCGACGTTTGGAAGAGACAAGAGCGGAAATGTGATGCCAAGCTTTTCTGATTCCGACGTTTACCAGAGAAGAATAGGAATATGATTCCTGATAATATATTCAACCAGGAATCACGTTCACAGACTGAGCGGGAATCTGATCCCTCCCTTACTCCATGAGAATCTCAGATTCCTGGCTCATTCATTAAGAAAAAGAAATGTTGACCTTAATAAATTTTCAAAATAACCAGGTATCCTTAATTCCGTATCACTTGCTTCGCAGTAATCACATTGTCATCCCTTTAAGTTGGAAACTAACACATATGGCCATATCCAGAAATACTGTCTATTTTCGATACCGGGTCGTACACCAAACAAGTAATAAGTGCATTAGCCAATTAATACCAATAAACAAATCTAGAAGAAACCAAAAATGCCGTACCTTGACAACTCAATCTTAACTACTACTCCGTCCGTCCTCAAAAAAGAGCCGAGTCTCATATTTTGGATTGTTTTTTTAATAAGTGTCTTTTTATGAAAGTTATTGGGTAAAAATTTATAAAATTATTATTTTATCCTCTTGAAAAGTTAATGGATAAAAATGGAGGATAATTTTGGAAAGCAAAATGTTAGAGTTGATGTGAAAGGTGAACGATGATGTCATTAATAGGTTGAATTTGCGAAGCTACATCCTTAAAAGGGACGAAGGGATCTATCAAATAAGGTAATAACCATAAAGTGGTGGGCAGTGTTCACCCAATTTTATCTAGGTGACCAAAATTACTCTATTTAAAAATAAAAATAAAAAGAAACCCAATTATCGGACTCTTAGATAGCCTAATTGCATAATATTTGTGATGATCTTGTAGGAGATAGTCGAATTGTTTTTTTTTTTTTGATCGGCAACAAAGATTTATTAAAACTCGACAAAGGGTACATTGAGAATAAAGAAACCATACCCAAGCACAAGTGCAAGGGAACGGCAAGGCAATACATCAGGTAGCTTGTCAACCTCCCACAAAGATAACACATTCCAAAATTGAGAACTATTTGCATCTCAAACACTTCAAGCTATGACAGCACCAGGGAAGCCTTCACCTTGAGAAATCTAACATTAATCTAACATTGAGATAGTCGAATTGTTATGAGACAATCTTATTTGTTTAGAGATATTTGTTGGTAAATTAAATTTGTTAGATTTGTTTGACAAGTAAGATTAAACAAATATTGATTTGTGTGTACTTAGTCGGAATTGGGGGCCTGTAGTGAGTGAGCTCACTACATGCGTGTAGTGAGCTCTCGTGACCGTCCGATCCGAGATCAACGTTCCAAATAAATTGGAGTTAAAATTAATATAAAAGTGTTTTTTAAAGTGTAAAACGATGCGAACCGTTGATCTCTGATCAGACGGCCGAGAGAGCTCACTACACGCATGTAGTGAGCTCACTCACTACAGGGCCCCCGGTTCCGTACTTAGTCATGGACCATGTGATAAATTTAGCCAGAATATAAGGAGTGAGAGAGTTTGAGGGGAGTGGGGATAGCATTGGAAGGAGTCAAGCCTGTCATAGATGTAGGAGTGAATTAAGGTGGTGCGAGCAACTTTAGTGGCAGATGAATACCTAATAAAGCTTATGACTTTTTCCCCAGTCTCTCCCTCTCCCATTTCCCTAACCTAAACGCCTGCCCCTTCTCATCTCTCTAATCTATTCTCTCTGGCTCTCTCACCCGTCACCGTCGTAGAAACCTCCCTGACTCTCTTTGTCGCAAGCGAATTCTCCCGCACTCTTTCTAAATCCGGCTCTATGTTAGCAGAAAGCGGATCCTCCTTATGAAGAACTGTACTATGGTACACCACATATCTAGATTGTGGTTCGCTACTAGTAAGCTTCAATAGATATTGACATTAGAATTATACAATTATTAGGAACATAATGACTGATTTTTTATAGTCTCTTTATTTCTTTTTACCTTAAAAGTTCATTTTTTGGAATAGCTTTGGGATTGCTAATTTCATTTGGCATTTTGTTTGCATAATGTTTTAAGTACTAGGCTCTGGTATCGCACCAAAGAATGAAGCTTGATGGAATAGATGGCAACACAGGTCTTCCCTTGTTTCCTGGGGTAAGTGAAAAATGAAATCGGAATATTTCATTTTTATTAATGTGTTTAAACAACGAAATGGGGATTGTTAAATTTGAATAATCAGGTCTTCTCATGTTTCTTTTATCGGATTCTAGTGTTTTTCTCAAAATTTCTAATTTTTTTTTTTTTTTTTACAGCAATGGACAGAATTAGCTTGTTTATGGGTCTATCTTTAGGTGCATTCTTCGGTCATAATTAATTCAAATAAGAAACGATGCTAATAAATCAAAGCACGGTTGTGAAAATATTTATTAAACATCTCCAATTTCCCATCTTCACGTGTGGCTTTTCTTTGATCTACTGGTGATGCTTCCTTAAGATTGATGAATTTATTAAAAATAATAATAATAATTACAATTGATTCTACACTTGCATCAGTTGTGCCCCTACTTCTAATCACTATATGTACCTGAAACAGTTAGGCATTTTGGTCCTGAGTAACATTAATTTTCCATGGGGCACCTGCAACTTGGTTTTAGGCTCATGTTTCTGCTTGTCTCTGGATTTCTTTGATAGATCATTTTGGTTTGGAGTGTCTTTCATATCCTCATTTAATTAGAGTGATGTAAACATTTTAGCATGCTTTATGTTGTTTTTAGTCTCTGCAAGTGCAAGAACGGTGAAAACAATGTTCCCCACCGGCAAGAGAAGCTGGCCCAATGACATTGTGAACAGGAAGCATGTTATCACGCGGCCACAGATATGGAGAGGCATTTTTGTTTTCCTTTTTGGAACTAGGCATTTTTTTGCCTTTGTCATTTATTTTCAGACTTGTGATGTAATAGACAGTAATAGGATTTCAACTGGTTTTGTAACATTTGGAGATTTTATTGCCATTAATTGTAATTTTTGGATACATTATATATTTTGGTGTAATTTGAATATATTTCTATGTTTTAGGGCCGAAACAAATAATAGTAATTACATTGACTAAAGTGCCGTACCATGACTAACTTCTCAACTTTTAACTACTACTCCGTCCGTTCTCAAACAAGAGTCAAGTATCATATTTTGGGCTGTTTTCTTTAACAAATGTTTCTTTGGAAAAGTTAATAGGTAAACTTTATAAAATTATTATTTTTCCCTTTTGAAAACTTAATGGATAAAAGTAGAGAACAATCTTAAAAAATAAAGGTAAAAGTTGTTGTGAAAGTTATAATGATGATGTATCTTGAACAAGTTGTATTATGAAGTAACACCCTTAAAAAGGGACGGAGGGAGTATTGAAAAAGGTAATTCCTCTTGCAAGTAATCTACTACTATTTTAAAATATTTGAAGGCCTCAAAAATGTTTCCCACACTTTTTCCTTCCAAAAATACCTCTGTTAAGCACTTGGAATGACTGCCCAACCCAAATTACAAAATGTAGCCTCCCGCGCTTCTTCCGGAGTGCATGGTTTCATTGTGGGTCATTTCTAAACACATCCGCTTTTTGAAGTTAGACGGAAAGACGCACCCAAACACTTCCAGCCTCAAGGAAACGACGCCTCCGATCCTTTCATGTATATGTGTTTACACCCAAATTTGGCACAAAGTCCTGGCTAGGCCTGGGAGGCTTGGTATAAGGTTAATGGGCCAGAATTCACAGAAGCTTGCGAATGGCCATTGCCCATGAGGCCCATTTGGTTAATCCAAAGGGTCAAAATGTGTAGATGTTGGTTAAGGGTCCATACCCCGGAATTAAGGCCGAGATGATTTCTGAATTATGTTAAGGCAGTGTTTGGGCCAGAAAACGGTTATTGAAGCTTGTAGATGGAAAAAAACTGAAAGTGGTTATCGTCTCCTAGGAAAAAGACCGGGAAGATAATTGAAGAATTTTAATGAAAACAAAGATTAAACTCATTGGCAAGATGATAGGGGAACGGTTATGCCATGTGGCATGAAACGATGGCTTTATTTGAACTCTACGATCCCATTATCCATAAAAATAGGAGGTATGGCGGATACTTTTAGGCCTTCTTGCCAACAAAATAGGGTTATGATTCCCCATAACCGTCGATAACTGCCATGAATAGAGGAAAAGGTGAAGACATGGGACACAAGACAGCACCAAAATAAGAGAGGAAGTTAACGAAGCCACATCATGTCAACATCTCGGCCAAGCAAGGAATTGGCGCCAACAGTTCAAATTTCCAATTTGGGGCTATAAATAGAAGAATTCAAGGTAGAAAAAATAGCCATCAACCTCACGGTTAAACTCAACTCAAGTCTCTCGACTTACACTCAAAGTCCTCAACCTATTGCAGTTATTCAACCCCGTTGAAGCCTTCAACACCATTGAGTCCTTTTATCTTCAGTCATTTAGCAAGACTAGTTTGTTCTTAGATCTTGTTACTGACTCCCTTGTACCCCACTTTTGTTAATTTTCATTAATAAAGTTGGTTTTTATTTTATCTCGTTGCTCCTAATTTTCCACAACGGTTGGGAAATATTAAGTCCTCGCACGTAGGCAAATGACGAACTACTTTGCAACTCTGCCCTTTGAGGGTTGCACACAATCGCACTAACGAAGTCAGAAAAGGTCTCAAAGGCCTCCATCACACTCGGACTGCAACGGACAGTCCTGGCATGCCTATCTCACAAACCACACTAGGCGCTTGTGGTTTCTTTGGTGTTTCTATGTGAAAACAATATGTATAACCGAAAAAGTAAACCATGTCAGAACGGCACAAAGAGAGCAAAATTAATTGCAAAAAACCCATGCAAAACTTTGTTGGACTCTCTCTCTCTCTCTCTCTCTCTCTCTCTCTCTCTCTCTCTCTCTCTCTCTCTCTCTCTCTCTCTCTCTCTCTCTCTCTCTCTCTCTCTCTCTCTCTGTGTGTGTGTGTGTGTGTGTGTAACCTCATTTCAACAAAAATCTGTTGGAGTGTCTTTCTCTCGCGCGCTGCAACAGCAAAAATTTGTCGGACTCTCTTACTTTGGCGGCAATGGGTAGATTGTTTTCTGATGAAGGCACATATGCCTCATGCAAACTAACTGTTTGAAAACCTCTTGTGTGGTTTGCCTACTAACTGTTTGATACAATGACCCAATGGCAACTCAGTTGCCTTGATTCTTTAATTTTATGCTCGCTGATAGTTTCCTAACGAAGGCAACATATCTCTCGTGGAAACACAAGGAATCCCATAAATTTCATTCAATGGTCCCACCGTAATGCTATTTCATCTCTAATTAAAGATATAGTCTCAAACCAATTAATTAGTTAATGTCTTTGAATTTATTCACTGATTTCTATTCGAATATAGCCCCACAAATCCTCCAAATTGGGGGGGTTTCGAGCCGTTTTTTATCCTTCCATGAAGGGAATAAAAGTTGATTGGTGTTGATTATTCGATTAAAAAATGCTATGAGTACGCACACCAGCATACGTTGAGCGTAAGATATTGTTATCTCCTACAAATAACAACGAAACTTTTGGCAATGAGAAAGGAGACAAATATTTCCATTTGTTATTAGAAATATAGATACATAGAAATGCTACCTCCAATCCCGTTTTAGCGCAGACTTCCAATTTTGATGGATGAGCTTGTACAATATCAACGGAGGTCAATAAATGGCACCACATGTGAACAAGTTAAACATCTGAATTCTAAAGGGATAATATTACCTTGACATGATTGATAGAACAGCCATGTCAAAAAAAAAAAGGAGGATTAGATGGGCACAATATGTTCTCTAATTGAATTACAAATTCAGTTGGATGAATTGGTGTGCATTATGGCATACTCTTTAATCAGTGTACTTTTAAAACTAAATATGTAAAAGAATAACAAAACGTCACTACAAGAAAAATGACTATTCCCGGCATTAAAAAACCGCCGGAAAAAGTCCCAAAACCGCCGGGAAAAGTATTTCCGGCTGTAAAAATGCAAAAAACTGCCAACCGTCCAAACGGTCGTTGGAAAAAGATAAACGGCGGTAATCTACCGCCGGTAATAGTAGTCGACTTTTGTTGGCGGTTTCATTACTGCCGTTAAAGGTTATTTCAGAAGAAAAAAAAAAACTGGCCCACCAAGTTTCGAACCCGCAACCCTTTGCAAGGAGGCCCGACACCTAACTGTCCGACTACCCAAACTTTTCAGTTATATTTAAGAAATAAAAATATTTATATTAAAATTTACGTTTTTACCGGCGGTTTTTGGATTACCGCCGGTAATAGTCGTTTTACCGGCGGTTTATAATTACCGCTGGTAAAACGAAAATAAATTGTTATTTAAGTCCAATACAGTGTGCTTGAGGCGAAAAGTGAGAATCAAACCTGACCAGTATGATGTTCAAAAAAAACCTGACCAGTATGATGGGTCAAGTGGTGCTTTCGTACTTGTACTATGTTTAATGCACTGATTAATTGACCAGTTGGAGAAATAGACATTTGCAAACTTTGTCCTGCATTGAATCACACTCATTCATAAAGTTGTAACTTCAAAATAGATAGAAATAGTAAGCAAACAAAATAAAGACAGAAATTGTTTTTTCCCTTTTCTGCATCGATTCGTACCTTTATAGGTGCTGCTACAAATGCCTTGGTCTAAGGTACGGAAGCAGTCCTCCCAGTGAAGGTAGAGATACCATGTGTTAATATGGGTTTGACCAAACCAAATCAGGAAAATTTCACCTTTTCTCTTCCATTAAAATTAGCCAACAAACAAGACAAATGTACAACAATTTATAAATTGAAGAACATCACTAAGAAAGCCAAGGTTTGCTAGGACAATATTAGTACTATTTATCTCCCTTAATATACAAAAAAACTTAATACTTGCAAGGAGAAAACTATCATTCATTCTAATTCAAAAAGAATTTGGAGTTGCACATAAAACAGAAAATATTATTTCTGCTAGTCAAAGAAGGATATAGTGATAGAAAGGATGGTTAGAAGCCAACCTACGATACAAAGAGAACAAGAAAACAAATGAAGCCAGCACTAAAAATGCATTAGACATTAGCATCTGATGGCATGCACCATTAGAACTCTTAACCAGGTTTAGATATCACCAGCACCACCAACATCAAAGAGAGCAAATATTGATCAAAACTACTTCAAGAGCACATGCAAAGGGCATTAAAACAACAAACAAAGGTCTCTAAAGTTCGTACAAGCACTGTAACATTAAAGAAATCCATATATAATCAATTACCTTTACTAAATTGAGAATATATAGGAGGACAAAACACCCTCAAGAAATGGTTGACCTGGAAAGACCTTGTATCTAATCCCACCCAAGTAAAAAAGGGGGAATTATTTTACTTGTCTTCCTTAATTGTGTATACTTTTTAAAAGCGAAAATTACCACTATAGAATTTAATTGCAACTGAGTTGGAAAAGTGATCGCAGAGAGACATCGATGGAGTCAAATGCAAGTATAACTGGCTTTGTTTTCTCATTCTATGTTAGTAGTATGCAACATATAATCAGTATAGTGGAAGATTAATTCAAGGTTTATAATCAGGCAAAGTTTATTAGCGATGGTAAAGTATGAAGATGGTCAGAAATACCTATCGTAAAATTTTGATTAACTTATTTAGGAGGTAGAATACATGAGCACTTGCAAAATTGGAGGAATAGGGTCGACGCGAGTCCACATAAACCCAAATCTCAGAGACGATTGCAGATAAAATTGCAGAACAGTTATTCACATAGTGCTTCGTTTAATCCAATTTAACATCCAAAAAGCATAGAAACTTTGAGGGCTGAAAATAACACAAAAAAGCCTTTAATCCAACACCCAAAACGTTTAGGAAATCTTTCTAACAGTTGGTGAACTTACGATATGAATGTTGTTGGACCTGGAAATTGGGCAGTCCAATAACCAAATTTCAAATTTTCCCTTCGGAAGAGTCATGAATAACAAGTCCCACCCACTTTGTTATAATTACAAATTCAGGGAAAGTAGGGATATAAAAGATAGACGATGCAATATTGGAGTAACCACTCTCAATTTCAACTTCCAAAGACAGAAGTGTTTAGTAATTTATCGAACGCATGGTGTACATTATCCTAACATCCATTAGTGGATGCGTCGTTTGGGGTGTGTTCGAGAGATGTATCGCTTTGGAGCTGGGAATTCAATTGGGAATAGGCTGCACACGTGTTTTGCTTAGGGGAGGAAAAGAGGGGAGGGTACTTTGGGAATGTAAAAGTTGACAAACTAATTACATATTCAACGTTAATCTTTTTAAAACCAAAAAAGGGGAAATGATTTTTACAATCCACACTCCCCTTTTGTCTTTATCTTACGTGAATTTACAATATTGCCCTTTTTCAATACACCTTTTTCATACATCCAAGGGTAATATTGTAAATTCACGTAAGATAAAGAGAAAAGGGGAGTGTGGATTGTAAATTGGGGGGTGTGAAAATCATACGAAGTCGATAAGGAATATCTCAGATATATAACGACCACTACTACAAAAATAGATAAAGATCTCGATTATTTGGTGTGACCTTTTACTTTTAGTCTCGCATTCAAAACCGTGGTGTATCAAGGCGTAGCTAAAAGTCCCGTATTATCAACCACGGTTTTTAACCGTGACAAAAGACCCTGAAAAACTGAGATCAATTCCTTAAAAGCGTGATCAATATGGTAGGTAAGGTCTCAGTTTTGAAAAAAACTGTGATCTTTATGTAGGATACAGTCACCCTTTTTTTACAAAACCGTGACCATATATCTTGTTATTGTCTCGGTTTGTACCTAAACTGTGACTGTATTTATGCAATGACCTCAACTTTTGGCCCTGATAATAATTCACTCTAATATTTTTGTATTTTCCAATTCGTCTATATTATGAAATATTATCAAACAAGTAGCAACAAAAGACATCAATCTCAGTAGTCAATAAAAAATATCCAACGGCTAAGGTAAAACTATATTGAACTTTCAAATTCTATTACACCACAATTCAATCATACAAAATGTCATGATATACTACAACTGCTCCCTTGGCTAAATCCTCCCTTCTCTAAAAAATAAAAGGGGGAAAGTTTTGTTAAGCGTTGAAAATTTGAAATATAAAATTACAAAAAAAAGCAATCTGACAATTCTAAGTCCCACATTCCCACCACACAGTTGTTGTCGTTCCAATCTCTACATTTTCTGCAAAACAAATAATAAGACGCTCATTAGTATCCAAGGAAACTAGCGGAGAGTACATATAATGAAAAAGAAGATTGACGTCGTTTGATCTTGAATTGACCTAAGCAATCAGTTCATTTAGTATTCAATCAGCAAACAGGGATGCCTTTATTTTGCCTGCAGAGAAATGTCTCAAATATGCAATTGAATTGTGCCCAAATATACCCAAGAAACTACCCCCGGAAACAACTGATGAATAGATGAATCATTCAAGAGACACACAAAATTGGGAGTGAAAAAACAAACCTTGAAGGCTCGGCTTTTCCTTAGGTGATCTGATTTTTGGCAATCCATTCATTCAACACATCCTTAGTGAATTCATCCAGATTCTTCCCATCATCAATTAAGCTACTCATACCAAAATATCATTAATTGAAGCAACAGAAAAATGACAAGTAAATCAGGTGAGAAAACAAAATTATGCAAACAAAAAAAAAATAGAGAGAGAAAAGGCTCAATTCACAACCTGCATGGTGATATACACATGATGGTAAAAAATGCCAAGTATTTCTTCCTTTGGATGCTAGAAAATGCCAAGTATTTCTTCCTTTGTATGCTAAAAAATGCCAAGTATTTCCTTTGGTTATCGAGCAAAATTTGTGGATAAACTAATTTTAAAATTTAATGAACTCGGTGATTATCCAGTTTGAAGCGTCTTTGATCTAATTGAGGATCAAGGGCAATCGATCTAATACCAAGGACAGAGCTACTAAGACCTCGTACGGTGGTGGTCCTTTAAATTGGAATCTATTGTGGGACAGAGCATACCCAGGAAGGTAAATATATAATCCTTTCTTACCCAAGTTGTATACTAACAAACCATAACCAAGAACAGAGATTATCAAAAAAAACATGGACCAAGAACACTATGAACATTTTACAAGATGCTTACAAATCGTCAGCCTCAATACTTGCAAAGTTCTTGTCAATTGTAGCCACTAGCACTTTACGGGTATACCTGCAAAGAAACAACGAAATGGCAAAGAACAAAACAATGGCATGCCGAAAAGATCCAGAATCTCTCTTCTTCCATATGCAAATAACAAAATGGCAAATACACAATCAACATTCTGGATTTTTTAGATCAACATTCTGGATTTTTTAGGGTTTCAAAATGAAATCTAGGTTTGAAAGTATGATAAACTGATGAAACTATCTAGGGTTTACCGATTGGGCAAAATACAGATCCATTAATAGATACACAAACACACACATGCACACGAAGAATGTTTATAGTTCGTGAGATTTTTGAGAGATTCACTGCTGAAATTGTATAATTATCTAATAGCAACGGGAAGGGATAGTAAACTATGGAGAGATACCGAAGAGTGAGCGAAGATGCTGCTTTACTGGTGTTTGATTTCTGCGAGAGTAGAAGGAGCCGCCGCACGCAGAAATCGCTCTAGCTAGGGTTGCAGAATGGTATAGAGCTGAAGGAGGGAAGGGATTAGTCGTGAAATTTTAGTGGGCAAATCGATTTCGGGGAAAATACAGTAGATTTTGGGGGAAATTTCCATCTCGGTTTTGTGGGAAGTTACAGTCACAGTTTATTACTGAGGTCTTTTAAATTATCATCACGGTTTTACCGAGCGAGACCTAAATTTTTTAATTAATCACGGTTTTTTTGAAAGTGAGATATATTTTCTTATATACAGTCTCAGTTATTAGAAAATGAGATCTATTCTCTTAGTTACAATCTCAGTTTTTAGATTAGTGTGAGTAAAAAATCTTTTCATCTCAATTTTTCAGTACAACTGAGATTAAAACTATAGTCTATATATTTTATCACGGTTTTTTAAAAACTGAGACTTTGAGAGTGTGATCTTTATCTGTTTTTGTAGTAGTGGACATAGTATATGAAATTTATAATATTAGATATATGGGGAATGCTACGGTACTGTTTACTGGTTCTTTTACTTCTTTGTGATAAAATAATCATGTGCGAGCGTGCCAGAGAGAGTTTCAATCTCTTCCCTCAGATTAACTTTGGAAAAACCAAGTCTAATCAGGCGATTGTGTTTTATTGGTTCAATTACCTCAATTAAGAGGATTTTTCTTTATAAGTGAAGAAATGCAAACCAATAACTCAGGAAATTAAAGAACAATAGAGAAACAAGATACTTCGATTGATAAATCAAAAATAAACTTACCTTCAACTTCAAAGTACAAAGTAACAGAACTTCGAACTAGTGATTGTTACAAGAACAACCGAGAATGGGTGATTGTTACAAGAACAATCGAGAATAATCGATCCTAACTACTTCCTAAACTACTTCCTAATCTACTTCGAACTGAGTTCGAAATCCTAAAACTATTTGCCAATGAACAAACCAAGCATCATTTTCTTTGATAGCTGTTTGTTGAAGATTTGTTCGGGCTTTTTCACTCTTCAATTTCTTCTATTTATAGACGCTGCTTGCAATTTGAACTTACCGCTCAATAAATTTGAACTTGGCTTGCTTCGAACTCTAACTTCTACCTTTTGAGTTGGCAGTTTCTTCCCACCTCCACGTCTGAATTTGAATTCTTCTAATTCTTCCTCCAGAAGTCTTGATTTTAAATCTGCATAACTGCTCAAGCAAACTCGAATGATTACACGTTAAGGAGATAACTGCTTTTCAAGAAATACTCCAAGTATCCTAACCGCCAACTACTCCATTTTATAGGTTTACACGTGGAGTTTTGTGTTTATCATAGTAATTGGAATAGAATGTCCTACCTAGACAGAATCTGTCACTTGCTATCCTCTTGCCTAAGAGGCGAAGATTTCCCTCCGCGGAAAAGATAATTAATTAAGATCGACATTACAATCCAACTCCATTGCATTGTCAAAACCCATGTTGAATATTTGTTAAAGGTTGACCCCTTGCTTTCTCATGTAAAGGATGTTTACAGAATCCATGTTGAATCTTTGAAAAAGGTTGACCCCTTGCCAAAAGTTCTAGGCAAAGAATTTGTAACCCCATTAATCCACCAAACAAGTTTATAACATATCTAGTCCTAACGATGGCATCTTTCTTCATTTTTATTTATTTATTATTTTTTTTTTTTACGAAAAAAAGTTGGTACCTCTATGGAAGTGCCAAAAAAGTTTGTACCCTATGAAAGTGCCTAATATCTTAGGGTACCTTATGAAAGTGCCTAAAACCCTAGGGTACCCTATAAAAGTGCCTAAACCACTAAAACCGTATAATAGGAAAGTGCACCCTAAAACCTAAACCCTAGGGTACCATATGAAAGTGCCAAAAAAGTTTGTACCCTATGAAAGTGCCTAAACCACTAAAACCATATAATATGAAAGTGCACCCTAAAACCTAAATCCTAGGATACCCTATGAAAGTACCTAAATTTAAAATTAAAAAAAATTGTGGACCTTAGACCTTGTAAAACTTTAACATGGACTAAATGGCCCAATAAGTCCCCACTTATGGGCCCTAGAACAATTACCCCTATAATATAGGCGGCTCCACATATAAAAAAATCATGTGACCAATTGAACAACCGTAACGTTGTAATTTTATCTTAGCTTTTAGTTGAACGTTCAATCCTATTCTTTCAGGAAAGAACCAAACAATCCTGATTATTCACAATTTAACACTTGTATATTAGCTCAAAATAAGGTACATCTTGATGACAAATATCAGAAAAGTAGAGAGGAAAATTCTGATTATTCTCAATCGTTATCATGCAACATCTTTTAGAACAATAATCAACACTTATCTCCATTAACTATTCGCTACGTAATTTCCTTTTAAAAAAAAAACAAAAACAATAGGTGCCTTTATGCTCTCCTTTGATCTTGCTTGGCTCAAACTATGAAATTTTTCAAGAACAACTATAATATTTTATGATTTTTTTGGTCGCATTATACACACTAATATATTGATTTTTTTTTTAATTATGCGAGTCTTTCACGAAAGGTCTTCAATAGCACCAATCAATGCATAAGACGTCAATACACATCCACAATGGCCATGGCTAGATCTTTCAATTCTGGAGCATCGAGTGCATAAGGTAACCTCCCTTTTATTTTTCTACTGCTTACATAGCTTTGGGCCGGTTTATTATATCGTCATTTTTCTTTTCTTCACTGCATTGTTAATTTTATTCAAGAGATATCTGAGTTAGTTAATTTTTCCTTAAAATCCTTTCATTTTATTTGGGCATAAGACCCTATCGAGTTCATTTTTTGTATTGATCATATTGATAAGTGATTGATCTATGAAAATGTTTAATATTTGGGTATTAAGTACGTTGATGGATAGTTAATATATAAGAATTTGTATCCCTTCAGCAACAAGAATTAATTAGAAAAGTCATACCTTTTTGTATAATAATACCCCCTCAATTTTAAGCTAAAAAAATTAAAACACTTCCGTGAATAATCTTATACATTTCTTGACACAATGGAGAAACTTAATTGAAATTTTTATCCAAAAACTGCACATCGTATTAGACTTACCTTTGTGGGACGGAGAGAGAGAATATATGGCTAGGAGGCTAAATGCCTAAGTTTCTATTAGCTTTTTGGAATTTCTGTATTTCCAGATTTGCAGCATCTGCCCACATTCAGAATGCCAAATTTCACCAAGTTATGAAACAAATGACCCGATGCCCACCAGCGCAAATATCAAAATCTGGACAAGTTTGTTCGAGCATGAACCCCCAAATTGCCCATATGCTTCATGAAAAAAGTAATTTAAAGTTTGTCTCACAGGATCTCTTAAAAGAATATTATGTTCTAATCCTAAAAATCTGATTTATGGTCCTATTTGTGTTTGACGATCCTGACCAACTCAATACGGTCCTGAATGTTTTTACAGAAATCCGCCTTAACTGACTTGTACACGGTTCTGACCATTTTGATTGAACCTCTCAAAAACAGGAAATGGTCCTAACCGTTCTCGAAACGGTCCTAACAGAAAATGCTGAAACTTTAAAAATTGGTTTTCACTAATCAACGTGTTTGACCAATAAAGTGCAAAGAACTATTGTTCGTGTTAAAAGATTTACAAGCCTACCACATGGTGAGTTCTAATTTTTTACAAAGTAAATCATATAAAATAAATTGAACTCCTAAAATCAAATTTGAAAATAATTACTAACGACTGGTGTCTTACTATGGTTGTTAGTCTCAAACTGATAGAGGGGATTTGTGTATAAATAGGTGGAACGACGACTATAATTTTTGAAATGATGAACATTTGTATATTAGAGACACTTATGTGATCCACAAAAGTGAGTGAAAGGGTCTCCAGTATCTAAATTAAGCTAGGGCTCTAATCCGGTTGAATTCCTAATTTTTCGAGTTTATGGGGAAACAAATTCCCGAAGAAGTGTCACCTTACCTTCATAGAATGATCTTATCAAACAAACTAAATAACAATTTTTGCACTCACTCACTCTCTCTCTCTCTAAATCTTATATGCAGCTGATTCTTGTATTACAATCCCTAATCCAAACTCCCAAAGCCAAAGCTAGTAGTTGGCACTGCGTGTTTAAACTTCTATATTCATCTATATTTTGTTTCTAGTATGAAGGGTGATCAGTCTCGCATCAATAGTCGTAGATATCATATGATTTTTTTGTTCCCCTCACACTTTACTTTTTTTGAAGTAAAGTGTGAGGGGAACAAAAAAATCACACTTTACATACTAGGCTCTGGCGTCGCGTCAAGAAATGAAGCTTGATAGTTTAAAAGGGAAGCTGATGGATGAACAGCTCAAAACCCTTCGTTGACAGTGCTCACAGCCTTGAACATCACCTTCTGTCAAAACAAACGAAAAAAAGAGACTATGGTATCAAGCAACTCATTCTTTTCGCCATCTCATCCGTCATCTCAATAGTAAACCCTCGCATTCTATAGGTGAAATGTGAACGTGAACTAGCACCTAAAGACCATGATGTGGGGAAAGGAAAGGAACTCGCGGACCAATTGAAGAAATACCTGGCCGATAGTGAAACTTGTTGAATAATGGGATCGTGGCTCTTATCCTCCAACTTGCACAATCAATTTCCCGCAGTGATTTGGAGATAGCCTTCTACTCTTCGTTGTTTCAGCTACCGAAAGTAGCTGCAATGTTATTGCTTTGTCTGGTTTCCAAGGCTATAAGTTGTGGCCTTTCCGTTTGTATGTTTTGCATCAGTAATCCGTCAAGCTAGCTTTTGTTTTCTGTAAAATTTGTATCTCAGTGTGATTGAGATCTGAGTGAGAGTGTGTGAGACTCTTCATGATTTACACAGGTCAGTTTGTTCATCGTAATTAATACCAACATGTGCAAAGTCCTGGACCATGCAGTATTTTATCAATCGCTATACTCTTGAGGTGCCACATAGTCCCAAGAGTTTGAATATTTTTAAAAAAACAAGATTTTCGAATGAGATTGCATGAAATGTTCATGAGAAATATAATGATTAAACCTCTTACATAATTCTTGACAAACAAATTCTAAAAAAAAAAAACCCAGACAATTTTCAAAAAAAATTCTGTAAGTATTTTCCTCTTCTATCTAAGAAGAATAGAAAATGTACGAATTGTTTAAAACACAAGCCAAACATAAATTAATTGTCTCCAAAGTCGGGCCTGATAGTTAAATAGATTGAAGTACTTCAATGATGCAATCTTTAATTGCAATCTTTAGTTGCGGATTACTCTGTTGGAAAATATGTTTACTTTTTGTGATAAAACCAAAAAATATAAATGCAATAAAATTGGAATGCAAAAGCTGAAAATCAATGAATGAAATGATGATCAAGGGGAGTGTATAACACTCTGTACTTAAGACAGATTCGCCCCCGCTACGTTGCTTACGGTTTGCATAGGCGTCTATCTCTCAGCACTACTTGATTGAACTCTCCACAGAAGCAGCACTACAATCAATGGGTCTATTGAACCAGACTTGTGTCAGTATTCTCTCCAATGAAAAGACTCCGAATTAATGAAAGTTATTAAAAATCAACTTTTGTAAATGAATGAAAGATGTCATATATATAGGCAAACTAGTGACTCTACGAATAGTCAGCTGGGAGAAGAGACACCTTTGTTAACGAAAGGACGCGTCCGTCCACAGTGAATATGTGCCACTAAAAAGACACGACTCTAAATCAATTCAATTTCTATTCACATTTAAAATAAATATTATATTATAAATATTTTTTCCAACATACTCATCTTTTTACACATAAAGTGAAAGAGAGATTGCCCATTGGCTTCGGCCTCTATGAAACTTGTCAATTTATTTGATTTTTGTTGTATTTGCCAAGGGACAAAGTAGAAATTAAGCGGCAATTGTTGGAGCGATAGGCCAATTTTATTTTGTGATAGGGCTAAGATAGAGAGGGTGTGGAATGTGGATAGGTGTTAAAGTGGTTCAACTAGTTATTTGTGGATATACAAAGAAAGAACTAATATATTGTACATTAAACAGAAA
This sequence comes from Vaccinium myrtillus, assembly GCA_016920895.1. NCBI lineage: Eukaryota > Viridiplantae > Streptophyta > Magnoliopsida > Ericales > Ericaceae > Vaccinium > Vaccinium myrtillus. Next base: position 9,690,701 of record CM029274.1, read on the forward strand.
AATTACAATTAAAGCATTGTCGGTTGGGATCAAGAAAAATTAATATTGTAATGTCTTGTATTTGAATACCATAAGAGAGTTGTAGAACCCTTCATTTACTTTCACAAAAAAAAAAAAAATCCCATGAAAAAACCTAAGCACATGGCTTCCCATGAAAATTCCATGAACAGTGTCATATCCGCCGAAATAACAATCACACCCATATCAACAACTAGAAAATAATGTTATATTCCCAATCCAACTAGAAATAACAATTGGTTCTGGATAAAGGCTTGCTTTAATCCAGCCATTCTCATTTCTTAATTCGTACTTTTCTCAAAGTCACCAAAAATGTCTTTAACATAAGTCCACTGCCTCACTGTTTTGTCATCCACCAAAACTCTCAGTAAATAATGTCACATATCTTTGAATTTTAGGCGGATGACAAGCGTGTTGGAAAATATACAGCGGCAATCATGAATTCCAAAGAACAAATTTCATTGATATAATCATAACATAATACAACTGAAATTACAATAAATTGAATCAATAGCATCGAATAGATAATCCTCGGGTGATACAAACAATGATTGGTTGTAACCACACTGTCCTTAACAAAGATTAAAACTTTGTGTTGTAGGTTGAACCGACGTTTCTCCCCAATACAATTGTTCTAGAACCAGGCCATTCTCATTTTCTTAATGTACAATTTGATGCTCAAAGTGGAAACACACAAATGATCTTTTTGTCGATCCATTTAAAAAATGGTGCTAAAACTTGAAATCATCTGCATGGAATTTAATTCAAGTCCAATGAATTCTAATTCATTCCACCATTTAGTAAATGACCAACTAATTACTGTTGATTTGAATGGGTAAAGATCCACAAAATCTCCATCATGGGAGGATAAATACAAATACTGTTATATTCATAATCCAACAAGAAATAAAATTTGGTGTTTATGGCTAGCAATAAACACCATAAAATCTGCCATTGAATTGAATCCGTGGGGAGGTCTCGGTTGCCTCGGGAGACCTTCCGAGTGCCCCGGTTTCATTCACAAAAATCCAACAAAGCGAAGATCCATTAGTAGTAATGTAATATAAGTTTTTGGACACCACATACGTGTTTAATTTATCCGTATTTTGAAGTTGCTCAAGATGAAATACAAGGAATTGAAGAACAAGAACAAAATCCAATCCAAGCTTAAACCCCGATACCAACTAGAAGGCCGACCTCTAATGACAGTCGAGTTTCAATACCGGAGGCATATCAATAGCATCGGACATAGATAATCCTCGGGTGGCGCTCCTTGGGACGACAACGATTATGATAGCGACGCCTTTCAAGACACGGGAATTGTTCGTAGAAAATGTCTTCGAAATGCAAAAGTTATTAACCCAATCGAACTTTGTCCTTCTGGTTGGTTGACTTATGCCAGCAGTTCTCCCAACACAATTGTTCACAATTCCAGGGACAGAGTTGATATTCTCTTTAAACCCAGGACCGTTCAATCAGAAAGAGCATACCTTGGGTAGGCTTCGGCGCAATTGGCCTTCATATCAATTGAGGTACATCTTTCTCCTTTTTTAGAGATTTGCCATCTCGTTCGAGCTTCATTTCTTGGTGCGATGTCAGAGGCAGTTGGTATTTAAAGCATGATGGAAACGAAAATCCATATGATCTTTTTGTCGATCATTTATGCCTGATTGATCACCCCACAACATATATATAAGATTTAACACCAGTACCAAAAACAAAACTTGAGAATCATCTGCATGGTGAGATTTATAGTTGTGAATGAATTAAAAATGAGAGAGAGAGAGAGAATCGTAAATCACATTAGGGTCACTTGAACAAGATAGTAAATGAGATAGTGAAAAGTCTCTCTGTTGATTTCCACTACAGTGTTGTACATTATATATGAGCAATAGTTGAGCATTTTTTCGATGATAAAATTAAAAAAATACTGTTATATTCCCAATCCAACAAGAAATAAAATTTGGTTCTGGATTAAGGCATGCTTCAATCCAGCCATTCTCATTTCTTAATTCGTACTTATCTCAAAGTCACCAAAAACTTCTTAATATAAGTCCACTTCCTCACTGTTTTGTCATCCACCAAAACTCTCAGTAAATAATGTCACATATCTTCGGATTTTAGGTGGTTGCCTGGGGAAGATCTACTAGTAGTAATGTAATATATAAGTTTTGGACACCGCATACGTGTTTTATCCATATTTTGAAGTTGCTCAAGATGAAATACAAGAAATTGAAGAACAAGATGAAAATCAGATCCAAGCTTAAGTCTCGATACCCGCTAGAAGTCCGCCCTCTAATGACAGTCGAGTTTCAATACCGGATTCATATCAATATCATCGGACATTGATAATCCTCAGGTGGCGCTCCTTGGGACGGAAGCGATTATGATAGCCCTTTCAAGACACGGGAATTGTTCGTAGAAAATATATTCGAAATGCAAAAGTTATTAACCCAATCGAACTTTTTCCTTCTGGTTGGTCGACTTATGCCTTCACGATTCCAAGGACAGAGCTGACATTCTCTTTAAACCCAAGACCTTTCACTCAGATCGATTGAGGCACCTCTTTCTCTTTTTTCAGAAATTTGTCATTCCGTTCGAGCTTCATTTCTTGGTGCGATTCCGGAGGTAGCTGGTATTTAAAGCATGATGGAAACGAAAATCCATATGATCTTTTCGTCGATCATTTATGCCTGATTGATCACCCCACAGCATATATATATATAAGATTTAACCCTAGTACAAAAAACAAAACTTGAGAATCATCTGCATGGCGAGATTTATAGTTGTGAATGAATTAAGAGAGAGAGAGAGAGAGAGAGAGAGTCGTCAGTCACATTAGGGTGTTGTACGTTATATATAACATCTAAGTGATAACATGATAAGATCAAGATGATCTCCTATATATGTGAAGATAACAAGTGGTTACAAAATGATAAGCCACGTTACAAGTCTATCCAAAACTTCTACTTAACACTAATCTATCTGATCCAATAGGGTCTCAAAACATTTATTTAAATTTTTGTTTCATAAATTTAATAATATTTTGGTAAAAGAATATTTGAAGGCATTGATACACTTACAAACAAATTGAATGTTATATTAACAAATAGGTAGTTTAAGTTTAAAATCATATTTACGGTCTAACTAAATATGCATGAGTACTTCGTCGTTCTATAACTCCAATCAAAACTGCTATTTTTCAGGTTGTTTTTCTCTAATACGTCTATTAATTATACTATTGTGATCAATATTCACTAATACAAAAACCTTAAACTATGACAGTCAAAAGGTGTCATGAAACACAAAAGATGACAGTTTTAAAATTGTCATCTTTGGATGTGACGTTAAAAGTCTAGATTTGTTATGACGGTCAAAAAACGTCATTGAATGAATAAACGGCAAAAAACGTCTACATTTGGGTGGGGTTGGCTTCATCCATAACATATGTATAATTCATAAGGTATACACATATAGATTTGAATGAATAAATTATTATGTCATTAAAGTAAGAGAAAATGTACTAAAAATTATCACATTCTTTTATTAATTTCACTTTTGATTTGTGTGCATGATGAAATCAGGAAGAAGGATGAATAATGAAGAGGACAAAGGGAAATCATACAGCGTGACCTTGGAAAAAGTACAAGGGTAGTAAAGTCATTTGACATTTTCTGTTAACGGAGTTAGTGTTGCAAAAAAGTCCAAAACCACGAGTGGGTGAATTGATCATTTAAAAATGATAGGGAGGTCATCTGCAACAAAGATTTTGCCCTATTTCTAATCTCCTGTTGGTTCACAGATTCTTTCCACAGTTGTATTTGTGATCTTTTTCCCACAATTCAAAGATCCTTTCCACAGTTGTATTTGTGATCCTTTCCCCACAATTCAAAGATTCTTTCCACAGTTATACAAAGGGAAATCATACGTCACGGGCATCGGATGCAGCGGTCGTGAATTTTTTAATTTTTTTGGCGTATTGGCCGATCTTTTATGATAAATTTTTATTCATCCTCCCTCCGAGTTTTGGGTTGTGCAATGGGTCCAATTAGTGGCCTATTGTAGGGTTGTTTTTCGGTTATCAAAAAAAATAAAAAAAATATATCAATATCCCTCCAAATCCCGAGATGAACCGGCCGATACGGTACGTATGGGCCGATATTCAAAACCCTGAGTCGAACTAAACGCCTTGCGCATTTGATTTTTAGGGAGCATTATATAGAAGGTATTATTAAGACCTCTACTTGAGCCACAGAGAATGGCTTTCGGCAACGAAGCATCTGCTTCCCTCTCATGTGTGTGCGTGTGTTTTGTTTTTTTCATTTTTCTTCCTTTCTCCTGTTACAGGTGGTAATATCTCAGATTAAAAAAACCCAGATAATTCAAGAACAACATAAATCCCTTTTTCAGGACAATGTGCTAACATGTTTGTATCATTTACAGTTTAGACACCTGGAAAGTTAGATTGAGAGGATCAAACGTTTACCCGAAATCGCCGTATTTTTTCTTTCTTAAGGAAGTGAGCAAATCAATTCTGCTGTGATTCAGCTGCAACGATATCGAGTGATGCTAATTCCATGCACACTCAAAAGTATCGGTGAAGTGGGAGAGTTGTTGAGTTTTGAGACCCCAGATTTCACACCACAAACACACTCTCACACACGCAATCAAGCACAAGAAAGACACACGAATTTACCGAGAGAAAAATTCACTATGTATAAATCACCATATACAAGCTACAAAAAACTCTCACCCTTGTGTCTCTCTCTCACTCTCCTTCTCTATCTCACTCATCCACAGTGTACACACCCAAAAAGGAGTAAACCCTAGAGCAAAATAAGAGAGACAACACAATTTGGGCCCTACCGGCCCAATGGGATAAACTGGGCCCACATGGGGTGGACCTAGTGTTGCAAAAAGTCCAACAATCACCCCATCCACCCCGAGTGGGCCATTGTTGATCTTGCAAACGATGCCGCCATCTCCAATCCGCCACACTAGCGGCGCCCGTGTCATAAACCGATCCTGCTTCATTCAAACCGAATACTTCACCAAAGAATGTGTCCTTGCAAGCTAGATTTTCCCGATCAAACCAAATGAGTACCGCACCCCAACCGGAATGCTATCCACTCTCCCATCTCCAACCGAGATATCCATGCTCACAAACCGGAAATCCGCACCCCCTCAAATCGAGGTGCCCGCACCCCCTCACCGGGGTGCCACCCGGCTCAGCCTCGGCGACCGTGGTGGTCGTGTCCCTCCTCCCGTGTCGACAACCCCGAGGTATCACCACCACTAACCAACTCAAGAGCGAAAGAAACCTTTTTCTTCTTCATTGGAGCTCCCATCTTTCTTTTCTTTGCTCTGGGCTTCCCGTGGACACATTGCACCAATTGCTCTTTCCATTTCGGGCCCGTATCCCGCACAACTCTAGCATAAGCTCTGCTCACCCCGAATGGCATTCGCAACGGCTCTCTGTCGAACCGAACAACCTATTTTTCGTCTCAAGTCGACCATAGCCCCTCCCGGTCAGAACAACCCAAATCATAGTCCACCAATCATCCTACCCCGCAACAACTCTCTGTCTCCATCAAGAACCCGAAGAACTCCACCAATAGAAAAGATATATCCTCTCTCATCAAGCATCCCGAGAGATATCAAGTTCTTCCTCACACCCGCACGTGTCGCACACCCGTCAATCTCCAAAGAGCTTTCCATTCGGCATTTGAAACTTCACTATCCCTTTGCCAACAACCCGATTCGTGGAATCATTGGCCATCCGACATCACCTCCATCGCATGCCTCGTACTCCAAGAATTGTGACACATCCCCGCAAACGTGATATGAGCACCCGAATCTAGTACCCAATCCGATTTCCTTGCGCATGTAGTATCCGACCACGACCAATAATAGATCATTATCATAACATTGAACCACTTTACATATTGCTTCCTTTGATTGGTCATCTCCCTTTTAAAATGCCTTATACTTGGGGCAATTCCGTTTGATATGCCCCTCCTCATGGCAATGATAGCATGTAAATGTCCGACCCCTCGATTGTGAACATGTTCCAACCTCCTTTCCCTTTCCCGTTTCCTCTAGTTTGGCTTCTTCCTCGGTTACCCTCCGAAACTAGTGCCCGACACTCCTCATCATTCTCGAGATCTCTTTCCTCCTCGCATCCTCTTGAATATGGCATCCGTAACCATTGCCATAAACAACTTTCCTCCCGGCGTTCGAGTTGCTAAGAGAAACCACCAAAGTCTCCCAACTGTCTTGAGTGAACTAAGCAATAGGAGAGCACAGAACTCATCATCAAACTTCAAACCGACATTAGATAATTGATTAACCAAACTTTGAAACTCACTAGAATGTACGGCAACCGAATCTCCACTCCGGAGTTTCAAATTTACAACCCTCCTCATCAATAGCGCTTTGTTCCGGGATGTTTTCGATTGATACATCTCCTCTAATTTTTTCCAAAGAACATAAGCATCTTCTTCTTCCGCTACATGATGAAAAACCTCTTGCCCAATGCAATTTCGAATCAATCCTAGTTTCCTATTCAATTGTTCGCCTAATCCTCCGCCTTAACATCCAATATTTAACTCCTTTTGATCTAACGGGTCATACAAGTCTTTTAAAGCAAGCATGTCCTTTATCCGGGGCTTCCAAATTGCATAATTTGTAGCCGACAATAGGACCATGGAATTCATATTAATCTCCGCCATCTTAACAACAAGATAGTCACTAAAAATGACCTTAGGAACCCTTAAAGCTTTGATTTGAAACTCAAAGTAACGTTTTAAAGCGGTAAAATAAAACGTAGCCCAAATTCGCTTCAAATCACCTCAAACCGACCTTTAGAAAACAAATGGATTTGGGAACGTTTTTCAATTAGTCGAACAAGTCTGACCTCCCAAAAGTAGTCAAAATGGGTCAAAATTAGTCTTTGAACCCTTCGCCCTCGGATGAGCCTTTGAGCCAAAAAAACACCTCGACCCCATTTTAACAATCGCTGACCTCTTGGACCGTCGGCCGAACCCCCGAAAATAGAAAAGAAGATACCCTTTGACCAAGTCTTGACCGGTTTGACCCGCTGAAGACCCCTTTGACCGGAGTTGAGACCTTTACCCTCCCGAGCTTACGAGATAGAAGATGATAGAGATTGATTGCTTACCCACGACTCTTTGATATTTGGCTCATTTGATATATATTAAACCTTGTACCACCGTGATGTCTCTTCAAGAGCTTCAAAACCTGTTGTCAAAACTCGAATCCGATCACCGTACGGTAGTCCGACAACCCAAAGACCGTGCGCCTGTCGTCCGCCTACTTCCGTTGCCTTTCAAACCCACCGTGAGCACTGTTCCGGCGACCAAACGCTACCGTGTCACCACCAATGTGCTCATCCGAGTGAGGTGCACAGTCCTTGCTGGTCCGATCAAGGTCTCAAATGAGTTTGATCTCAACCCAAGCATGAACCGACTTCAATGGCTTCCGTGTGATCAGTGGTGGTCTCCAACCGTGAGCTCTGATACCATGTTGAGTTTTGAGACCCCAGATTTCACACCACAAACACACTCTCACACACGCAATCAAGCACAAGAAAGACACACGAATTTACCGAGAGAAAAATTCACTATGTATAAATCACCATATACAAGCTACAAAAAACTCTCACCCTTGTGTCTCTCTCTCACTCTCCTGCTCTATCTCACTCATCCACAGTGTACACACCCAAAAAGGAGTAAACCCTAGAGCAAAATAAGAGAGACAACACAATTTGGGCCCTACCGGCCCAATGGGATAAACTGGGCCCACATGGGGTGGACCCAAAAAACCCAACAAGAGTTTCAAAAATGGAGGAGGGGATCAGACGATATTCAGGGCATAGGAGTTTGCATTAGGAATTGTAACACGGGATTCAGTACATTTTATAGGTGTGAATCAATAAGGATGAGAAACAAATCGAGATCTGAGAAGGAAGACAAAATCGTGTGTAAGTTTGGAAAAAAATTTGGGTGCCGAGTGGGTATTGTCACTTGGGACCCAAACATCATCCGAGCCGTCCAAATGTTTTTGGGCGGCCCGGATTGATTCCCTCTCTCTCCTCTCACCCAAACACCTGCTCTCTTCTTTTTCTCTCTAAAATCCGGACCGTTGGATCGCGTTATGGACGGCTGAGATAACCGAGCGGGTACCACGTGGAAAATAACCACTCAGCACTGAAAAATTTCTTGTAAGTTTGGAAGGGTCATATTGGCCTTATCACACGGTGACACTTCAATTTTAAGCTCTAGTCAATCGGAAAGGAATTTCCTACAGAATCGGTCAGCTCTAGAACCCTAACGTCAAGACTGTTTCAAACTCAAACTTTCTGAAACCCATTTGAAATGGGTTTCAAAATAGTGATTCAAATTGGAGTATTTATTGCAGCTCAAAAAAAAAAAAATTGGAGTATTTATTTTTTTATTATAAATTACTCCTCCTGTCAGCCTTTATTGGTGTATTTTTGAAATTCGTGGCATTTTTTATTGGGATTATTATCTCTAGGTATAGAAAAGAGATGTCTAATTACCAATAAGGTAAGTCATTTTTTTTAATTACCACTAAGGTAAGTCACTCCTTTTTGGAGTTTAGGTTTAGGTGCACTTTCCTATTATAGGGTTTTAGTGGTTTATACACTTTCATAGAGTAACCTAGGATTTTAGGCACTTTCATAGGGTACCCTAGTCGTAGGATACTCTAGAGTTTAGGTTTAGGGTACACTTTCCTATTATAGGGTTTTAGTGGTTTAGGCACTTTCATAGAGTATCCTAGGATTTTAGGCACTTTCATGAGGTACCCTAGTCGTAGGATACCCTATGATTTTAGGCACTTTAATAGGGTACCCTAGTCGTGGGGTACCCTAGGATTTTAGGCACTTTCATAGGGTACCTTTGGATTTTAGGCACTTTCATAGGGTACCCTAGTCGTAGGGTACCCTAGTCATAAGGGTACCCTAGTCGTAGGGTACCCTAGAGTTTAGGTTTAGGGTGCACTTTCCTATTATAGGGTTTAGTGGTTTAGGCACTTTCATAGGGTACCCTAGGATTTTAGGCACTTTCATAGGGTACCCTATTATTTAGGCATTTTTATACAAGTTGGGGAGTTGATGAGAATTTTTCAGAGTTGGGCTTGACCTGATGGTAATTATGGGATCCAATGGTGACCTGATGGTAAATGTCCATTTTTATTATGTATTTGTCATTTATAGGAGTAATGATTTTTATGATTTTGCGAACTTTATATCAAGAACTAATTGAGAGCTATCAAACAAATTCATATTACGTAGTTTTATATATATATATATATATATATATATATATATATATATATATAGATCCATATTGCATAGTTTTTGATATTCATATTGAAAAATATAAGCAATAAAAAATAGCATAGATTTCAAAAATTGATCAACAAATGCGGATAGAGGGAGTAGAAAAGTTCAAACTCTTCATAGAGAGTACTATTCAAAAAAAATATAAGTACATTATAACGTAGGGGCGAATGAAGAAAAAAACTGCAACATCAAAAACAAAGTATCATACATTTGTTCCACTAATTGATTTTTTGGTTTAGTGACTTATTACTTTTGGGATCGCAAGTCGGGGTTGGCGGCCGGAGTGGGGGTCTGCTGAACTTGGTAGGTGATCAATTTTTTGAATTTTCACCACAAAATTAGAAAATTGCAATGTTAGTTACATTTCACTAACTTTGGGGTCACCGGCCGGAGTTTGAGGAGCAGGAAATAGTAGGTCGATTAGTGAAGTTCACTGGTTTTTTTAACTGTGGAGGTAACTTTGGTAATCTTCACAAGCGGATGTCCTTATGCTTTAAAGCCAAACAAGTGTTCTTATGCAAAAAAAAAAAAAAAAAAAAGGCAAACTTTGTTGTATTTTTGGCTAAGTCGCCTCTCACCTTTATGATTTTTATGTGCAGAAGAATAAAAAAAATGAGAAGGCATTTTGGCCGTAATTTTCCTTTTTTTTAAGGGTAAATTTCACTGACCTCCCCTAAGGTTTCTAACAATTACAGGGACTTCCCCTAAGGTTTCTGAAATTCCACTTACCTCCCCTACTTTTGAAAATAAATGTCACATACCTCCCTTCCCGTTACTTCCGTTAGAAAAGGATACAGAAATTGCTGTTGTCATCAAATTTTGAACTCTAAATGCCCATTTTACCCTTCTCTCTCACTCTTCTATTTATAAGCCTAGCAGAGCAATTATACATCCAACACTTGAATGATACAATCCAACACTTCACTCTCTAACATTTCAAAGTAATCTTATTTTCCTTGTAAATAAGTAATGCACTATTTATTTTTTCCTTGTATCTAGAAAAAATATACACTACTTATTTTTTTTCCTTGTACCTGGAAAAAATGAACTCTCTTATTTTTTTCCTTGTATCCGGAAAAAAATGCACTCTTTCTTTTTGTTTTCTTTGTATCTACAAAAATTGAACTCTCTAATTTTTTTCCTTGTATCTGAAAAAAAAAAAAGTAGTGTTATGCTCTGCCAGGTACAAAGGAAAAAAAAAAGAGAGAGAACTTTTCTATGAAATCACCGTCAACGCCTGGACAATTGACAACCTCACAACTTTTTTGCATTCATGAAGAATCGAACACATACTTAGACAACTTAACTCTACTAATACCTAAAGATATTTATCAAAAAAAAAAAAGAATCAAAACAGAGAGGTCCTAAGATTGACAAATATGCACAGAACCAATTAATGGTTTCTCTACTTTTTTCCAGTTCGTCCAAATGAAACGACTTGACTTCATTGTGATTTATGCACAAGAACAGAACAAAGAAAATCATAATTGGGATTAACAAAAAATGGCAGCCATCAGCACGAGCGATTATTTAGTGCTCTGTGATGGTGCTCTGGGGGCCTAAATAGAAAAAGCTCACACGTCGGCTAATCGAAGTAAAATAGCAAAATCCAGTTCTTAATTTTCACACACCCAATAACCCCCAAAAAAATTTCAACTAACCCTAATGAAAACACACCCAGTTCTTGATCAAAATAGCAAAATCGAAGTAAAACGATGACACAAACGTCAATATGAGGAAGAAAACATACCTTGAGATGCACACTTCGACCTTACGCTTCAGATCTCCAGAAAGCCCAAACTAGGGTTTTGCTGCACTTCGATCTACATCTTGAACACGATGAACGCGATGATTTTCTTGTGTAGTGATCGATCTCCAACTGATTTCTCTTCCGGTTTCTGCAAGAAGCGTTCGTATTCTCTCTCTCTCTCTCTCTCTCTCTCTCTCTCTCTCTCTCTCTCTCTCTCTCTCTCTCTCTCTCTCTCTCTCTCTCTCTCTCTCTATTTGCGTAGAAGTCTGTAGATGGGTGTTGAAGTGAACAATTGCTGGAAAATGGCAAGTGTTAGGGCTTTATATAGCTAAGCGTAACAAAGTAATTTCACAAGGAAATTTAACCCTGTTAGCCAAAGATTGACGGGAGGGGGAATCTGGCATTTATTTTCAAAAGTAGGGAAGGTAGGTGAAATTTCAGAAACCTTAGGGGAGGTCCTTGTAATTGTCAGAAACCTCAGGAGAGGTAAGTGAAATTTACCCTTTTTTAATCATAAAATGCACATACCTCTGAACCCCCAAAACATTTCGTGTAATCCCAACCCCTATCTTTTTTGAATAGAGAGAGAGAGAGAGAGAGAGAGTGAGAGAGTGTCCGGATCTAGTCTGGGACTCATAGTTTCTGATCAAATTTTTATGATCTGAACCGTCCAATGTGTTCAAAACATGTTTTCAAGGGTCCCCGCGAGAAATCATCCAAAACAAATACCGGGAAAGGTTTGATCTAAGCAGTTTATCATAAAACTGTATATGTGCAGTTTTTGTGAAAAACTGCTCGGATCAAGCCCTTCTCAGTATTTTTTTTTTTTGACAATTTCTCGCGGGAACCCTTAAAAACGCTTTTTAAACACATTGGACAGTTTGGATCATGCAAAAACATGTTTTAAAACCTTCAAAATATCAATAAAACCTCTAGTCCGGGATCTCGGACTGGATAATTGGCGTATATATATGTATATTATATATATACATACGTACATACATATATATGGGGCCGGTTCCCCCTCGCACTTAAAAAAACACATAAAAAAAATACACGATTTTATTATGGGCTCTACTGTGATGTTCTAAACTGTTGATCTTGTTTAAATGAGTAAAATAGGAGGTCCTGTAAAAATTCAGCTCAATCAGATTTCAGTAAGTGCTTCATCCAAACAATTTTGCAAAAACTGTGACAGGAACTAGGGTTTTTTAAACTGTTTGGATCAAGCACTTACCGTTATCCGATTGAGCTGAAATTTTGCAAGACCTTTTATTTTACTAATTTATTTCATAAGAAATCCTAACCCAAGAACTCATGTCAAACCATTGAAGAAAATAGTAGTGGATGCGTACCTGTCGCCATGAGTGATGAAAATCGCTTGGTGGTAGTTTGTCTTCCACCTCCAAAGCGCTACTCTTGATCTTGACCTTAGTCTCACACATGATGGGATGGTATGAGAAAAGAGATTAGGGTTTGGAGTGGGGACTTAACCACATATTTATAGGCATTGGTTCCATCATAGCCCATCATAATAGATGGAACCCTAATGGGCCTTTGAATGCTCTCTACACTTAATAATAGCCCGCACCCCTTAACACACATGATATAACCCAAATACGTGCTAGCAGAGATTTCTCAATTACCCGGTCATATTTATTAGACGATAAAAACTCAATGGGTAATACCAACACCACTCAAACCTTATTCGACAATATACAATATCTAATTATATAATCTATGTAGGCCCACGTATAGAAAAATTGCTAACAATCTCCCACTTGGGCCACATAGGTCATTCAGATATTAGACATTGTAAACTTTAAGAGCTCAAACTTTTATTGTCGAAATTTATGAGTGTCATCTCAAAACAATCTGGTCCATTGAAAACACAAATATAGGATCATGGCGGCCTTAATTGTCACACCCTCAATTTTAATAACCAAAATACCAATAAAATCCACGTAGGATAAATCAAAAGTCATACATTTCACCGTTGAAAGGTCAAAGTCAAAGTACACCGAGTTTCTACAAGAGGTAACCGTACCCATGCATAAGTAAAGAATAGTTAAGAGTTATTACATAAGCCAAGTTTTGTCAAAAGATTGAAGGAATTAAAGTTACAAGATCATCTCCCAAAATATATTAACGATAGAGAGGATAAAATAACTTCATGTCAAATGAGCTTCATGATATACGTCCACACGCCAAGCATTCCAATCACATGCATTGCCGAGTACCTGAAAATGATAGGTTGAGCTCACTAGCCCAGTAGGAAACTTTTCTACCAACGCTAAGGGTATAGAAGATGAAACATGCACATGAAGATGTGATACACATGAGTGAATAAGCTAAAATAGACCAAAATAGATCGACATAATGATAGAGTATCCAATAGAAGCCCCAAAGATCGAATCAAACCCAAGTGTTCATAGGATTCCTAATAATCGTTACTTTTCACGTCGTAGGTTCAATCATTTCAAAACATTGCCATTTTCATAAAACATTTTTTTTTTCACATCTTCACAAATAACCCCTTATTTAAATAGGGAATGAATCCCTCTGCCGGATTTCGTGGGCTCCGAACACCCCTGCCGGATTTCGTGGGCTCCGCACACCCCTGCCGGATTTCGTGGGCTCCGAACACCCCTGCCGGATTTCGTGGGCTCCGAACACCCATGGCTAGGTACGCACCAAATGGTGGCCCTAGAACAAGCAAATTATCCTTTTCAAAGTTTATCAAACAATCAAGTGTCCAAAAACATCCATGTAAATCATTTAGTTCGAAAGCTCGTAGTGTGTCGGTTGTGACAAAATTAATATGTGTCCAAGAACGTGAGAGATCATGACAAAACATCATTCATACCACGATAGGCTACCAAAGCTTAGAAGTCGATTTGTGAAGCTTAGGAAAGACCAATTAAGGCCCGGTGCAAAGAAACATGAAAATGGAACTATGAATCTCGAGAAAATTTGACATACCGATAGGAAAAGAATATTTCTCTCAAAATAAAAAGGCTATGGACATGAGACCAATTGGGTTTGAAAGTAGACTCATAGAGCTTTCCAACGGTCCAAGAATCACCTCAATCGGAGTTCGGATGAAGTCGGGGCGTGCCCGCGAAGTTTGGTCAATAATCTGCCTGAACAAGAGGAGTCTGGATCGATCCCAAAGGTGTTTGGATCGATCCAAAAGGTCTGGATCGATCCAAGAAAGGTGTGGATCGATCCAAAATGTGCCGAGTGCAGAACAGAAGGTTTTGGATCGATCCGAACAACTTTGGATCGATCCAAAATGGTTTCAAACACCATCAGACAGTTTTGGATCGATCCAACTTACGTTTGGATCGATCCAAACGGGTTTCGAGTGAAATTTTGACAACTTTGTTCCAAACGAATGGGGCTTCAATCCAAGGCAAAATTTAGGTTCCAAAGCACAACAAAGCATCATTGTAGCATGTCTAAACATCCAATCAAAGACCAATCCAACAATGTATGGAGAATCAAGATTACACAAGCTCAAACCCAATTTCCATGGAGGTATAAAAGTTAGGTAGAAAAATCAAGAAAAGATATGAACATTATGCAATAATTCAAACCATATACACTTAGAGGAGGTAGAAAATTGTTCCCTACCTCAATGGTTTAGCTCCAAAGATCGGAGAGTGAAAGCCCTAGCTTTTCCTTGCAAACCCAACCGAAATGTGCTTGCTCCCAGCAAAAATCACGGAGTCTCGGACTCCAAAACACGCGTAGATGACGGATTTGAAGTTGAATCTTGAGGGAATGAGGTGTGGAGGTGTGAATTTGTGGAGAGATGGAGGGAATTTGGGAGAGGAGTTGAGAGAGAAAGTGTCGTTGGTTTTTTTTTTTATGGGGGAGAGGAGTGTGTGAATTTTTGCTCCCAATACCCCAGCCATACACATATATATATAACCCCCTAATTTCACTCACACCCCTAGTGTCTCTTATGTGTTTTAAGGACACCCCAAATGCAATCACTAACTCACATTCACCCCATATAGTGTTTTTTAAAACATTTCTCACATTTCCCCAACATTATTTCCGGAAAATTATTTAAAAAAAGACACGAGTCCTTACATTCTACCCCCCTTAGAAAAATTTTGTCCTCAAAATTTGAAACAACAATGCACTCCAATCCACTACATGCTCATGCATGATATGCAATATGTACTCAACTCATAAACTCATAAAATGCATAACTTAAACATGTACTCACATAGCTTAAACGGAAAATAACTCCGGGTGTTTCTCTCTCATTTCATCCTCCCTTTCCCACGTTGACTCCTCGCTACCAAAATCGTTCCACAAAACCAGCACAAGTTGAATTGTCTTACCCCGTAGCGTTTTCTCCCGTGAATCTATAACTCGTATCGGTTTCTCCCCGTAAGATACATCGGCTTCAAGCTCAAGTTCGGACCATTCAAGCACATGTGATGGATCCGGTTCGTACTTCTTCAACATAGACACGTGAAACACATCGTGAATACCCGATAGCCTCGGCGGTAATGCTAGTCGATACACAACCTCCCCAATCTTCTCAATGATATCAAATGGCCCAATGTAACGTGGTGATAACTTACCCTCTCGCCCAAAACGAGTCAAACCCCGACGCGGTGAAATCTTGAGGAACACGTGATCCCCCACATCAAACGATAACGGTCGTCTACGTCGATCGGCGTAGCTCTTTTGGCGACTTTGAGCGGTCAACAAACGTTGGCGAATCACCTTAACTTTCTCGGTCGTTGCCTATTGTGCAGCTTTGAGCCTCTTGCGAATCAATCTCATTGTTTCGGCGGTTTCGGCTACCAATTCGGGCCCCACTAACGTCGCTTCTCCCAATTCGCTCCAACACACGGGTGATCTACACGGCCTCCCATACAAGGCTTCATATGGAGCCATCTCGATGCTCGATTGATAACTATTATTGTACGCGAATTCGACTAATGGTAGATGATCCTCCCAATTTCCCCGAAAATCCAACACGCAAGCTCGAAGCATATCTTCTAGGATTTGGATCGTCCTCTCGGATTGACCGTCGGTTTGAGGATGATAAGCGGTACTAAACAACAAGTTCATGCCAAGCGCGGCTTGCAAACCTTGCCAAAAACGTGCCGTAAAACGCGGTCTCTATCGAACACAATGGACACCGGAATCCCTACAATCGGATAATCTCACGGATGTACAAACGACTAAGCGCTTCAATCGAATCGGTAACTTGAATTGGTAAGAAATGCGCGCTCTTCGTTAATCGGTCCACTATAACCCAAATAGCATCGTGCCCCCTCGACGATCTCGGTAAACTCGTAACAAAATCCATCGTCACATTCTCCCATTTCCACTCGGCTACCGGTAAAGGTTGCAACTCGCCTGCCGGTCGTTGATGTTCTGCTTTCACTTGTTGACATGTTAAGCACTTGGACACGAAAATAGCCACGTCCCTTTTTATTCCCGGCCACCAAAATTGCCTACGCAAGTCGTGATACATTTTCGTCCCACCCGGATGTACGGCCAATGGCGAATGGTGAAATTCTCGCAAAATCTCGCCCCGACATGAATTCGGTACAAATAACTTCCCTTGGAATCTAATACTTTGGTCGGCGTGAATCATCCAACCAGTAGGTGCCTCCCCGCTAAGAAATTTGCTTCGAAAGGTACTCGCTTCCTCATCCGTTTGTTGTGCTTCCACCACGCGGGTCGATAAAGTTGAACGAACCGTCAAATTGCATAAAGTAACTCCCTCGCGGACCTCCTCACAATGCAAAGCGTAAAAACCCAACTCGTTCATCATTTTCCATTCATCGATTGCCAAACTTGCTAGTTGTGTCGGTTTTCTACTCAATGCGTCCGCTACCACGTTTGCCTTGCCCGGATGATATTGAAGTTCGAAATCGTAGTCCTCCATGTGCTCCATCCAACGGCGTTGGCGCAAGTTAAGCTCTTTTTGCGAAAACAAGTACTTCAAACTCTTGTGGTCGGAGAACACCTCAAATTTTTTCACCGTATAAGTAGTGCCGCCAACTCTTCAAAGCAAAGACCACGGCTGCTAGCTCTAAATCATGCGTAGGATAATTTCGTTCATGAGTTTTAAGTTGTCGCGACCCATACGCTACCACTTTATCCCGTTGCATTAACACGCACCCAAGCCCTTCCCGCGAGGCATCACAATACACGGAGTAGCCAACTCCACGCTCGGGCACAATCAAAACAGGCGCACTAGTCAACCGCTTCTTCAACTCCTTGAATGCCGCTTCACATTTGTCGTCCCAAACAAACCGAGTCCCCTTTCGTGTCAATCTGGTCATAGGTGCTGCTAAACGAGAGAAATCAAGCACAAACCGACGATAATACTCGGCTAAACCCAAAAAGCTTCGAATCTCAAACACACTCTTCGGACGCTCCCAATTCAAAACTGACTCAATCTTACTCGGATCAACAGACACCCCTTCCCTTGAAACCACGTGACCCAAAAACTTCACCTCAGCCAACCAAAACTCACACTTGCTAAGCTTGACGTACAAACGATGCTCTCTCAAGGTTCCAAGCACAATGGAAAGATGAGATTGGTGATCTTCCTCGGAAGGTGAATAAATAAGGATGTCATCAACAAAGACCACCACAAATCGATCAAGGTAGGCACGGAAGACACGGTTCATAAGATCCATGAAAGTTGCGGGAGCATTGGTTAAGCCAAATGGCATGACCACGAACTCATAGCGGCCATATCGGGTACGAAAAGCGGTTTTGGGAATATCTTCTCGCCGGACTCTCAATTGGTGATAACCGGACCTCAAATCAATCTTTGAAAAGTAAGTGGCACCTCGGAGTTGATCAAACAAATCATCGATCCTAGGCATCGGATACTTATTCTTAATCGTGACCCGGTTGAGCTTACGGTAATCTATGCACAAACGGAGCGACCCATCCTTCTTTTAAGCGAAAAGAGCCGGAGCTCCCCACGGCGAAGTACTTGGACGAATGAATCCTACGTCTTGCAACTCTTGCAATTGCTTCTTCAATTCTCTCAACTCGGCCGGTGCGAATCGATAAGGAGGCATAGAAATAGGTGCGGTGCCAGGAACTAAATCTATCATAAACTCGACCTCCCGTTCGGGTGGCAAACCCGGTAACTCCTCCGGAAAGACGTCCGGAAAGTCACAAACAACCCGCGGTAACTCCCCACGTGTAGACATATCCTCATCTAGCGTCAAACTAGCTAAAAGGCAAGCAACGGATTCCCTTTCCCGTGGCTCACACAAATAAGGCTCCAACGGTTCCCGACGTTCCCCGAAAAATTCGAAACAATTACCCTCCGGCGGACAAATCCGAACCCGATGCTTAAAACAATCGATAGTAGCGTGAAAGGTTGATAACCAATCCATTCCCAAAATAAGGTCGAACCCCGTCATGCCCAAAACTATGAAATCGAACACAAAACGACGATCCCGGATAACCAACTCACAATCCCGACATATACGATCTAACGGAGTTCTACCACCCAATGGCGTGTCAACAAACAACGGCGGACTAAGCTCCTCGGACTCCAACTCTAAAGCACGTACAAATGATGCAGCTATGAAAGAATGCGAGGCTCCCGAATCAAACAAAACTTTTGCAAATCAGTGAAATAAAAGGAATGTACCCCTCACAACGGATGCCTCTGGCGTCTGGGAAGTAGTATGAGGTGGTGGTGGTCGCGGTGGTGGTGCAACTGCAGAAACACTGAAAACCCGGCCTGGCGTAGTCTGCACTAGCGTGGACGAACTCGCTCCCCGCTCAACCCGTGACCCCTGAACAGAAGTGGTCTGACGAAAGTGTGGCTGACTCTAACTGCCCCTCTGCTTCTGTCGACCAAACCCCTGCCCCTGCCTCGGCTGCTGAACTGAGCCGGACTCACTACGCGCACCTCCCTTTTGTGGCCAAATCCGCCACACCCGAAACAAGCACCCGAAGTCTGAACACGTGGTGGTGGTGGTGGTGGTGGAAGAGCTTTAGGCTGAGTACACTGAGAGCGAATATGACCCGGTTGGCCACATTTGTGGCAGGCGTTCGACGGCCTCGACGAATTTTCCCCAAACCCGGAAGAAATAGGTGCCCTGAGAATCGAACGGTTCGGCATTGATTGGAAAGAATCCCTCATCCTCTTCCTATTTTGGTTCGCATAACCCCCCGTCGGTGCACTCAAGGTAGTAGTCGGCGGTCTAGACTCCAATCTCCTAACACTCTTTGGTTTACCCTCTTCCTCACGCCTCTCATCTTGAACCCCCGAATGTTCACCATGTTGACTAACTGCATCCTCCATTCGCTCATTGTGACCACGACCACGGCCTCTCACACGGTTACCTACCCTACCACCTCTAGCAACTCTCATCGGCGGCATGGTTCTATAAGAAGATAAGAAAGAAAACCATAAATAATCAACATTATCTCAAACTAAGGCCCAAGCCTTAAACGTCATTCCCAACACGGGTAATAACTCAACACTATGCTCTTCAACTCTTAAGTACCAAGAAATGTAGACACCACCTACATGAATGTCACACAAGCACACAATGAATGAGAAAATATGATTTTCATGAGAAAACTTATGCAAAAGTTTGAGCCCCAAGACCCGATGTCTTCCCACGGTTCCTAAGTATTCGAACCTAAGCTTTGATACCAAGTTGTCACACCCTCAATTTTAATAACCAAAATACCAATAAAATCCACGTAGGATAAATCAAAAGTCATACATTTCACCGTTGAAAGGTCAAAGTCAAAGTACACCGAGTTTCTACAAGAGGTAACCGTACCCATGCATAAGTAAAGAATAATTAAGAGTTATTACATAAGCCAAGTTTTGTCAAAAGATTGAAGGAATTAAAGTTACAAGATCATCTCCCAAAATATATTAACGATAGAGAGAATAAAATAACTTCATGTCAAATGAGCTTCATGATATGCGTCCACACGCCAAGCATTCCAATCACATGCATTGCCGAGTACCTGAAAATGATAGGTTGAGCTCACTAGCCCAGTAGGAAACTTTTCTACCAACGCTAAGGGTATAGAAGATGAAACATGCACATGAAGATGTGATACACATGAGTGAATAAGCTAAAATAGACCAAAATAGATCGACATAATGATAGAGTATCCAATAGAAGCCCCAAAGATCGAATCAAACCCAAGTGTTCATAGGATTCCTAATAATCGTTACTTTTCACGTCGTAGGTTCAATCATTTCAAAACATTGCCATTTTCATAAAACATTTTTTTTTTCACATCTTCACAAATAACCCCTTATTTAAATAGGGAATGAATCCCTCTGCCGGATTTCGTGGGCTCCGAACACCCCTGCCGGATTTCGTGGGCTCCGCACACCCCTGCCGGATTTCGTGGGCTCCGAACACCCTGCCCGGATTTCGTGGGCTCCAACACCCATGGCTAGGTACGCACCAAATGGTGGCCCTAGAACAAGCAAATTATCCTTTTCAAAGTTTATCAAACAATCGGTGTCCAAAAACATCCATGTAAATCATTTAGTTCGAAAGCTCGTAGTGTGTCGGTTGTGACAAAATTAATATGTGTCCAAGAACGTGAGAGATCATGACAAAACATCATTCATACCACGATAGGCTACCAAAGCTTAGAAGTCGATTTGTGAAGCTTAGGAAAGACCAATTAAGGCCCGGCGCAAAGAAACATGAAAATGGAACTATGAATCTCGAGAAAATTTGACATACCGATAGGAAAAGCATATTTCTCTCAAAATAAAAAGGCTATGGACATGAGACCAATTGGGTTTGAAAGTAGACTCATAGAGCTTTCCAACGGTCCAAGAATCACCTCAATCGGAGTTCGGATGAAGTCGGGGCGTGCCCGCGAAGTTTGGTCAATAATCTGCCTGAACAAGAGGAGTCTGGATCGATCCCAAAGGTGTTTGGATCGATCCAAAAGGTCTGGATCGATCCAAGAAAGGTGTGGATCGATCCAAAATGTGCCGAGTGCAGAACAGAAGGTTTTGGATCGATCCGAACAACTTTGGATCGATCCAAAATGGTTTCAAACACCATCAGACAGTTTTGGATCGATCCAACTTACGTTTGGATCGATCCAAACGGGTTTCGAGTGAAATTTTGACAACTTTGTTCCAAACGAATGGGGCTTCAATCCAAGGCAAAATTTAGGTTCCAAAGCACAACAAAGCATCATTGTAGCATGTCTAAACATCCAATCAACGACCAATCCAACAATGTATGGAGAATCAAGATTACACAAGCTCAAACCCAATTTCCATGGAGGTATAAAAGTTAGGTAGAAAAATCAAGAAAAGATATGAACATTATGCAATAATTCAAACCATATACACTTAGAGGAGGTAGAAAATTGTTCCCTACCTCAATGGTTTAGCTCCAAAGATCGGAGAGTGAAAGCCCTAGCTTTTCCTTGCAAACCCAACCGAAATGTGTTTGCTCCAAACAAAAATCACGGAGTCTCGGACTCCAAAACACGCGTAGATGACGGATTTGAAGTTGAATCTTGAGGGAATGAGGTGTGGAGGTG
The DNA here is from genome assembly GCA_016920895.1 of Vaccinium myrtillus. Taxonomy (NCBI): domain Eukaryota; kingdom Viridiplantae; phylum Streptophyta; class Magnoliopsida; order Ericales; family Ericaceae; genus Vaccinium; species Vaccinium myrtillus. Next base: position 9,712,423 of record CM029274.1, read on the forward strand.
TGAATTTGTGGAGAGATGGAGGGAATTTGGGAGAGGAGTTGAGAGAGAAAGTGTCGTTGGTTTTTTTTTTATGGGGGAGAGGAGTGTGTGAATTTTTGCTCCCAATACCCCAGCCATACACATATATATATAACCCCCTAATTTCACTCACACCCCTAGTGTCTCTTATGTGTTTTAAGGACACCCCAAATGCAATCACTAACTCACATTCACCCCATATAGTGTTTTAAAACATTTCCTTTCCCCAACATTATTTCCTTATTTAAAAAAAACACGAACATTAATTTTCCATATTTATTATGACAGACCTCCATATATCTATGCATTCAACGACAAAGATTCAGTACGGAAGTGTAGCATGGAAATTACATGCAAATGTGATCCTTTAGCATGCCTATTTCCAACTAGTTCAGCCTTATAAGTCAACAGAGTTCCTGAGTCACGTTTATATTCAAAACTTCATGTATATACCACAATTTGAAAATATGCAACTTTATTTCAGAATCATCATGAAACCAAAATGATCACCACAAAAGTCAAATAATTAATAATATGAGTAGCACAACTCCCACTAATCAAATACTTCATTAGAACTAACCACTCCTGTATGAGCTACATGCTCCTTAAACACTTTAGGTGGTAAGCCCTTAGTAAGCTAGCGGAGTCCCACACTAATAATTTGAGCTATGGAGAAGGCAGAGAACAATCTTGAGACGAAGAGATGTTGTTAGGCCCGGAGTGCCCCCATGGATTTGGTTACACAATGCCACTCTCTACGACCGATCTAAATTGACTTATGGGTGCAATGTCGAATGTCATAAAAGACTTAATTTAAACCCTTCCAAATACTAATTGGTTTTAGGAGAGATGATAGAAAACGGTCGACAAATGTATCCAGCGATGGCATGTGGAACTCGCCGATGGTGAAACCAAAGAGTTCTGAGAGAGGAGGTAAGTCTTAGGGAGAAACCCCAACAGATTTCGAATTTTGATTTTCGTTTTTATAATTTATGTAAAAAATATTTGAAGGGTATAACTGACTTCCTTTCCATTTTTCCTATCACTTGTGCGGTCTGGTGACCATTTTCTATCCAAATATTGGATGGAAGGAGATTAAACGATAATGTTTGATAGATGAAGGGGTCTTCGTGCAAACTTTTATAGATGAGGGGTCCGTGAAAAAGAGTGATAGACGAGGGAGTAGTTTTGCTTTTCACCCTTTTTTATTAAATGAGGTGTGTAGATCAACTTTAGGACACGTGGGAAGCCCAAGCTAGAAAATGCTCCATATTGACCTGATATATCTCAAAGAACAAATGAGAGTTTGATTTTTGATTACTCAAACTAAAATTAAAATAGAAAGCAAATAAGAGTATTGAAAACAAGAGAGAGAAGTGACTAGGATTTCCAATTCAACCTCCCCTTATATAATAATTGTTTGAAGTTCAGAGTTTACGTTGAACTTGTAACCATATTACCATTCGTTAGCAACTCTTATTGATAATACCCAAAAAGATTATAAGACTAGTACTTCGTATAGGCTATGTCAACATAGCATGGATCGTCTCATTGGACCAAACGGGCAGAACGACTCATCTTACGTCTCAGATACTATCTTTGAAGCATTGGAAAAATTGTTATATTACAGTATTAATAATGCACAAGTAAATACGGTATGAAAATTGAAAGAAGCACAAACTTTTATAAAAATTATGAAATTATCAAAGTCATACAGTTTAGTGTTGAATACAAACTCTAGAAATCTAAACTTTACCACTTGGAGAGACATCCTTGTTACCCAACCGAGGAATTTAGCATATCATGGAGTTAACAATTAAACTCCTTTGAAAAATAAATAAATTATTTGCATCTCTTTCTCTAAAAAGGATGAAATATATTGTTTTGAACATAAATGGTTGACTATTCATACAAAATTCAGTGAGCGATTTGCTCACACTATGGATAATGTTCAAATTAAATCTTTTGCAAAAATAAATTCTCGATAAGCCTAATAGTAGACTTTTTCGTATTATCATTAACATGAAATATTTGAGATTGGATGGAAAATGCAACCCTCATTCTAGAAGGTTTCCACAGTTTCAACACAAGAAAGGGAAATGAGGCAACTTCTCAATGAAATTGGACGTTGGAAAAGCCTCTGACCAATTGGTGGGGTCTTACGTATCCTCCTCAACTCCTCCTCTCCAAGATGAGCTTTACAGAGTCTCATACACTCTCATCAGATCTCACTCACACTGCGATATAGATTTTACAGAAAACAGAAACTAGCTCTACAGATTGTAGATGCAAAACATACAAACTAAAGGCTACAACTTATTGCCTTAGAAAGTAAACAATGCAACAACTTGCCTTAGATGGCTGTCTCCAAATGATTGCTATGGGAAATTGATTGTGCAAGTTGGAGAATGCATGGGAGCCACCATCCCATTATTCAACAAGTTTAACTATCAGTCAGGTCTTTCTTCAACTAGTCTAGGGGTTCCTTTCCTTTCTCCACATCATGGCCTTCAGGCGCTGGTTCACTTTCACGTTTCATCATCACGTTCCTTCCCATACGACGTAATCGCAATGGTGATTTTCATGCCTGCCAGCACTGCCAACGAAGGGTGTTGAGCAGCTCATCCATCAGCTCCTCTTCTGAATGATTGAGCTTCATTTCTTGGTGCGATGCCAAAGCCTAGTATGCAAAAAAAAAAACAGATAATTCAAGAACAACATAAATCACTTTTTTCAGAACAATGAGCTAACATGTTTCTATCATTATTAAGGTGCTCCTACCCCAATTTTTCATACAAAATCCTACTGTGCGGTAACATTTACAATTTAGACACCTGGAAAGCTAGATTTGGCTAAGAAACAGAACAATGAGTCCTAGTTTTGCATACAAAAACAGAGAGGATCAAACGTTTACCCGAAATCGCTGTATTTTTTCGTTCTTCAGGAAGCGAGTGAATCGATTCTGCTGTGATTCAGCTGCAACGATATCGATTGATGCTAATTCCATGCACACTCAGAAGCATCGGTGAAGTAGGAGAACTGAGATTCACGTAATCACCGCTGCAGTTTCGCAAAAGGAAGAGGGGATCAGACGATATTCATTTCATAGGACTTTGCAGTAGGGTTTGTACCACGGGATTCAGTACTACTTATAGGGGTGAATCAATAGGGATGAGAGAGAGAGAGAGAGATCCGAGAAGCACTACAAAATCGTTTGTAAGTTTGTTAGGGTCAAGCTTAGCCAAAAAAAAAAAAAATTGCTACAGAATCGGTCACCTCAAACCCCAACTTGAAGACCACTTCAAACTCGGCTTTCTTTCTAATACCCCTTAACAGGGAGCAAGCTCGAGTTCACAGAGACATGGATCTCTTTTGCTTGCTTATCTCACTAACTAATCTCTCCATTACCCTTGCGGATGCATATAGTGACCCAAAAAAAAATACTCGACTTTCTAAAACCCATTTGGGTCTCAAATAGTGATTCAAATTGGAGTATTGATTATATAAATTATTTGTTATTTTTGTAACAATTTTTGTTTACGACTATTGGGACAAGCCCACCTAAAGGCCTAAGCCAATCATCTCTATGGCACTTAAAAAACTCAGAAATTGCAATATGCTCTTTAAAAACACAAAGGTCCACAATGCCTAGACATGGGCCAAGCCCAAACAATTTCAGTGCGGCAATAAGAAAAGTGAAATTGTTTTCTGGCTTTTTTTTAAGAATGGTCCCCAATCTATTAGCGAAATGTCAATTTCGTCCCCAATTTAAAAAACGCGTCTATTGCATCCCCAACCTTTGTAATCCACGTTTAATTGGTCCCCAACCCAAACTCCGTTTGGAGTTACCGTCTAAACGATGGGCATTCTTGTAAAACTCCCCCTCCTCTCTCCTAACCCCAACTCCATCCCACCCAAAACCCCTCATCACTTCTCCCCAAGTTATTTCCGCCGGCGGTGGAAACAAATGTTTCCTCCAAATCAATCACAATGGTCCGTGTGATTGTGTAGTCAATCACGGAAACATTTGTTTCTGCTGGCGGTGAAAATAATATTTTCTCTGTTACAAAATGGCTTTTGAGGAAAATAGTTTTATCGGGCAGTCATACACAATTACACATATAACAATCATATTTTATATTATCAGTTTAAGTTTTTAAATTACTTTTACCGTTTACTAGAAAATGAGTACGTAGTTCGTTTTCTTATCTATCTCCGTTCAAAAATGGGTTTTTCCAAGAGTGTTTTTGTCTGCGATATGTATGAATGGTTTGGGTTAGGACTGGGGGCATCGCGTTCGTGTCGTGTCGAATTGGATTCGTGTCAAAAAAACGCATTGACACGATTAACTTGGAAACAACCTGTTTAGCCAAAATTTGACCCGAACATGACACGATCAATTCGTGTCGTTCTAGGATTATGCCAGTTGACTCGGGTTATCCTGGTTAATTTATGTCATTCTCGGGTTACCTTGCTCACACAAATAGACAAAAAGTTAATTCGCGTCATTCTCAGGTTTTGCGGGTTAAACCCGGTCAATTTACTATTAGTCGTGTTCTCGGGTCGTATCATATACGTGTTTCGTGTCAGAAATACTCAACACTAACCTGCTAGCTTCATGTCGTGTTCGGGAGCATCTTATCTCTATACTTCAATCCTGCAAAACTCCTTGAAAATTGAGTTTGCAAATCTCACCGGGTTCTAAAAATATCAACCCAAACTAGGGGTGAGAATTTATGATACGACACTAGTGGTCATGTTTGGGCATCTCTCCAAGCCCGCAATGATGAATCTAACCTTCTTTTTGTAAATCTCCAGAAGAAAATTATTTCTGCGAACTGATAAAATTGTGAACAATTTGCGTCTTTTTCAGAGAACAAGGCTAAGACAAAGGCACCTAAAGCCTAAGCTCAACAACCTAAGATCTTGATCCTTTGAACTGTTTCAGAGCCTTTTTTATGTAACTACATGAGACAAACATGCCGTACGCTTGGTACAGGCTCTCGGACGCAAGGTATATGGCTGTGAAGCGATTATCAAGGCGAAAATGTGTTTCGAACAAGTGATTAATTCAAATTATTTATTTCGTAGATTAGGATTTTGGGGAATTAATAGAGAGAGAGAGGAGTGGGAGAGAGAATTTTGAGAAGACCAATAAAATCGTTTTTTTAATTTCACGTGGCAGTGCTCTAGAAACAACTATTTTGTTTTCCCTTAGTTGTGTGGATCATACCGTTATCACTTATCAAGTTATGGTGATGCATCCATTTTAGGCCCTATTCTATTGGAAAGAAGCATCCTGCAGATAGAATCAGTTGCCCTCAAAACTATAAATTTTGGGAGCAGATCATCACTAAACCCTCTCTTTGAAGACCACTTCAAACTCACTTTGTAAACTCCATGTGGGTCTCAAAATAGTGATTCAAATTACTTAATTCTTTTTTACATTAAATAAATAGATGAGTAATTTTTTTTCCAATGTATCTTCAATCAAAACAGGTTTTTTCCAAGAGTTTTTTCCTCTGTAACTTCTATAAGCGGTTGGAATTGATAATTTTAGAAGGCGGAGAGACTCGCAAACCCAAGTTTCGGAGGATTTTTAGCAATGGGCGCCTCATTGTATGCCCGCAATGATAATTCAGTCGTTCATTGTGTAAATCTCGCCAAGAAAAATATTTCTGCCAATTGATAAAATTGTTAAAAATTTGCATTTTTCTCATAGCCATCAGCAACAAACTTTTAGACTATGTTTGGTGCTTGAGAAGCACAACATATGCCTATATAATAAGGCTTTTAATTGTAATGTAACTTCAACAATAGACAAACTCATTCTCCTCCCCCTTGAGTACTTGTTTGTGTGTTTTCTACATCATTGGGCAACTTAGATCATAGACAGGTCACTATACTTTCAGTAGATGCAAACATCAACGAGGGTTGGCCTTGACTAATTTGGGTTATATTTTGGAGTCGTTGATTGGTTGTTGATACGTAGGGAAGGAATAATAACTTTGGAACAGCGACATGCATATAATGGGGCCGGTTCCCCTCACACATAAAAAAAAACACAATTTTTTACACTCAATCTTAGCCATTGAAAGTAATGGCTGAGATTAGAAGTTGCGGTATTGCACCTAATCACTTGTACCTCTACCTCACACTGTCTCCCTCTTTCTCCCACAACGTTACAGCCCCCTCTCCCCTTCCCTGACCAGCTGACCCACAACCCACCTCCATCACTGGTGACCCAACTCTGGCCGACAATATCTCCAGCGTTTCCGGCGTGATCTCTCTCTCTCTCTCTCTCTCTCTCTCTCTCTCTCTCTCTCTCTCTCTCTCTCTCTCTCTCTCTCTCTCTCTCTCTCTCTCGGATGGACAAACACGAGCAGTGACCAATCTCAACTTTTGACCCATCTCAATGAGATGATTTTGATGGAGTTTCTTGTATGGCTATGTATGTTTAGCTAAAGTTTTTTTTGTACTGGATTGGTGATTCTCGATGAGATTGATGTGAAGGTGGAACATAGTAACACGTATAAGGTGTTTGTCAATATGCCTAAACTATTTTGTAAAGTGCTGGTGAGACTCAAAGGTTGTGGAATGGCCCAATTTTGATTCTGGAAATAAAAGTGATGTACATTCATTCAAGCGTGTAATTGTGTAATTTCGGTGGTATCTCAATTACTATTATTCTGGAAAGAAAAGTGCTCAGTGATGTACATTCATTCAAGTGTGTAATTGTATATTTGGACATTCTGAGTTGTATTGAAGTAATCCAGGACAATATTTAAACTTTGTGAATATAATTGTAACTATAGTAGTCTTATCATAGTAGAATTCATGACCAATAGGGCACATTTGCTTATTGGGGGGTCTTGTATCATTTCTTTGGAGTTCCAAATAAAATAGCAAACGGCAGAATAGAAAAAAGACTCTCTCTCTCTCTCTCTCTCTCTCTCTCTCTCTCTCTCTCTCTCTCTCTCTCTCTCTCTCTCTCTCTCTCTCTCTCTCTCTCTCTCTCTCTCTCTCTCTCTCTCTCTTCCTGTCCCTCCATCCCCTCTCTCTTTCTTTTCTTTTTTCTATTTTTTTTTTTTTTTTTTTTTTTTTCGCAGATGTGGCTGTCGTTTGTTGAAGCGGGATGAGCTTGGTGATTTGCGGCGGCGATTGGGATCTTGGTCCACGGTGATGCGGGTAACGTCTCTTCTCCTTCATCTTTCGCGGACATTGGGTGTTGCAGTCACAGTGGCTACGGTCTATCCTATCCTTATCGGCTTGTTCTTCGTCGGTTTTCGGTTCACCCGCGGGTTATATTGTTGGGTATAACCAGTCTTCGGGCTTAACGGCAAAGGGGTGGCTCGGTGGTTGACTGGTGGACGTCTTCGGTAACAGATCTCGGTGGCGCTACTCCGTTCATCTTGTACATCGAGATGTGCTAACGCTGATGAATGTTGGAACCCTCTTTGGTTTTCAATCAAAGCTGTTGGTAGTTCTGGAGGTGTTTGGCTTCTCCTCGGTGGTGCGGTGGTGGAGGGACCTGGTGGTGCCGGTGGTGGTTGCTGGAGGGCTGATGTTTTGTGGGGGTAAGCGATGGTTGCTGGGTTTTGATGTTGGCTGATAGGGTGTTTCTCTATTTTGGGCTTCATTGTAATATCAAGTGTGCCCTGTTTTGGCTAGGCTTTTAGGTGTATTGGGCTTGACCCACGGGTGTTGTTATTGGGCTTTGTCCCATTAGATGTTTTAATTTCTCCAACCAAGGTTGGAGTCCCCTCCCTCTCCCACAACTTGATGCCTTTGTCAAGTTTCTTTAATAAATTTGTTGCCGATCAAAAATAAAATAAAATAAAATAGCAACAGCTGTTTTACATTTTCTGCCCCCTTTCTATGTTAATCAATCTTTTTCACGTTTCTCCGTCCGTGAGAGAGAGAGTGAGAGAGATCAAACGCCAGAGTTAGGGCAGAAAACGCCGGAGATATTGTCGGCCGGAGTTGGGTCACCGGCGATGGAGGTGAGTTGTGGGTCGGCAGGTCAAGGGAGGGGGTTGTAACGTTGTGGGAGAAAGAGGGAGACAGTGTGAGGTAGAGATACAAGTGATTGGGTGCAATATCCAACTTCTAGACTCTGCCATTGGTTTAGAGTGTCAAAATTTGTATTTTTTCGTGTGAGGGGACCAGCCCCACACACACACATATTCGTTACTTTGCCACAATAGTCATGTCATCCACACACCTCAATTCTGGCCCATTAAAAGATCATAAATGCCCGTTAATCAAGCAATCAACAAAACGAACAAATATCCTTACCAAAAAAAAACACATACTTTCATATAAAACCAATTCCACATTTGAGTTACATTTTGGACCGGTAATAATATTTACATTTGGCAACCACGTTTTGGTACCCTATGATCTGTCACCAATGTATTAGTAGACTGTGCCTCGTTTGTCGTATGAAGGCCCACATTCTACCGATGCATTAGTAAATGAAATAAATTAGGAAATGAAATCACAATATCTAGGGACCAACTCTTCTTCCTATTTCAATCTCTGAATCCCTTCATCTGTTCTATAAGGAGGAATTAATTGATTCCATCATACCCATGAACACACAAGGCCAACTCTCTGTCCTTCAAAGTCAGAATCCAATCAGCGTTTCAATATCGAGGAATTCTTCCTGGATGAATTCATTCTCAATAGGCAATAGGAATTCATCCTGGATGAATTCATCCTGGATAGGCGATATCAAGCTTTCCATGTTTGGCAATGGAGAGAAATACATTGGATCAGCATATGTATATGGAGGCAGAGAGCTTCCCTGGTTTGGCAATGGGGTGAATGACATTGGATCAGCATATGTATATAGAGGCAGAGAGCTTCCCATGTTTGGAAATGGGGAGAAAGACATTGTATCAGCATACATATACACAGGCGGAGGCTGAGGCTGAGGCTGAGGCAGAGGAGGTAATAAGGATAAATCCACCGAATTCGGGATATATGTGGGCATGTCATTGTCAGCCAAAAATTGATGAGAAGTACTCAAATAAGACTCATGAATTGGATTGACAGATGAAGACCCTGTACAATGGTGATCAACAACGTTCGTAGACGCTTTCTCATTTTTGATTACTTGGTCAGGCTGCGAAAGACCAGTCAGTCTTTGAACCAGGGTCTTGAAATCATCGGGAGTAGTGTGGATGACCATGGGAGAAGAGGGTTTACCCGCCGGGTAACGCTTTGGCACCCGGGTTTTGTTGGGTGAGGAAAAGAGTGGTACTTTTTTGATGACATGGGATCCCTCTTTGATCCTCAATGGAGTTGGATGTGAATCGTCATTGATGATCGGTCTTTTCCTCTTTTCTTGGACGTGAATTCGTGTTGTGCTCATGGCAATCTAGCCACGAGCACAACAAAAGAAAAAAAATTGCAGGGAGGAACTGTGGATTTGCCCAAGAAATCATGAAGAAGATTTGCTAGATACATGGATAGAGAGGGAGGGAGCGAGAGATTATAGGCAACTGGAATTTCTGACCGTTGACAAATTTAGAGTCTGCATGGGAGGCTATAAATTGATTGGTTTGGTTTCACTAAATCTTTTGGGTCCAGTTTTTTTTTTTTTTTTCTATTAAGATTTTATCTACGACTATTAAAAATAAAAAGAATGAAGAGATAAAAGTTTCAAATAGACAAACAGTTTATAAACTAAGAGTCCCGATCCTGTCAGGGATCCCGGATCCGGGATTCGTAGTTCCGGATCAAATTTTCACGATCCGAACCGTCCAATGTGTTTAAAAGGTGTTTTTAAGGGTCCCCGCGAGAAATCATCAAAAAAAAATACCGGGAAAGGCTTGATCCAAGCAGTTTTTCATAAAACTGTATATATACAGTTTTTGTGCAAAACTGCTTGGATCAAGCCCTTTCCGGTATTTTTTTTTGATGATTTCTCGCGGGGACCCTTAAAAACACCTTTTAAACACATTGGACGGTTCGGATTATGCAAAAACAATTTTTAAAACCTCGAAAACACCATTTTTTCTTCAATCCGGGATCCTTGACAGGATCACCGGTGTATAAACTAACTATTATAAATGAACCCAACAATGAAAGTTGAAGCCTAGAATTAATTCTACACTTTTATGTGTATTCTAAATATAGGACACTTACATAATTAATTATGCTGAACATATATAAGATGATTGATAAAAATATATTAGTTTTGAGTGGGGGCACGTGACCTCACGTGCCCCCCCTTTAGACCCGTCTCTGGTTGCAAATTGGAGCTAGGGGACTCTTAAGCTCGCTACATGCATAAATTCAGTTTTGTTCCAAAATCTTTTGCGGGATCATTCGAAGCTTTTTCGATGTTTTCCTCAAACTTTTACTAGATTTGGGTGAGACTTTTAGAGTTCATTCCTATAGACGAATGGAAGACAAGAAGTGAAAAATTATGACCAAAATTGCAAATTTTTATAGAGTTCATTCCTCTATACGAGTACATATTTCCACATATCATATGTTTATTTGAGAAATAATCTAAGTTACAGAGAGAGGAAGAACGAGAAAGCAAATACAAGATAAAGAAGCCATGGGAGCACCTACCTTGCTTAAGGAGGCTCAACTTGGAGAAAATTACAGCCAAGATTCTAACTCTCCCTTAACAACTGATCTTATCTCTTAGTTAAGCACTTAAGCTTGCACTAAACATACCTAGCTAAAGTTGTTTCTCATCTACTGGACAAATGTTAGAATCATCCTGAGCTAAGGTAGGACCAGAGCCAGACATAGAACTTGAGCAGATCATCATGCCGCTGGTTCTGACGTATTTCTGCAGCTTCTAATGAGTACCAATGGCCTCCTTGTTCATCCACACACCCCTCACATCACACCGGAAGTTAGTACACTTGGGCCATTCTATTTGGTGCAAGTAAATTAACTTGAGAAATATTAGCCTCAATTCTCTCCAATCTATCTCCAATTCGCTCAAGTACTTTAAACGCAATATCTCTACGGTCCACTGCTCCCCTTGATGTTTTTGAATTTGGCCTAGATCACATAGTTGTCCTCCTCTAATGTAGAGTTTCTCTAGTTTCAAAAGTTTGCCCTGCAGGCAATCGGGCAGACTCTTTGTGGGGAAACCCTGAAGGTCTAGTTTCTGCAATCTGGGAGGAAATGTAACAAATTGAAATGCTTCAGTGATGACTTCAGCTCGAGCTTGTAAAGACATGTAGGGATGGCAACGGGTAGGGTATGGATCGGGGGACCCTATTCTATCCCCGATCTTCAATTGGAAATCCCCATCCCCACCTCTATACCCAAAAGGGATAGTGGACAATCCACTCTACCCATCTCCCATTGGGGATCGGGTATATTCGGATAAATCCATATCCAAACTTGTTGAAAAAAAAAAACCGATAAGATCTAATTTATGTGTCCTATAATAACAAAAACAATCATTTAAAACAAAATAGAATAGAATGTTACAAAGAAATAATAGTCTACCAAGATATATAAAATTTTAACAACTACCATCATTAAACGTTTTTTTAACACTTAGCATATATAGTTTTAATTCGGAACAATATACAAAAATTATAAATATATGCATACTTATACAAGGATAGAGCCAGGGAGGGGCTAATAGGGGCAGTCATCCCCCCTACGTTTTAAAAAAATTGTACCATTACATTGAAAATAGGAAATTTATCATCAAACTATATAGTCCCGTCCCCCCTCCATTTTTTTTTTTAAAAAAAAAATAGTAACACGTTTAATATTTATCAAGCTATGAGAAAACTTTGTACTAAAATTGGTTTTAATGAAGTTTAATTACAATTCTTTAAAAAAAAACAAAGTCCAAAATTTATAACCCAACTCGCTAAATTAGGGACTCAAGGCCCGTTCAGTTTTAAGAACTAGGCTCATTGAAATTTCGGAAGCCCACTGATGCCTAATTTCAGTAGATACTAGATAGGATGAGATGAACGTTAATATCTTTTGCAATCTAAGTTGATATTATAAACATGTTAAGTTTCATATGTATTGGTGTTATTTTGTATTTTTTTTTAGTTAGTAAAAATTCATATCATTATCTTATTTTAATTTTTTTTGGTGTGTATATCCGTCTCCCCTACGCTAAAATCATGGCTCCGTCCCTGTACTTATATATATACTACTATATGCCCGCATATATACACACATTCATAAAAATATATATATATATATATACGACATCTTTCCAATCAGGTATACCTGATGGGCTTCCCATCAGGTACTCCTATTTCCCGATCAATTTTTCACCATCCGAGCCGTCCAATGTGTTTAAATGGTGTTTTTAAGGGTCCCCGTGAAAAATCAGTGAAAAAAAATATCGGGAAGGGCTTGATCCGATCATTTTTCGATAAAAACTGTTTATATGCATTTTTATCGAAAAATGATCGGATCAAGCCCTTCCCGGTATTTTTTTCACTGATTTTTCACGGGGACCCTTAAAAACACCTTTTAAACACATTGGACGGTTCGGATCGTGAAAATTTGATCGGAAAATAGGAGAATTGGGGGTCTCCCTGATGGGCTTTCCATCAGGGAGTCCTGATGGGAAGCTCACTGGATATATATATATATATATATATATATACACTTGGAAACGGGGGCGGGTACAGGTATTCAGGGATGGGTATCAAAAAATTATACCCGCCCCGTTTTCAACTGGGGATTCTTCAAGTTCTACCATACCCGCTCGTATTGGATGAAAATTTGAGTAATATCCGTCTCCAAATAGGCGTAGCGGGGCGGGTATCCATCGGGTTTGGGGGAATTGCCATCCCTATCCCCATGGTATTGTCAACTTTTGCAAGCCTTCAAACCGTTCTAAAGTCGTCAAGTCCCATAGTCTGACAATTTTTTTCACACTTATGTAGATGTTAAGTTTTCTCAACCCTGGCAGTCTTGACAAATCGTAAAAAGTACACGATTGTTCATTGTTCTCGAAATCTCCAATCAAGAATCCCTTAAAGACTTCAAGGTTTGAAAGTTGAGCAAGACTCTTGGGCACGTGTTCCAAAAAGTAACACTCGGACATGTCCAAGTGTGTCAAACTCTTTAACAAACCAATATTGCTGGGAATCACCTCAAGATTATGACAAGCTCTGAGATCTAAGATCTTCAAATCATTGAGCTCTAAAATGACTGCAGGAATCTAGCTCCGTAATCATAGATATCCTTCGAAGGCTAAGAAAAGTTAAGCCATTCAGTTTCTTCTGTCCATGGAATTTTGGCGTCTGCTAGTTCAATGTGGTGCATATCTGAGCTCTGTCATCTTCTAAGATGAAGACTTTGGGTATCCTTCATGTTCTCAAATATTTTAGGCCCATAATTTATAATGCTCTCTCCAACATCGACTAGACAGGAGTGCCCACCTAGATGACTAACACAATCAAATTCAAGATCCAGATCAAGAGAATTTTGTGCAGTAAATCCATTTACTACAGCATCTTTGTATAAAGAAGAATGAACAGAAAGGCTCATCCTGCAATTGTCTGGCACCAAGGAGCAATTCGGGTTGATTGGCTCAATGAACCCTCCTCAATAAGCTCATCAAAAATCTCATTGCCAACATTCTCTTCTCGGGGAAGTTCTTCTTTATCTTCTCTACCCTGCAGATGCTAGAAAGCATATCCCTGGCCTATCCACAGGTAAATCAGTGACATTCTCTTTATAAGTGCCTCTAGTGGGAACTTGAAGAAACATTGTAACAAACAACAACGCAATGGCTCGGGGAGGTCATAAAAAGCTTTGAATTGGCGACCAACATAACCATTGTGCTCAACCTGTGGCTCCTCGTGGAAGAAGTGTGTCATTCCATCCTCGGCCTTGTTCATATTAGGCCACTGGTTACGACGTGGGTTGGAATTTGCATAATGCATTTTCACCTGTGAAGGGATATGGAACTTCAGTTTTGCGACGGCCTTTCAGAGTTCGTCAAAGTCTCTCTGACTGCTGCCTAATGTTTCTAGCTCCTCAAATTTCTCGTTGGCCCGCTTGATTTTCACATTCAAATGGTCCATGTACTTCTTCGCCTCTGAAAAGGCCGAATCCACGAGGAGGAGATCATTACGGATCATTTTAGAAGAGAGGGAAATAGCTCCACCGTGGTGGTCATTTTTGTGGGTGGGTGCACTGCTGGAAGCAACTTCCTGGTGGTGGTTCTCAAGCGAATTGGGTTTTGAGACACAAAACTTGGCCTTGAAATCGGATGGCAAATGTCGTATTGAGCACTTGGATTTGGTTTTGGTGGAATTGATGGTCGTTGGAGTCTCACGAAGTGATGAGGGAGGGACTTCAGTAGAATCAGAACTTGCCATGAGATCACTAGAATCAATACTGGCCATGCTCTTTGAAAGAGAGATGAAAATTTGACGAGAAAATCAAGCAGAGAGGTTTAGGTTATGGAATGGTCTTTCTTGGTGTGCTATGAAATTGTTGTGCCCCAAGGATCAAAATCAAACACACAAAACGAAACAGATACACACACACCAAACCCAGAGACAAGCCGATTTTTCCGTGGTTCGCCAAATCGGGTACTCCACGGAAGATAATCAGAGCAATGTTTCAGTCACCGGAAATAGTACAAGCTATACAAGTGGGTTCACACAACTGACTACTTTCTGATTTCTACATTGCTAACCTACTGTTACAAAATCCCGTAGCTCAATTTATAGGCAAAGATTGAGCTCTTGCCAGAGGAGAATTCCCATATAAATTCTTCTTTATTAATGGAGTCTTTATCTTCAAAGCCACCAAAGTCTACAATAGGGGCTATGCTCAATCTGTCAATTTGAGCCACCAAACTTGACTTCCATTTGTAGAAATTCAACCGGAATTTGGGTGTGAAAATAAATAAATGGCGTAGACAGAAAATTAGGTCAGTGGGGGCACAATTCACAAACGCCAGTACTGTTGTGGTTTTGACAAAATCTCTTCTTAAAGAATCTAACATGTTGCTTGACTTACATTTTATGGACAGATGTGTCTCTTAGCCTATTTGGTTGTACTCTTTGGCTTCCAACGAGAGGTCTGGGGTTCGAGTTAGTGAAGGTCTTGAGTCCGTAAATATGTAGTTCGAGGCAAAAAAAATTGGTGAATTGAGATTTTTTTGTGAGAAATTAGTTATTCAGTGGCTATGGGCATCGCCATGTGATGCCCTAATTCCCTTCTCTATCACTTTTTTTTTATGGGTCTTCATCACATATTGAGGTAAAACTCATATATTTAGTCTTGAGTCCCACATAAATATGCGCAGGAGAATTACATTATAACACCAAGTAATGACGCCCCAAGAGCACTAATTAGTTTTTTGTATAAAAAAAATAGTGATATACCATTTTATATTTTTCTAAAAAAAAAGAACAAAATCCTCCCAGAAATCCAGTTTGGACACAGGCCTACAGTGGTCCACATGTAGCTCCGCCACAGTTTGAAAGGTGAATGGTTTTCTAAGCTAAGAGGTAAAGCGATTGTTGCACGTATGGTAGGCTGGTAGCAGTATTTGGATATCGACTTGCCTTGAGACGTGTTTTATGGCACTTGGCTTGCCACGAAGCTGGAATGAGAGGTTTTCAAGGAAGGCCCACTGCACTTAATTGGCAGTGTTATCCAAATGAGAAATGATACATTTACAACAAAATGCTCCAAACCAGCTCCAACATGCTGAAGTGGCAGCAAGTGAGTCCCGCAAAATTAACTGAAGAAAAAAAAAACTGAAATTTTCAAAACCCAAATCGGCTCCCTCTCCAACTCCCCCAATTCCTTTCCTTCGACCAATATTTAAGGATAGAATTAACTCCCCCAATTCCAACTCCACCACCACCGACCTCCCTCTCCACCTCCGGTGACCGCCTCTGCCACCAAGAACTCTTCGAAACAGACTGGCACCGGCTTTTTGGTTTCGAAGGTCATGCTTGTGTTCCGCCCAACACAGGAACAATATTTATTATATCGTTAATCCCATCCTCTTTTAGAGAATTAATTCTATCCTTAAACCCAATAACTCCAGCCCAAATCCACTGCCCATTCCTTCACCAAAGTCCAAACTAACACCACACTGCCTCAATCCAACATCGCCGCAGATTGTGGAGATTTTTAATTAGTAACAAAACGATTAGATTGGCTTCAAATTGAAAGTAAAATACTGGACAAGCCAAACCTTTTTATTTTAATAAAAAGAGAGATTTTAAATTGGGTGCTGATTTTGGGACTCCCTTTTTTTATGCAGGCACTCCAATATTTAATGAAGTTACAAAACTACCCTTTTTAAGATATAAAAATTACTGGAGGCACTCCACCCCCCAAATTATCTCCTCATTTATGAAGGCACTCCAAACGGGAAAATGAACCAAAATCAAACATAAACATTAGGTTCTAAATATTAACATTAACATTATGTTCAAAACATTAAATATCCACAACATAAATATTAGGTTCCAAACATTAAACATGCATCTATGTCAAATTACTTCACGCCACTTTGCACCAAAAATTAAAAATAATAATAATAATAATAAACATTGCCAGAATTCTCCAAAATAAACAGCACACAATTGAAAATGTTGATGTTGCAAAATATTCATAATGACTGTGACACAAGATCTTTATATTTTTCGTACTCATTATCTACCATTTTTTCCTCAAAATCTTTATAACGGCCGCAAATCTACATTTTAAAACTCATAATGAGACGAACAAAGCACATCACCAAAGTTAGAGAACTCTTAAGAGGAAAAGTAACAAAACTTTCAAGAGACTTTGCATGGATAAAAGGATGGTTCTACAATCATACACCGAAGACCACTTGTCCAGGTTGTCCTGGTGCAGAACATGGAGACGATAACATAAAGACTCTACCAAAGAAACATTACATATAGAAATAGGTAATTTAGTGACGTGCAGTAAAAGGAGTTGAGCAACTATCTGTTTTTTCTGATAAAAAAATTTATGTCTTTTTGGAGTGTCTGAAGTAAAAGAGAAAAGTAAAGGTTTTTTTGGAGTGTTTGAGTAAATCATGGAACTTGCAAAAGGGTAAATTTTGGAAAACTATTGTAGCTTGAAGCCCTTGCATCAAAATTGGGAGTGTGAATATCAATTTCCTTTAAATTTCTCATTGTTGTTTGCTTATGAGGGATTCAGATTGTGAAGATCAACGTTCGTCTGTTTTGAAGGGTTCTTGGCAGCAGTGACGGTCGCCGGAGGTGGAGAGAGAGGCCGGAGGAGGTGGGTCGGCAGTAGTGCTGGCGAGCTGCTCGCACTCTGTCTCTCTGGTTTGGTCGAAGGAAAGGGAATGGGGCGGTGGAGAGAGAGCAGATCTGGGTTTTGAAAGTTTCAAGTTTTTTTTTTTCCCTTTTTGCTTCAGTTAATTTAGTGGGACCCACTTGCTGCCACATCAGCATGTTGGAGCTGGTTTGAAACATTTTGTTGTAAACATATCATTTCTCTATCCGAATTAAGATGATCGGATAGTTGCAATTGGCATTCTTGTAAGCACGTAAATGTGTCTCCCGTGCACAGAGTCCCGCGCATATATAGCACAGGTTTGTTGCTAGTAAGAATTGTAAACACAAAACAGAACAACTGAAAAGGTATGTCGGGATCAAACAAATGAAGTGAGTGGCCTCCTTGGTTGGTTGAACAAAAATTGTTGGCTACTGGGTAGTGATTGAAATCAACTCTTCTCGCGTTAAAGGTCTCCATTTTGGATGCTCTGATGCCACTGATGGAAATAAAACTACGCGCTCAAGAGCCACTTTGTGGTGATTCCCGAGCACGATTTGAGAGAAAAGCACGAACTGATTTCATTGAATCAAGCTCACAATTCCAAAATGGAAAAAAGCTTTCAAATGATATCCCGTATTTTGCGGAATTTTTTGAAAGTGAATGGGATAGAGAGAATCTTGCTCATTCACGAGTTCTAATTAAAACCAACTTCTCCTCTCTTTCAGGAGCTAGAATATCAAACATCCCAACAATTCCAACCATGGCCTCTTCATTTCTAGAAAATCTCTCTCCCTCTCTTTAGAGCTGCCAACAAACCGAGCCGTTCGAGAGCAGCTCCAGGCTCTGCTCGAGAACGGCTAGACTCAGCTCGGTTCGTGATGTAAACGAACAAGCTCGAGCTTGGGACTTTTTTTGGCTCGTTTGCAGCTGTACCTCTCTCGCTCTATCTCCTCTCTCTTTACTGATCTCTAATCAAATGGAAGATGATGGTAAACGAAAAACGGGTTTCGTTAAACGTAAAGCTGTAAGGATTGAAAACGACGCCAAGCGACAAGTTACCTTTGCGAGACGGAGGAAGGGACTCATCAAGAAGGCCTACGAGCTATCGGTTCTATGCGACATTGACGTCGCTCTCATCATGCGCACACCGGACGGCACTCTTGATCATTTCTCCGCCAAGAACAGGTCTAATATTTATTTCAATTACTGGATCAAAGGCTTGACCAAATCATTGTGATTTTAGCATATCCTAATAGCTTCTAAAGTCAATTTAGGTCAACCCCGCCCTTCCCTATAAGTGCTATTCTCCACTGTAACCATATTTTCTTCCTAACTACCGTATCAACATATCCGCGATAGACATGTCTAAACTAACTTAATGTATTATCTCCCATCATATCTGATATCGATGCTTCATACTAAGAATTTAAAAATCAGCCATTTCGTAACCTAACGGCTCTTACGTACCGTAAAGGCCGTAAGAGCCGTTACGTAATGAGTTTTCGGCCTCGCAATACCATTACACCCCCTATATACCAATGGGAGGAAAAACAGCATGCGTACTAGCTGGTTCCCATTAGGTATAGGTATGTTTCAGATTCTCAAGACCAATTCATGGCCGTTGCGGCCAAAATTTGACCTTTACAGGTGATTTCGGTACTTCATAAATTTTTTTCTCATAAATTATTTTTAAAAATTCACGACCTAGATAACCGATACCCGTTACGTGTCATTCAATACCCAATACCGCTACACCTTGACCATTATCATTATGAGTTCCAACACCCTTAGTGAAAACCTTGCTATATACCTTACCATCCCACGACGGTTTTCGATTATGACATGAATCCAACTAGGAACGCGACGATTCTTTCATTACACTAATTTGTTTCGGTTCGGTTCAAATTATACAGCTAAAAATATTTACTCTGTTTTGTGCAGCATAGAAGATGTTCTTTATCATTTCGTATCTCTTGGTCACGACAGAGGCCGGTATGGTTTTTCTAGTTTTATAAATGTTCGCATAGTTTTGATCCTTCAGTTGTGGTGGTAGCCCAATTTACTGTTCTCACCTTTACAAATCCATTGTTGTGATTTGCAGAATTCTTCATGAAAAAGAGGTATGATCGGCACTAAAATGACTATTGTTTTTTATTGAAAGGAGAGGATTTGTTTATCCCCGTATACTTGTGCAGTATTTGATGAGAATGTTGCAAGAAATAAAAAATGAAGATATGGCCTTCCAAACATTTAGGTATCTCTCTCTCTCGATCTCGATTGTGTGCGAATACGAAAATGCTACGGACACAACATCCAAACACGGTATCCGGACACAACACTCACATGGGGTACAACCACACGCCGGACGGACATCTGGTTCTCACCCCATGCGAGTGTTGTGTCCATAACAAATGTTGCGAATGTATGTGATATATTGGTAAACTATGATACGATACAGATTCGGATTTAAATGTGCCTGTATGCTCCCTTTTGAATCACCTGGGATTCAGAAATTCTGAATACTCTTCGTAATTTTAATCTTGAATAAATAACTTTGTACAAAGTTCCATAGCATTTACAATAAATTCATAACATCAACCTTAATACACTATGCCTTTGAGTTTTGTCTAGGTGATATTACTTTTAAAGCAAATACTATCAATTTCTATGCAGATATTATGAATTGTTTCAGAATATTACGAATTGTTGCGACAAATGTTACGAATTCAATGTGATTAAAGGGGTGCACATCAAACGCTCAAATAAGAATGTGTATTGTAGCATTTGTTCTCGTCAATATCTATAAGTTGAAGTTAGTTTCTACCTTGCTAATTTTTTTTTCCCCTCCTGAACAGTTCAACGGATTACTCAAAAGCAAAGGTATACAAGAATTTCCCCCTATGATGGTGTAAATTAAACTACCCTTTGGACTTAATTTACTGATGATTTTCTCCGTTTTGTTTTTCAGAAACTCCAACAGGAAATCATGGATTTGGCACAACAGCTACGAATGGCTGAAAAACAACTGAGGTTAGAGATAGTCTATTTTGGCGAAAATGCTACAATACACACCCATACATAGATGTGTATGGTATGCAGCCTTTTAAAATCATTTAGACGGCGTAAAATTTTACGTAGAAATTCGCTATACTTCATTGAAAATTGGAAATCTTTATATGGATCTTTCTATTATCCGCCCATTGGGCGGGCGGTAAAACACAAAGCAATCAGAATTCTTACATGCAAGAGTTTTCACTGTTTGAATTCTTACATGTAAGAATTCAGATTCTATACACTTTATTGTCCGCCTAATAGGCGGACGGTAGAATACTCCTCTTTATATATACATTTAAGAATATTTAAATAAAAGATTCATGGAAAAATCTATGGTACGAATGTATGTTTTTGGTAGCTGTTACGCATGTATAACTTTGGTAATTGTTACATATTTTTCGGGACATTTTTTTGAACAATAACATAAATCTATGAATAGTAACGTGAATAGTGATCAATTTTTTTAAAACTCATAATGGGTTGTAACAAGTACCAAAATAAAACGAAACAAGGTTACCGAAAACAGTGACGTGAATAGTAAATCCATAACAGTACTAGTGTGTAACTTGACCAAAACTATACATAACAAGTATCAAAATCGTACGTAACAACTATCAAAAATGTACGTAATGGAGCATAACATAATGGGGCGCACTGTAGCATTCTCCTTCATTCATTTCATAGAATTTCATTACATTTGTATGGATTGCATTGCATATAAAGCTTCCACACACCTTGTCACTCTATATGCATTCCGAGAATTATTGCTACTGATATGTGGAGATTTAAGAAATTACAATATACAGTTTCTCAAAATTATGTGACAAAAATGTTAAATATGGAGAAGTGTTCCAGTTATTATTATTAAAAAAATGACACGTATTTTCATAACGAACTAATTTTTTAGAACGTTTTATTTTCATAGTGAACTAACTTTGCAGAACGTTTTAGATATTTTCATGGATGCTTTCAGTAGTACATGTATGATGACACGTCAGTCAAACATATCATTTTGTTCGGATTTGTTTCCCACGAAAATTACACAAGCGGGAATGATGCATTGTACTAAATGCGCTGCGCTGCACCGTGCAATGCATATGTGAACCATCCAAAAGTGTTTTCAATGATCCAGAATTTGAAAAAAAAAAAAAAAAACTCTTCCAACGAAGAGAAGAATGGTTTGGATAAGACTGACGGCATACAGAAAGCTAGCTAACATGCAACATAAACGACTGAAAGAAGCAATTCAGGTTCTCCAGAATCACTAATTTCAAGTTCTCCTTCGTCATAGAATTTTCTTTCGAAGTGTCATTCCTCGAAGCCCGGTCCGGATTTTAAAAAAAAAAACTCTTCTATTTTTTTTTTAAATCCGGACGGTTGGAAACACTTTTGGATAGCTGGAATGTTTGTGCTGCATGGTGTAGCGCATTTAATGCACTACAAGTTCCCAGATCCAAAAAAATACTTGTTGCTTGTGTTCTTTTCTTTTGGTGTATCAATCGGTACTCACAAAATTATGAGACAATCTAACTTAATCAATTGTTTTGTGAAGTACATATGAGCCTGAAATCCCGGATACACCTACCATGGAGGAACTTGACTCATGCGAAAAGACGCTATTGAAGACAATGACCCGTCTCATACAACGAAAGGTACATAATCACTAAGAAGCCTTCAAATCAACCCGAATAGAGTAGGTTTGCTCCTCTCGATTTCAATATATCGGTATAGGTACCTATGTATTGAAATCGAGAGGAGACGCCATCAATCACCTAGAAGAAGTGGTGATGTAGGTTCTTGAGAATTACAGAAATGCACAGTATTTGTATAATTAGGAAGAAGAGAAAAATTTCAACACATTTAGATAAGAGTCATATATAGAATGGAGAAAAACAAACAAAAGACCACGATGGTTCTGGATGGCGAATCAGTGAACTTTCAAAGACGGTTTGCATGATATCAAACTCGACGAGTGCGACTGAGAGGTGTTTAAGCACTCCGGATCCGCTGTTCCCATTTGGTGTCCCCCATTGGTGTCTTAGCCCCACACTGCTGCCATGTGGCACCACTAGAAACCCTTTAGTCATTTTTTTCTTAACGGAAAAAACCATTTAGTCCGTTAATTACAAACCTTTCTCGATTAAAAACCAAATGGGGCCTTTTCACCTACTTTTGCTGGAAAAAAATGCCCTTTCACTCTTTTTTTTTTTTATTCTTCGGACTGCCCTTTCACTCTAAAGTCCAAACAAGAGTTCTTTTTTTTTTTTTGAGTAAATAAAAAATGATTTAATTTCCTATAAATGTGTTCTAATTTCTTTTACTCCAAACACGTGTTCTGGGAAAATCAATAGTTCTAAACACGTGTTCTGGGCTAAAACCATTTTCATTTTCACTCCAAGCACCATTTTGCTATGTTGATAAAGAAAACAAGAGGAGAAAAACTTGCTTCAAAGCATTACCGGACAACAAAAAATTATTGTTATCGTTCAACTTGTAGGGCTCGTCAAACGCATGTGTGTTTGCAAATAAATATTATGATCAAACATCAATAAGTATAAAAGCTAATCATTTAAAATGGACAATTAAAGTTCACACATTTATCTAAAACCGCACATTTATGTAGTGCTTAAACAAAAGAGTATAGCCCAAAAACAAAACCCTAAAACCTCTGGCCCTTTTCTTTTCAGAAAAGTCGTGCGGCTTTTTTCTTTTCCAGAAAAGGAGGTGAAAAGGCCCCTTTGGTTAATAGTGGTTAAAAAGAAAAAGATGGATTAATTAGTAGCATAAATATTTCCAACTCGTGGCCTTTTAACATTCTTTTCCCCTCTCAACCTTTTTGTCTCCTATTTCAGAATGCTATTGATTCGATGCTTCCTATAGGACGCGGTCAACGAGAATTAATTATTGAGAACAGACCAATCGGTAAAACACCGGTAGCCTTAGATGTTATGGCAAAGCATGAACTACGGACACATGATCCACAAGGGAAAGAGGTATGCAAGTACATCGAATATTATCCCAAAATCAACCCCGAATATTATCCTAATAATCGGATTTCTAGGTTAAGGTTAGCTTATGCGCACCTTGATTAATTCCAGAGTCTTGAAGTTTACAACCGGGCAATCCTTCAATGGCCAGGGTTTGGAATATTAAGGGAGTTGTAAATTTATAACACTTTTGGTTTTAAATGCAGCAAATCATCTTTGAGGAAATGCCATCAGAGTCATTCTTTGAGGGTCTGCCTGAAAATTGGTACACAACATGAGGAGAAAGAGAACAAAAATATTTCAATATTTGGTGAGCATGAAAAGTTGTAAAAAGTGCTAAGAGGTAATTTTTCTTGTACAATTTAATTATAGAAGCATTATTACACACCTTTTATTCTCTTATTGAGAAATGAAAATTTTATGTTTTGCAAATCTTGAGAGACTTCTGACTTTGCACGTGATTTCTTCCTTTCCATCTTTTCTTTACCAGCAGTGCTACATACACGAATTTACCCAGAATCTTGCAAACGAATCTGAGCCATAGATTTCAAATTCTGGGTAATTTTTATGAGTACTTAGCATTTTTGTTTCTTTACCAGTAACCTACCTACTCCTCCATCTCAAAAAATGATTGTACGATCTGGGGAAAAAAAATACATTTCTATCTACTTTTATACACTTTGGATTTACAAAGTAACACACTTAAAAATGGACGGAGGGAGTACATTTATATCTACTTTTATACACTTTTTAATATTATTCAAATTAGAGAGTTTTATAATTATAAGACTCCAGGTACAATAATAATATACTCCCTCCGTCCTATTTTGTTTGTCAATTTTTGATAATCGTGTTAGTTTTCGATCGTTTATATCTTTGTAATATTGATCTCCAAATATATGCAATATGGATCTTGTTTGATAGTTCACGATTAATTCTATTACATAAAATTTTGAAAACCGTGAAAATCATTATAGATTGAAAGATATAAGCAATTTAAAGCGTAGCAGAAATTTGAATAATTGACAAACAAATTGGGACGGAGGGAGTATCAGTTATAAACTCTTAATAGGCCATGTCTAAAATGATACCGTTATGTGTAAGTATTACATACTGCGGGTCTCCAAACCTTTTTTTTTATTTTTTTTGGAGTAAACACTGAATTTTATAATCGATCAAACCAAAGAACAAAGGAAAAACCCACTACATAGATAGCTGTACGCAAAACCCACTTCATACTACTAGTAAGTCCACTCACACCCTCTCGCTCACATACCATTGTGTGGGACCTACCTCAGAGTCTCATACGAATGATTGGAGTCGCTCAATTTGTTTAGAATATTTTTGTAAGGGTCTTTGTAAAAAATCAGCTCAATCAGATACCGGTAAAGGCTCGATTGATTCGTTCAAGTTTCAGTTCAAACAATATCTGAATGCGTTGATTTTTTTCATGAACCCTTAAAAAATATTCTAAAAAAACTGAGCGGCTCCGATCATTTGTGTGAGATCTCAAGATAGGTCTCACACAATGGGGTATGAGCGGGGTGTGAGCGAGAGAGAGAGTAGACTTATTGTACAAAAGAAAAAAAAACATGCATCTACTGACTAGAGTTCCCCAAAACTCTGGTTGAGATATTCCAAAGGCAACAAAGGCGTTGGTTCTCAACTGAGTTTGGAAAATACTTCCAAGTCCAGACTCGTAATTGAATACAAGCTAAAACCCCACAGGAGTCCTACTGTCCTAGGGACTAGGAGTCCCTCCAAAGACCGTTGAATTCCTCTCAGGTCAACCCATATGTGATAAACCCCTGCCTCAAAATTTGAATAGTCAATCTTTGAACGATCTGCCATTGCAAAAGCCCACTGCCCAATTCAGTTCACAATCCCAGTCCCCGCCCAGCTCGCCTTGGAACCTGAAATTTGTGAAGAATGGACTCCCAAATCTGGCTAGAGTAGTGGCATTCAAAGAAAAGGTGCGAGGCGCGCAATTTCACTCTGTTGAGAGCAAATAATATTACACTGATCATCTATGGGCATACCCCACCTTCAAATCCTTTCTTTAGTAACCAACTTATGTAAGCAACCGAACCAAAGTATAAAAGCCCACTTGGGGACATTTTTGAAAACCAAACGAGGTTACACCATTGCTCCAAACTCCAAAGTACGTTTAGTGGAAAAAAAGACCAGTAGGGGATATAGACCAAACTACTCAATCTTCACAACATAAATGGAATAGGAATTTCTGATAGAATAATAATTCAAAATGATATGCATCAAACAAATTAAGGAAATTAGATAAATAGAGTAAGGATTAGAATAGCCTGTGGGGTGGTCGAGGCACGCGAAATCGCGCTCTCCTTAGGAAAGATACACCCCCTTCTGCACGGGGTTGAATGGCGCTCCTTCCCCAAGATACAACGACCTTCGAGTTTTCTTCTGTGCAGCAAATTAAACTCACGAACCAATTGCTTCCCGACACTCAAAATCGTATGAAAGTAGTAGCAAATAAACTAGTGAATATGTAATGGATCAACTATATATTTGTAAAGAAAGAAGATATGAATCAGAGGCTCTCGTGTACATTAGTATTCTGTTGGCAGTAGATTATAAAAATGATATATCTAGTTGTATTAGTATGGCTAGTATATATAGGCACATAAGGTTAACATAAGTTTGTTAGAGATAATTCGGCTCCCTCTATATAGTGGAGAAATATTTGGAGCAATAGGATAGGGATTTGATTTGTTGGAGATTAAATAGGAGACCAGATCAAGGAAAAAACTAACTCAATTAATCTCTCCAACATAATTATTTAACTTGAGAATTACTCCATAAAATATAAATTGTAAAATATTAAATTAGAACAACACCTGTGGCATAAGACTATTAGGAGTGGAGGATTGAATATGTATTGAATAACTCTATTCCTCCATCAAGGCCAATGCCAAACACCAAATGATCGTACAATCATCGACTAGTTCAGAGTTTGCTCAGCAATCCAGAGTTCGCTTCAGCACAAGAATCAACTAGTCAAGTCATCGCCTCTATTTGCAGTTGGATGGTGTACGAAAATAGTATTTGTTTCAATATAGGAGTATTTTATAGAGAATTTTCAGAGTTTATGGAGGACGGCAAATGTGAAGAATAGTGGCACAAATGGCAGATGTATATTCTTGGTTAGAGGGGTTGTTCAGTTGAAGGAAATACTTGAAGACTTGTTTCCCGCTTTATATGGTTGATTTTTCATTAAGTACCTAAACCCAAAGGCCATAAAAGCATTGGCTAGGATGCTATTATGTCAAATTTGTTGGAGCGAAGGCAAAGGATGCAGGAGCAACATGATGATTCAACTAGCCACAGGCGTTTTAGGCGTAGAAGGAAGCCTGAAAAAATGGCGTTGAGCATCTTGATGAGGAAATTAGCGGATTTTGACAAAGAAGAACCAATACACAACGCTATATTTCTAGCAAAAATGGAGAAAGTGCTAGTCAGAATGGACATTAAGACAAGAGGAGGGCTCTTTGCTGTGGAAGTTCTCTACCTTTCGCTTCTTTAGAGTCCCCAACCATTTCTTCGCTTGCTGTGTCCAAATTTCTCTAGCATCTGGAGTCCCAAATCGCTGTGAAATGGTCAAAAGTGGCATGCACTCTGGATGGCCAATTTGTACATCAAACACGAGGAGGGACTTATTCCAATCAAAAAAGAGAGACGTTTTGCCATACTCTTGAAGTACTGTTATGCTTCAGACATGGATTGGAGGCATACACTCAGAGTGCAATTACTTTGGTTGTGAAAGGTCTTGGGTTGAAGTCTTTTTTTTTTTTTTTTTTTTTTTGCATTTGTTCCTCATTTACATAATGTTTCTATTATAAGTCAAGATGGAGAGATTGCAGATGATGTGACTCATAGGATCCAAGTGGGATGGCTAAAGTGGAGAAGCGCTACTGGTGTACTGTGTGACAAGAGGGTACCCACAAAATTGAACTGCCATAAGACCAGCAATGCTTTACGAGACAGAATACTGGCCTATGAAGAAGCAGCAGGCGAACAAGATAAGTGTAACGGAAATGAGAATGTTGAGGTGGATGTGTGGTAAGACTAGACGAGATAGGATTAGAAATGAAACAGTTCACGAGATGGTAGGTGTAGCACCTATAGAGGAGAAGTTAAGGGAAAATAGGCTAAGGTGGTTTGGGCATGTCTATCGTAGACCAGCAGATGCAGTAGTTAAGAGAGTGGATAGGATAACTTTGGGTAAAAACGCACAAGGGAAGGGAAGACCCAAATTGACATTAGATGCGGTAGTACGCAAAGATTTGAGTATACTAGGTTTAAGCGATGAAGCAGCACTTGACAGAACTCAATGGAGAAAAAGGATTCATGTAGCCGACCCCAATTGATTGGGAAATAAGGCTTGGTTTGGTTTGGTTTGGTTTACATAATGTTTCTACCCTTCGTATTCTATTATGCTCTATCTTTGAGAATTTGCATCTCCACGTACAAAATAGGGATCACAATTGCAATTGACAAATGACCAAGGTTCTCGAACCAAACAATATGGAATGTCTAACATCGCGGATGAACTGGTTGTCTTAGAAAACAAACAGAAAGTCTAGATATCCAAAATGGGTACCCCAGAAGTTACCCAGAATTTTAAATTTAACGATCCAGATTCAATTTAAATGAATATGAATCATTGAATTTCAAATTCTGTGTACGTAGCAGTGCTCGAAAACAAATGAGCATCACTGTGAATTTTACCTGGATAGCTGGTCTATGTGGCTAAGTCTAAGCCATGTTACAATGCGATATTGAACACTGTTGGAGCACTAATGCAACACGAACCTCAAGACGCATTTACAAATGAAGATAGGGAAGAAAAAACAAAAGTGGGACATCCTCAGTTATTGTTTTCCCACACCCTCAACTAATTTGTCCATTGTCAAAACAGATAGCTAAGAAGGTTCACTTGTGCCCTCACACAAAATTTCCACTGCTTCAGTCATGTAAAAGTCCACATTCTTACCTCCCACTTTGGGACAACGTAATATTGTTGCTTATGATAACTTGTTTGTTTGTGAGGCGGAAAGAATGGGTTTTTTTCACTTATATCCCTCAAATTATGCACCGTTTTTTTATATCATCCTCAAGCTATCAAAATCACCTATTTCGTCTCTTAGCTAGTAATTTTCAAAGAATTTGGGTCTAATTGATAATGGCGGAGTTAGGAAAATGGACGGAAAAATGCACATATGCATAGGGGTGAAATTTTATCCGGAAAAATCCAACTTACCAAATAAACCGGTTCAGTTCGGTCAAAGGTATCGGTTTGTTTTGTCAAGCAGTCCTGCTATGGGTACGCGCGTACGCCACATGCACGAACGCATCTTTACCATTCATTTCAATAAATCAACGGTCCGCATCTTTACCATTCATTTCAATAAATCAGAGTCCGCATTTTAAACACTCTTTCACCGTAAGAGTAAAGAGTGTTTAAAATCCGACGCGTGTCAATCTTTTGACGGTTAAGATGCATTGTGATCGCAACATTTGAACTTATTGAATCTAACATTACTCATAGCATTATTGTTTGACAAAATAAAGCAACAAAACTTATTGAATCTAACATAACCTATCGCTCTTACAACAATAACAATAACAAAATCAATCTAGTCAACAATCATTGGAGATAGACTTAACCTTTGGCAATATGCACATTGGTGCGCTCAGCTCCTGAAAATACCACTAATACAATGGCCCCTAAACCATGTTTTACCAAGAAAAATGGCGAAAATTTACCGAACTGGTACAGGGATGTTTTGGTTTACTGCAAAGAAAAATGGCAGGAAAATTCATTTATGGTACCAAACTGATAGCGATATTAGACTTGGTCTAGATTGGTTTACTCTGCCTCAGCTTCCTGAAAAATGGCAGCCAGTTAACCGAATAGGCCTGAACAGCAGTACGCAAATATTGCATCAAAATTGGAACCTTACGAAAAGAACCATTAGGCAAGTTCGATTCAGCAAATCAATAGATGAATCAACAGCTTCAATAACATCACATCAGCAACACAAAAACCAAGAAGATCACCAGCAGTAACGAACCATCTCACTGCTAGAGAATTCCACATTTGCTTGGGTACAGACAACTGGGGTATGCTTAATATAACGTTGGACTCTCCACCTAACGGCTTTAAGCTTTTGGGGTGGATACGGAGTGTCTTCATAGTATTAGAGCCAAGCCCATTTAAGCCTACATTGAAAACTATACTCTCTGTTCGGATTTGTTTGTCCGCTTTTTCATTTTTCTGATGTACCAAAATGATTTTTCAGTTCAACAAGTCAGAAACAGATTTTGTAAATTCCAGTTCTACCCCTACTGTTTTTGAGTTAAAACTAACATTTCAAAAGGCCGATTGCCAAGGAAACTACCTTGCTTAGCATTCAATTTGTTTCATGGTTTCACTATGCAGAAAACATCCAAAACTTTTTCAGCAAACTGATTTTGCAAACTGCTTCCAGGTTTCACTATGCAGACAACATCTTAAACTTTTCGGGAAACTGGTTTTGCAAACTGCTTCCAGGTTTTTAACTGAAAATAACCCCTTTTGAATGTAAAAGTTGTCTTCAGGTTTTTAAAAGCTATTCTCAGCCAAAATCAACACTATAACGATCAGGTTAACATATCGTTGTTTGCAATGCACCAAAACACAAAAAATGGAGAT
Organism: Vaccinium myrtillus; assembly: GCA_016920895.1. Classification (NCBI taxonomy): domain Eukaryota; kingdom Viridiplantae; phylum Streptophyta; class Magnoliopsida; order Ericales; family Ericaceae; genus Vaccinium; species Vaccinium myrtillus. Next base: position 9,742,465 of record CM029274.1, read on the forward strand.
AACAAATCAGACCCTACGCAGCTCCTGCATGCTGCTCCGAATCATCAACCATAACCTGCCCCCCAACTTCAGCCACTTGCTTCTTAATAGCAACAACCTAAAGATTGCTCTCAGTAGACTACGTGATCTAAATCCTGAATGCTTCTAAATGCAAACATCTACAATGCTTTCTCCACTTCATGGAAATATTTGTACGTAAATTGCAAGCTTTTGAAAGGAACTTCTTGTTGTGTAGTACAGAAACAAGTAGAGTTTGAATTTGCACTGAATTCTTAATTTTGATTCATCCTTGCACATATTTATGTGTTCGTGCATACATTTCTGCTATTTCTTTAAACCGTGATTTATAATTCAAGAGCAGCTCAAATCATAGACATTTGTCTATCTCCTGCTACTGATAAGTCTACTGATTTACCATGCTTTCTCCGCCTCATGGGAAACCTGTAGAACTCGACATCGCACTGAATTCTTAATTCTGGCTTCATGAACGGTTTCCTTATACATATGTACACATTCTTGCATATGTTCTGCTATTTCTTTAGTCTTTAATAAAGACATGTTCAAAATCAAAGATATGGGTACATGTTCTGCTACTGATAAAGTCTATTGACCCATGATTTTCTCCTTCTTCCAGATTTAAGCTTAACTTCTATAAGTCACAACACCACGAATTGTTTAACACTCAACTTCTTAAATCCGTGCTTTTAAGGAAAAGAAGTATAAACACCATAAAGAAAAACTCTCAAAGAAGCACTATCAATTGGCAGGTCATTATTTGAATCGTTCGCCAAAAGAATATCACTTATATCAGTTAATGCAGCAAAAAAACACAGGAGTTGGCACATAAAGTAAGAAAACATGGTATACAAATGTATTTTTAATAGCATGGAATTTAAACAAAATAGGCCACATAGAGCAATCATAAGGATCTAGGAGGTTTCTCCAACAATGCAGAAAGAAATACTTCGCCCTTAGCTTTAGGTGAAATAGCCCACTTGTGTTTCTTGTACCTGAACTGCAGAAACATGTACATGTAATCATCCAGATCCTTTCTGCTGCAGAAGAAGCGATCAACCCATAACAACCCTCCTGGCCTCAAAATACGGTCCCAGTCGAATAAGATGAAATCCATCAATTGCAAGTCAATCCAGCCGTCCATAAACCCCGATGTATGAATCAAGTCCATTGTGTTGTCAAAAAACGGGAGACGTTGATTCAGTGTCATATACAGAGGAACCAAGCCTCTAAGCGCAATCGTCTCACTGAAAGGAGCCCCTAGGTTTAGAGCGGTTGAGATTATTGTAACATTTTGTTCTCTCATCCGTGCAGCAAATGTCCCCGTGCCAATACCAAAATCCAGCCCTATCCTTATCTCCCCAGGCTTAATTGCCAAAACATCTTTAATTGTGAAATCAACTGGCAAGTTAGTATTTACCACCCATTTGAGCTTTTCTTTCTCCATTTCAAAACATCCAGTGCACTTGGAATACCCCCTCTTTGGGTTCTTACTAGATAAGCACTCAAAATTTCTACACTGGTAATTTTTCCACAGGACATTACCTCCGTCCGGAAGCTTCCATAGGGACTCATTTATGGGGTAAGGCTTTTTGTAAAGCTTAGAAGCCCTTGTCAAGCACCGCCTTCTGGGCAACGGATCACATCCATTAATCATAAGCTTCTGGGCAAGGGTCCAGTCATCCTTACAATAAGATCCAATATCATAACCCATGTATTCTTCCAATTCTTTCTTCATCAAGACGCACGAATGCCCTATTGTGTTGTATATTCTCTCCGTTCCATATATATTAACCTTCCCATTTTTGTTCTCTTTTGGAGTAATATACTTCCGAATCTCCTCGATCACAAAAGAATTAATCAAAGGCTCCTCCTTAACCGTCGAATTTCTAATCCCTTCAACTTTAGGCAGCCGAATTTGTCTGAGACCAATATGAGCACTATAAAGAGGTCGAATCACCTCCTCCTCTAGGAACTTCTTGTACTCTGATTTAGGAATGTTAGTTTTATCCAAGTCCTTGTTCTTTTCCAATTTTTGCACAACTGATTCGAGCTTCAGTTGCAAATTATCCATCTGATTAAGTACTTCCCCAACCCGAGCAGACAACGCATTTATATCAAAATCATTTACATCCTTCATGCCATAGAAATGGCGGCATATATCAGCATCGTTCAAGAAAAAACCCGCAGAGTAGAATTTAAAGAGACTCAAGGTGCTTACAATTACAACAAGCCCTCCCAACACAAGCTGAAGGCAGCCCATCATCCTCCCTAGTCTACCTTTTCGACAGCAGGTACTCCTCATGATTCAGAACTGATACTTACCAAATTTTCTCTCACTTTTAAACCCTCGAGATTTCTGCTAATCAAACTAAAACTCCTATGGTTTCGCAAAAACAAATCGTAAAATACTTCTAGGTTCAACAACAAATGCGGAAAAGAAAAACTGAACTACTACAACAGAGACAACAACTCAACTTTTATGGTTTCCCCCAAAATCACAAAAGATTTCTCGATTCTTGACAGAATCCACACAATTGCAAACCTAGAGATTCAACTCAATAAATGTAAAACTTTTATGGGTTTCACCCAAAACGACAAAAGATTTCTAGATTCTTGACAAAAACTCAACCTAGCATAGACATTCATTATGAATCTGAAGTAAATCAGCAGATAAAACACCTCTGAAGATTATACTAGTATTTATAGCTTACGTACCCATGTAAGAAAATCCACAATAGCTTGAAAATAGGACACGGGACTCCAAAATCAGCCTCTGATTCAGATCAAAACGAGGGATTTGAAGATGATATCTTGAAAATTCCAAACTGGGTATTTGCCACCTTAACAATGTGATACGGCCTTCTTATAACTGTTCAAACTTCAAGCTATGGAGCTGTGAAAACGAGAACTTCAATGTTACTCGCAAAAGTCTTTGTGAGTTCCCTAGAGGGATACCAATTTGAAGAGGGTTTATGAAGGCGAGAATCTCGTGAAGAAAAACTCTACAAGAGCTCGAAAATCAAGAACTAATCGAGTATTATATACGTGTAGCAATTGTATGTGTATATGTGAGTAGCGTTGACTGTGAGGGTGGTGGTGGGTTCGGTTTCCCATGTCAGCTCGAATTGCGGCGGGATTTTGAAAAGGCTTCGACCGTTAAAGTCTTATTTTAGTAGTAGCAGCGTTGCTGATAAAATGCTACCCTACTGATTACCCAAAAAATGCTCAAAATTGAGTACTTGGAAACATTTTTGGATAATTTTTTTTTTTTTTCTTTGTATGTAGCACTGCTGTGATTAGTATTGGGAGTTAGAATATTGGATTCTATTCAATATGAGGGGGAAAAAAACAGAAACGTGATAAATCAAGTTTCGTTTTTTTGAGTTCTATGTGTGCACAAAAGGGAGTTGCACAGATCGTGACACCTTGTGGGGCCAACTTATGGGTATGACAAACAACTTAGCAATGTTAGTACATTACACCACCGAAAGTGGCAGCCTATATGGCAATGGTGAGTAAGCTTAAAGCTCCTCCCTCCTGTGTACCGACAAGGTTCGAGTCCCGCCAACTGCGAGACTAGTGTGGAGGGCCATTTATCCATTTAGTAGCTAAATTGTGCTGTGGTGATGGTCTGTCCTTCTGACCAGTAACTATGGCTCGAACCGAACATTCCACAGTGGATCGGGAGCCCCTATGGTCTTGCCGAAAGGAGGTTGCTAACTTACTACACTGGTTGCCCCCTCCCACTTTTTCTATTTCTATGGTTCAAAAAAATATGTTAGTACATTACCATCAAAGAAGTAAAAATCATTGGGTGTTTTTGGAGCACCGTCACATGGTATATTAATGTAGAACTCAAGGCTAAATGTACGAGTCTCACCTAAATATGTGATAAAGAGGCGTGTTGGGCACCATGTATGAGCGCTCCAAGACCACTAAATTATTAATTACTCACAAACAAACCTCCATTCACTAAACTTTTCCTTTCAAATACCACGTTTATAGAATTAAAATTACTATTCCATCACAAAAAATAAAATTCAAGCCAAACTCTTTTTCACCTTCTCCCTAATTCCTCTATTTATCTTATTAAATCTATCAATAAAGCCTCTCTTTTTGTAATGAAGACAATTCATTTAGAGCAAAAAATGAAATTATTTTACTTGTCAAAATTGTAAATTTCTCCAAAACATAAAATTTGATATATATTTTTTTCTACTAGCGATTTAGCTAATTAAAGAAGACATAAAAGTTGAGCACTTTTCTTTTTTTTTTTTTTGCACAACAAAGTCCCGTGTGTTGGCTTGTGCCTATAGAGGTTCAAATTTTTTGCTACGCCATTGCCCACTTTGATATGTGCAACTCTCGTCTCCGCAATAGTCTTGTGCAACTCTCGTCTCCGCAATAGTCTTTCTATTTTTTAGCTCACTTTTTCTAAAACTCTTCACTAATCATACTAAAAGTCTATTCCAAGCGGCAACTCTGAGTATTTTCAAAAAAACATCCCAGATCACAGCTATGAAACCCGTCTTTTTCAAATCAATGTCACATTTCAATGAAATTGGATCTTTCAACTAGTTCCCTCGTTCTTTTCCGTCGTCACCACTACCACTACTCCATCGTCATCGCTACTATCATCAGCACTCCACCGCCGCCATGTCTATCAACCCTGCTACCTATGTCGTCAACTCGATCAACACTCCACAGTTGCTACAATTACTATCACCACCACTCCAACATTATCACCACTACCAACAATGCCGTCACTATCAATATCACTACAAAACACTCAACTACCACCACCAACCGCCACCACTGTTTCAACTATCACTATCTCTCATTCTCTCCACCAGGTCCCACCACTACAATCACCCCTTCACTACCTCTTCTCTAGGAATAATTCCCATCATTAGAGGAACCTAAACCTGGCTCCCTCAAAAAAATGAATCATTTTTTACAAGGTAAAAAACATATTAACCATAATACTTTTTTGTTACTAATTATACAACATTACTATGAAAAATTGGAATCCAGTTTATGGAGTGGATTTTAATTGCATAATAATTGTTTCTTTGCTCAACTTTTCTAATACAAGAAAGAACAAGGCACACCAATGAGTCCCCAATATATTTCAATGGGATCATATTTCTGTGTCAAAATATATAAGAGCCCGAACCGATTGCTCTTCTTGAGCTTCCTAGGGCTGGGCCAATTGGAAGTAGTTAATGCATTTAGTTGCATTTATTTATCTATCAATGTGCTAACAAAAGTTTTGAGATTTTACAAGGGAAATGATTTTCACATCCCCTTTTATCCCCGAACACTCCTTTGTGTTTTTATTCACCTTAAAAGTACCAAATTACCCTTCATCTGGAAAAAGTGACTCATGAGGTATGAGAATTTGGTAATTCTAAGGTGAATAAAAACAAAAAATAGAGTGGGTATAAAAGGGGGCCGGGTGTGAAAATCATTTCCTTTTCACAAAGTATAAAATTAATGTATATAGATTTGATTATTTAGATAAGGGGTGAAACCAGGGGCGACTCCACCCTATGAATAGGGGGGTCAGCCAACCCCATGGGGGGGGTGTAGACACCCCAATTTTTATGACTTGTGCATCCCCGATGATGATGAGAAGAAAGCGCGAAACATACCTTGGAACGGATACTTGAGTCGGATGGATCAAAAGAACCAAAAACCCTAAACCTACATGAATCGTACGGCCTGAAACCCTGAACCGTACGGCTTGAAATTCTATTTGCACCGTGCGGTGTTACCATGTGCACCGTACGGCACAACTTCGACGCCGTACGGCATCCTTGTCCCATCAACTAGATTCCCGCGATTGCTCAGAAACGAATGATGATATTCGTCCAATGATGATATTCCTCCAGCGGCTCATCTTCGTCTATAAAATCCAACCCCGTCCAAACGGTTTCGAGAGCGGAATCAGACCATATTGAAAGGAAAACCCGAATTCCTCCCGTACAAATTCCAGTGACAACACTACTCCCTCGAAAAATCCTGTTGTTATACTCATACCAATCCTTCAAAGCCCAGTTTCGTAAGGACCCGAAAGTCTCGTGCCCGCTTCTGTAATCAACCAATCCCTTTCATCCAGTTCTGTTCCAAGGTACAAAATTCGTTTTCGAACCGCAACAAGCTGCTGAGGGGAGTCTCCGTCGGGCTCGAGGAAGCTCCGTAGCTCTTCCTTGAGTCCAAACGGAGATATTTTAACAACATTTGAGCCTCTCGGGTTGGTGTCGCGTGACCCGCTCATTGTCACGGGATACCGTCCCTAAAATGAGGTACATTCATTTACTAAAATCATCTTCCAAACCCACTTTTATCAATAAATAATATGGTTTTTACACCAAAAATAGAGCTTGCTTTCAATCGGATGAAATCTGGAATTTTTGAAAATTATAACTCATAGAGGCACCGTACGGCATCCCTTTTATACCGTGCGGTGTAATTTCGTACACCGTACGGTGTCACTGGAAAAATATTTTCTATGCTCTGTTTCTGAAAACCCGATGCACTGTCTTTGAGAAAAACCAGTGGGTCTAATTGCATTTGACCCCCTTTGTTTCATGTTTTTACATTTATACCCCCTCTTAGTTAACTTTCTCGCGTTTATATACTTGATTGTGTGTTGTTTGATTTGTCATTATTATTTATTTCTTTTAAGCATGTTATTATTCGATATATTGTTTATGTGAAATAAAGTTTCTCGATAAAATCTTTCAAAGAATAATCCCACAAAGATTTAGTAAAGACCGGAAAGTTTCGGGCACGCGGGGTGCATTTTTCGAACAAAACCTTCCCCGCGGGTAACCTGGCTCCCGAACCCAAATTTCTATTTTTCGCAGATCAAATCCCTTTTTCAGCGGCACAAGAGTCATTATTTTTCTAAACGGTTTCTCGAGTACCTAACATTTTCCAGAAATTAAACCCCGGGTGGCGACTCTAAATTTTTTTTTTCCCTTTTTCCCGGATCGCCTTTTTCACAAACACAACCAAAACGCGTGGATACTTCGCCCGCGAAGCAACGTCCACAGGGGGAAAAATTACTATTAATTATATCAATTTTTTTAAAATATTCATAAATGAACCCCCTAAATTTGGCGGTGACACCACTAGATAACTTCTAAAGTTCATAAAAGTTGCTTTTTTATGTGGTTTGTTTGAATCTTTGTCAATCGTTTTGTTCTTTTGACAAGGTGAGATTTATCTCTCTTGCTAGGTTGAGTTTTAAATGTGATTTTTATTGGAACAAGATTTTTAATTGTCATTACTGTGACGTTTTTCTTTATTTATGGTTGATAAAAGTATTTGAGATTTATAAGTGACCCCACGCTCCCAAACTCTTGGAGTCGCCACTGGGTGAAACCAATAAAAACTCAATTATTGCATAGTGAATGTGAATGTGCGACATAGTTGTATTATTGCAATTGAAAAATGGTGAATAGTCCATTCAATTTTGTCGTAACAACGCTACCATGATATTTTTTATCAACGTATTTATCATCTTGTGCAACACATTTGATATGGTCATTGATACCCTAACTCTCTCTCAGACACCCATATTCGATAGCATCACTCTTCAAATGCAGAAAATTAAAAACAAAAGATCAATCTAACATGTATTTTATTTCTTATTTTTGTTAATGTTCAATTTGAAAAAGTCCTCCATACGGTAGTTTTCGAGCTTGAAATTAGATACGAAATGTACCACGTATTTACATGAAATTTGCGCACATGCTACAGGAATTTTATGCATCGTAGTATGCAGTTGAGAGATATAATATAACACGTTCAAGAGAGTAAATTTCAGTTACCTCTCCTGAGGTTTCTGACAAATACAGAGACTTCCTATACTTCCTAAAATTACAATGCCCTCCCTCGCTTTTCAAACTAATTGTCAGATTCCCCCTTGCCGTTACTTTAAGGCTATCGGTGTTAATTTTTGCGTGAAATGACTGCATTACCCTTAGTATATATTCTCCACCCTAAAAAAAATTGCTTTTTCTAAATAGAGTTTAAAAAGTTTTTATTGTTGTTGCGTTCTTTGTGCTTCTTTTTTCTGGTCACCTTTAATATTTAGCTGTGATTAGAGTGACGCAAATATTCAAAATCACTACTCACATTCTTATATTTTATTTGAAACTCTTTATACACTTCGAGCATCCTCATCAGGCTCAATAAAAATTGGACCAAATTTAACCTCAAAAACACCTTTTACAAATTAACAAGTCACTTTTTAAAAAACTCACAAAATTAGACTCTCTATTCTAATCACATCTAAATAAAATACTCATTTCTCTCTCTTCCTAGCGGTGAACCCATTCCTTTAAAACTAATAAAGTAATAAGTAGTGGGTGTAGAAAAATAATTAAATATACCTTAGCTGATGAATAGTGCCTTGCCTGGGATATTGAGGGGGTGTAGCACCTGTAAATTGTGAGGTGGGAGTGGCGAGCCTGATTTGGGTGATTTTTTGAAGCATTACTCGCTACTTTGTCCAAAAGGGTAGAATAGCTACCCTGATGATGATGCTCTAAACCAGTTCAAAATTGACCAATCTCAACTAAAAGTAACAAAAAAAATATTCTATCGATGCTCTTACGGTCTTTAAAAATACAAGTACTTTAGTTTAAACATGTAGTAGCATTTATTGCAACTTTTGGACATAAAATGCTTATTATTTGGCAATTTGATAACGTGCTTTTAAATTAAGGAGTAGCAATAAAAATTCATGTTACTTAACCCCTGTGAAGTCTCTATACAAAAGGCTAAATTTCAATATTTTAACGCATTTCAATCAATAAAATGAATAAAAACCTTTTATGGCATCTGAGAAGTAAATTGATACTGTGAGTGTAACGTATGCCAAAAGAACGAAGACACCCAGTTTTATTTTGGCCAATTACGAACTTCCGTGAACATGAATTTGATACTGTAATATGATATTTCATACAAAATTGATACTGTAAGAGTACATTTCATACAAAATCCCTAACGGCTGATGTAAAAATGAAACAAAATTATTTCATATGATTTATGAAGAAAAGTAGTTATCTTTTTTTTCTGGTTTTCTCAGTGCATAGCACAGGTACAATCTAGTATATATTATTGCGGAATGACTTTTTTCTGAAGAGAGCCGTAAGCGCGACAAGTGTCTCCTACTTTGACTCCCTAAGTGATACATAAAAAATAATAAAATATTAAATATTAATCTTTTTAAAACCAGAATACACCTAACCAATTAGATATACATGAACTTGAACCGCCAGGCTACCTCAGCTGGTGTGTTCACTTGCCTCCTCAGTGGAGGCGGAGGTTCAAGCCCCACGAGGGGCGTGGTTTGTCTAACTTACTAACACTACTAACTCTCCTGTCCCGCTAATGTATATCGTCTAGCAAAAAAAAAAATAGATATATATGAACTTGATAAGGATTATCGTAGATATATAACGACATATGTGAAGTTGATAATATTGGATATATTTAACTTCGACTGTTTCAAAATGGATACCATTACATATCCTAATATCTAACTTCGGTTCCCTATTAAACTGATCAATATCGATCCGATCATCAGTTTTTTTTTTGTTTTTTTTTTTTTTGCAAAACTGATTCTCTTTTGGCTTTGAAGTAAATTATTCCTCTGGCTTCTTCTTGGGCTGTTTAAAAAGGGTATCCCAAATGCAAAAATTTGTTCTTCTCGCTTTTCATGCGTGTGTGTAATTGTACTTTTGAAACTAGCTCTAGTTTGTTTACTAATAGATGTGTGAAAATTGTTTGATTTGATTTGTGTATATGCAGTAACATTTCCTCTCATGTCCATTGTCTTTTAATATCAAAGCATTAGACGTCAATAAACATCCACAATGGCCATGGCTAGATCTTTCAATACTGGAGCATCGAGTACGTAAGGTAACCTCCCTTTTATTTTTCTACTGCTTACATAGCTTTGGGTTTATTATAGTCGTCATTTTTCTTTTCTTCACTGCTTTGTTTTTTGTTTTTTCAAGAAATATCTGAATTAATTAATTTTTCCTTAAAATCCTTTAATTTTAATTGGACATAAGACCCTGTCGAGTACATTTTTATTTTTCCTTTTCAAATTACTTCTACACATCCTTGGCTGCTACTCATGTCCATGAGTCAATCATAACTATAAATCTTATATGCAGCCGATTCTTGTGTTACAAACCGTAATCCAAACTCCTATAATTAAACTAAGGCTCTCTCTTGTGTTTTGTTGCTGAAACTAGTAGTTGGTACTGAGTCTTTAAACTTCTATTTTCATCTACATTTTGCTTCTAGTATGAATCTAGCATCGATACTCATAAAGATCAGACAATTTTTTGTTCCCCTCACGCTTTACATACTAGGCTCTAGCATCGCGCCAAGAAATGAAGCTTGATCATTCAGAAGGCGAGCTGACGGATGAGAACAAACAGCTGTGGATAACACACTATCATTCCTTCGCTCGCGTACAAGATAATCACAAAGGTGATGTTTGAAAAAACAGGGTTCCCTTAAAATCTGTTAAAACCCTAACAGTATGAATGCGAATCACTAATTAAATCAACCAACAGAAATTCACGCAAGCAATCAAATCCCACAACACAAAGATATACGTGGAAAACCCTAAATGGGTAAAAAAACCACGGGAAGGAATCAAAATCACTATACTCATTGTGCAGTTACAGATATACCTATCCAAACGATGTAAATCCTCACAACGTTCTAAGTATCACCTGCCGAGTCACACGTACACCGCACCCAGTGATCTTGATCGCCAACGCCTTGAATCGCACAAGCCTTCCTTGGATACTTTCGGAATCCCACCAAAGAACTCTAACTGAAAGTTGATTCTTGAAGCATTAAACCCCTTGAAGATGAACTCTAAGCATCCGGTCTTCAAAGATCTTCAAGGTCCACAAACCCTAGCCGCCACAAGTGTTTTAAGGATGAGTAGGAGTGCAGAGAATAAAGTGTGGCTGCTCAAATTTCGTTTAACCTAGTTGATGCGAATATATAGGCGCATAGCGGTTGCTCAAGCAAGAACCAAGTTGCTCGAGCAACTAACGAACAGCAGATTTGTTTGACAGGTTGCTTGAGCAAGTCGTTGAGCAACTTCTGAACAAGTAAAATAACCTACTCAACTCACCACTAAAATAAATACTACCGCACTCTCAACCATTACATAAAGAGATGATTCATTTCCACACCTAAACAGACACTCTAAAAAAAATTACAACTCGATGTAAATGTATGTTTTGTCAAACGGAATTGCCAAAACAAAGAACTCTGGAACTTGGTCCTTACAATGTTCAAGCGTGATAGTGATATTTATCGTTTATTCTAGTAGTGAAAAGACCGAGCATAGAAGCTGTTAGGCTTGAACATCACCTTTGTGATTATCTTGTATGCATATGCGAGCGAAGGAAGGTGACGGTGTCATAGCAGACGAAAAAAGAAACTATGTTGACAAGCAACTCATCCTTTTCGCCATTTCATCACATTCTGTTGGTGAAACGTGAAAGTGAACCAGCGCCTGAAGACCATGATGTGGAGAAAAGAAAAGGAACTTGTAGGCCAGTTGAAGAAAGACATGGCCGATGGTGAAACTTGTTGAATAATGGGATCTTGGCTCCCATCCTCCAACTTTCACAATCAATTTCCCGGAGTGATTTGGAGACACCATCTACTCTCCACGGTTTCAGCTACCACAAGTAGTTGCAATGTTATTGCTTTGTCTGGTTTCCAAGGCTATAAGTTGTAGCCTTCCATTTTTATGTTTTGCGTCTGTAATCTGTAGAGCTAGCTTTCGTTTTCTGTAAAATCTGTATCTTAGTGTGAGTGAGATGTGTGAGAGTGTGTGAGACTTTGTAAAGCTCAGCCTAGAGAGGTTTTCATGATTTATAAAGGTCAGTTTGTTCGTCGTAATATATACCAACAAGTACAAAGTCTTGGAACTTGTAGTATATATCAATCACGATACTCTTTGGGTGCCACATGGCCCTACCTCAAGAGTTTGAATCATTTTTCAAAATCAAGATTTGAAATGAGATTGCATGAAATGTTCATGAGAAATTGAGATTAAACCTCTTACACAATTGTGAACATGAGACTCCACCAAATTTTAAAAAATGAAATAACAAAATAGGCAATTTTTGAAATTTTTTCTTTAAATATTTTTGTCTTCTATCTAAGAAGAATATAAAAGGGTGGTGATAATGCCACGATTGGTTTTGTTAATTACACGACATCTTAAAGTGTTGGACTGTTCTAGCCTTGACAGACAAAGCTTATCTTTTCATCTCTGTCCCAAAATTGCTTTGAACTACACATCTCCATAGCATATATCCAATAATCCTCCATCCCTCCTCCCTTTCCTTGCCTCCATTAATCATTTCGATCAAAGCTTGATTCCCCTTTCGGCCTTTCCTCTCTTCTCCAATCTCCACCAAAAGATCCAATTTTCTATCCTCTGTACGTTCAATCAATCAATGTTTCTCATTTGCTCCTCTCTCTCTCAATTCCTTTCATTCTTTCTGGTGATTGTCGAGAAGACAGTACACAAAACCCTTTTCCCGCAGTCGATGATTTCGGTGACAATAGTCTATAATGTATGAAGGAAGAAACACGCACCGCCCATCCCATAATTGGGTCGTGTAAATCGATGTACACATGTGTACATGCAGAGAGAGAGAGAGAGAGAGAGAGAGAGAAATTGGCAAAATGGGTCTTTTTTTACTTCATTAATTTGCTAGTGCTGTTTATGTGGATTGTAGTATGCATGAATAGATTTTGGATCTATATAGAGGGACTATTTGTTTCGAATGATGGGGGAATCAACGAGATTGGATCGGGTTTTGGTGACTGGTTGCCAAGAGAGGACACAGGAGGAAGAGAGGATTAGGTTGCAGTAGAGGATGGTCATCAGAGAGAAGATTAAGGGCATAATTGTCAGACCCAATGAAACTTTTGTGGCATTAAAAAAACCATTCGTGGCATTATCGCCTCCCTATAAAAGGTAGGAAATGTTCAAAACACAAGCCAAACATAAACTCTCTCCAAAGTCGGGCCTGATAACAGAAGTACTTCAATGATGCAATCTTTAATGCTTTTTAGTTATTTGGTAATCAATTTTACGTTTTTCTGAGTTTGGAAACTCTAAGAATCTCAATTGATTTTCCGAATGCACTGAGAATTCTTTGGTAAATTTCTGATTCACCAAGATAAACATGGTTGAGGAGGATACGTAAGACCACACCAATTGGCAGGAGGCTTTTCCAAGGTCCATTTTCGTTCAGAAGCTGCCTGCTTTCCCTTTCTTGTGTTGAAACTATGGACAACTTTTGGAATGAGGGTGGCATTTTCCATTCCAATCTCAAATATTTTACAATGATAATACGAAAAAGTCCACTATTAGGCCTTGTCGAGAATTTATTTTTCTAAAAGATTTAATTTGAACATTATCCATAGTGTGAGCAAATCGCTGATCCCATCTTGTATGAATAGTCAACCATTTATGTTCAAAACTATATATTTCATCCTTTTTACAAAAAGAGATGCAATTTTATTTTATTTTTTCGAAGGAGTTTATTTGTTTCATGATTATTTATGTTAACTCCATGATCGGCTAAATCCCTCAGTCAGGATAACGAGGATGTCTCTCCAAGTAGCATAGTTATTTAGATTTCTAGAGTTTGTATTCAACAATAAACTTGTATGACTTGGATGATTTCATAATTTTTTATGCAATATTCTGCTTCTTTCAATTTTCATACGGTATTTACTTGTGCATTATTAATACTGTAATATACTCCATATAACAAATTTTTCAATGCTTCAAGATAGTTTCAGAGAAGTAAGATGAGTCGTGCCGTCCGTTTAGTCCAATGAGACGATCCATGTTATGTTGACATAGCCTATACAGAGTACTAGTCTTATAATCTTTTTGGGTATTATCAATAAGAATTGCTAATTGATATTAATATATAGGCACACACTGGTTGCTCAAGCAAGAACCAAGTTGCTCGAGCAACTAGCGAACAGGTGACTTGTTTGACGGGTTGCTTGCGCAAGTTCTGCAATACTTGAAACGACTTTATTTTCTTCCAAAAATACTTGACTAAGAACTACCGCACTTGCAAACATTTTGTTGAATTGATTTCTTTCAAACCTAACACTTTACAAACTAAGAACTACTGTATATATTTTAGGAAAGACTTGCCAAAATGTTACAAACTTGATAAAAAAATACTCCCTATCAACTTTTAACACATGTATATATTTTTTAGGGATGGACTATTATGTACTTTTGAAAAAATTGTATTTTACTCATTGATTTCTATAAAACAAGATTATATGCATGGAAGCTCGGCCTATGAACTTTGGCCTAAAGATAAAAGATGATTTGGTTGATGTAAGTAGTAATACTTTAATTTAAACATAACGGTAATAATGTAACTTTACCAAATTTCTATGACTTATTTTGGAAAGTGGACATGCATTTTGGGACGTCCCAAAATAGAATATGGGACTATCAAAATGGGGCGGCGGGAGTTTATGAATATGGGTGGCCTCTCCACTAATTGACAATTGATTTTAAGTCGAATACTTTAACATGGAATCAAATTGATGCTTTTGGAGTTTTTTTCTCTACGAGACCCTTCATTGCTTGCTCCTTTCTGGCTAATTTCCTTATAACTCATGCGTTATGTTTTCGAGTTGATTTAAAAAAATTCTTGGAAAAAAAAAAAAGGTATTTCCTACTATTATTCATACAGTACTTGTTTAACCAGTTAAATAATATCACCTTAACCATATTCTAAATTTGCAGCTTATTTTAAATGAGTTTTGGAATACGTACGGTGGACGATTCTCACAAATGTACAAGAAATGTTTTACAGGAAAAATACTGGCAAAACAATTTAAAGAACAAACGAAACAAGAGCAATAGGATAGAGAAGTCAGAGAGGAAGGGTAAATGATGTGCTTTACACATTCGCAGATAAAAAGCACGAAATATTACTATAAAATCAACCGATGCTGGACAAATACATCATGTAGCGCCCTCTCTCTCTCTCTCTCTCTCTCTCTCTCTCTCTCTCTCTCACCCTTCTGAAGCTGTTTATATGTCACAGGGTATCAAGTATCGGGGGTCAAGAAATCTGGTACTCCATTTGGAGAATACCCAAAAATGACTTGAAAGACAATTTACAATTTATGTCCACAAAAATGAGTAAAACACCTTACAGACATCTAATTTACACAACGGAGCCTAAAATTCAAACACAAGTAATATGTCTTTGCTTAACCATCTTCTCCAAGTTCTCCGAAACCATTGAAGTCAAATTAGGATCCTCAAACCCGAGCTCTGCACCAAGTCTGCAGCAGAAATGTTAACAAAGAAGCCTTAACTAGTAGCACGACAAATCGATAAACACAAGGGGGAGACTAGTCAAGTACACATATATAGAAAAGCAAAGAGCAAAATGAAAGAATCCCTTAATCCTGTATTTTTATTAACGAGTTGTCAAGGTACTTACGAAGGGACAGGAAAATGATGGAAACCCACGTAGTAAGTGTACCACTCAAGTTCATCGTCTCCTTTTGGGGGTTATTTTGGGGGTTTTGTTTTTACCTATTCTATTCACTCCATAAATCTGTTCATAAATCCATTATCTTAGCACATCCTTAATGGTTCTAATGGTTTTCTAGCCTTTAAGTTAGAGCCTAGACTCCTCAAGATTTCAAAACCTGTTGGTGAACCAGTTGCTGTCACAGGGACGCGAGATGAGTCAAGATCAGTGGCCAGAAGACAATTTCACAGGTTTCCGTCTCAAGTACAAAAACTCATATCAACAAGAAATCTTGGAACTTAAAAAGGAAAAGAACATAAAAATTAATGCCCCATTGGATCCTTGGATTCGGAAAGAGATTAGTGAAGGAGAAGAAAAAGGAAGCGGAAAACCAGGAATAGAAAAGTAGTACTACTCCCTTTGTTCCATATTGAATCTACTATTCTTCATTGGGATGCCCCAAATCATTAGTCCTCGTTAAAAAGTCATAAAAAATAAGCATTTTGACCTCCACAAACAAGTAAAAATAATTTTAGAAGTAGAGATTAGAAATCTAATAATATTACATGTTCCCTCAAATCCTCTGTACCTATTTTTTTGGGTACCATTTCGTTGCATTTCTAACCATTAGATCAAGTGAGAAGTAAGAGATGAAAAATCTCACATGATCCCACAACCAGCAATGCACTGGATCATCGATACAGGCAAAAAGGGCATAGACATAGAGTATTTGAGTGGACAACATGCGATGGAACGGAGAAAAAGCTCTGGTTTTCTATTTGTTTGTCGGGTTAAAAAAATGTGGAAGACGATTATAATTCATTTTTGTTAGATACCCTTCTAATTCAGAAGCTGTTGTAGCTCAATGGAAGGAAATCTATTTCCCTCGAATACACTAAGAGCCTTGAGAGCCTTATTTGTGCGAAGCGAAGTCCCACATCACCTAGTTACCAAAGTAATATGAAGTATATAAGCGTGAGGGCATCCTCACTTCATAAGCTAGCTTTTAGGGTTGAGTTCTACCCAAGACCATGTAACATGGTATCAGAGCTAGGTACCAAAGATGGGTAGGGTGCGTGTCCCTGGCCTGCACGAGGCACGAGCCAGGTGCTGCCAAGTAAGCACGCTGCGCGTGAGAGAGGGTGTGAAGCGAAGTTCCACATCGCCTGGATACCAAAGTAATATGAAGTATCTAAGCGTGAGGGCAGCCTCACTTCATGAGCTAGCTTTTGGGGTTGAGTTCTTCCCAAGACCATGTAACAATTTCTTACCCCATCCCAAAAAAAAGAGTGTCTACTCCTATCTGCTTACTTCGTATACCTTCGCAAATTTCATTCCCAGATTAATCTAAATTAAGGTCTTATTTCACCAATAATAAATGGAGTAAGGTTTTATTTGCTTACTTTGGATCAAGCACTAACTTTTGTACTTCCTTGATTGCTGAACTTGCAGCATAGAGTGACATCTTTCCGACCTGCATCAAAAACCAATTTAAAGACTCAGAAAATTCATTGATACTAACAGGCCCAAGAAAGGGAACTAATGGAGGAGAAATGCAAAGGAAAAATAGGGGATATAGGGGGAGCAAAGTCATTAGCAAGAAGAATAAAGAAGGCACTGAGTACTTCTAAGGGAAACATCCTTTGCCTGACCTCCAAAATTTGAAGCTTCGCATCATGGTCGTTGGGAAAACTGCGAATTTCTTCAGCTAGCCTTACAGCCTCATCCAGACTTTCAGGAGATAAGAAGTCCAGCCCCAACTGAACTGTGGACTGCAAATTTTCAAAGGACACGGAAATATTCGTTAAGTTACCAACTCTCCCAAAAGCTTAAGCTGTTAGAAAATGGATCCAACGATGCATATCAAGCTATTTAACACCCTCACTCACGTGCAACTCCATCTTGCACGTGGAGATGCAAATCCTCAGAGATAGAGCAAAATGGAATACGAATGGGAGAAATAGAACGCAAACAGAGAGACTTGAATCCAAGACCTCTTGCAACTAGAGTTCTGATACCATGTTAAGTTACCAACTCTCCCAAAAGCTTAAGGTGTTAGGAAATAGACCCAACAATGTATATCAAGCTATCTAACAATATTTAACAGAGACCAACAAACTACCCAACACAAACTAATGGAAGTCGATTGCCTTAACTCTTCATTTTTTGTACACCGAATGAAAAATTGCCAGCCCCTTATAGAATGTTTGGTGAACTTCCACCCAAGGGAACTCAATAAGAAAGCAGTTTGCCTGTATATCAAATGACCTTTTCCAAAACCCTGACTATATAGCATTAGACAAATACCACAGCAGACTTCATTGGACTTTACAAAAATAGCATCAACTCAGATAGGATACGTTCCTGAGTTTAACTTTAGGCCAAAAAAAGGGTTTATACTGTTGGCAGGGACTGCCCTTTTGTTGCAAATCACTCTCTTTTCGTTGTTAGGATCAAGGTGATCTTTCATAATCCAGATGAAGTTTTTTTCGATATATCCCTCAAACTATCACCCGTTTCTCTACTTCTTACCCAAACTTTCAAAATCATTTAAATAGTCCCTGAATTACCAGATTTAAGTGCATGTGGTCTTTTTGTTAACTCCCCGTTAGTTTGTTGGACGGAAACTCTCACATGTGCTCATCACACCTGATCATGGTCCCAACCAAAGGGTAAAAGGGTCATCTCCTTCACCACTCTCCCCATTTGATCAGAGAGAGACAAACAGATTATCAGAAAAAGAGAGACGAAACAGAGGGATTCAGAGAGAGAGAGAGACAACGAAGCTTTCGAACAAGAAGAACTAGGGTTTCTCCATCCCTGATCTTGGGATGGATGATCGATTGAGGCAAGGAGAGGAGCTTTTTGAACTAGGGTTACACAAAAGCATCTCCATCCTAGAAAGTGCGACTTTTTGAACTCCATTTCACCAACTGGAATGACTAGAATTCGAGCCACTCTTTCACATGCTTCGTGATAATTCCTTTGTGATCTTTAAATTCGCCAAAATTGTTTTCCTCTTTGTGCCCATCATACGATTCTATCTTCAATTTAATCAATCTGTATACAGGGGAATAGACGGGACAGTAGTGGCATATTTGTAGAGAGAGAAGAAAGAGGAGTGTGTCTTGGAGTAATGGAGGGAATATGCTGGTGGGTCTTTGTTTTGGGAATTGCTGTTGGTGAAATCAAAGAAACAGAGTAATGTAGGAGAGGGACAAAATTAGGAGAAGTGGGTCGATGGCTGAGAAGAAGGTCCTAACATTTTTGGAGAACTGGGTTTTTTCTCTAGTAGCTCCACCAGAAATGAGAGTAAAAGTTGAGAAGAACTAGGTTTTTCCTCTGTTTTGTGATCAAATGGGGAGGACTGAGTCGTCGAATGGGGAGGAGCAGAGGGAACTGACGTTTTTACCCTTTGATTTGGGGGAAAATCCCACGTGACGCACACATGTGCAAGTTTCCATCCAAAACACTAACAGGGGTTATCAATTGGACCTCATGCACTTCAATCGCGTAGTTCAGGGACCATATAAAAGATTTTGAAAGTTCAAGGACGAAGTAGAGAAAAGGGTGATAGACATAGTTGAAGGGATATATTGAAAAAAAAATTCCAATCCAGATTATCCAAGTGCACAAATGCTACCCTTCATCAAGTTTTGCCATTGTTCCTTCCGGTTCCAGGTAAGTTCAAAAGGGTAAATCACACAATAGAATGAACCACCAAAACATAAAGCCCTCATATGAATCCCTCAAAATTATCGCAACATTGGTGGATCATATGAACAACACAACGTTTGCGCAGTTTTGAGCTTTTCCAATGGGTCATATGTAAAGCAAGTAAAACATTATACTTCAAACCAATGCCTTAAAACACTAGTAGCTTGAGCACTACTATAGAAACAATAGAAAACAGAGACTGCCTCATACATCTCCGACTACCAGATACAAGGCCAAGGCTCTAAAGTGCATTGATCCCCGATTGCAGCCCATCCTACGGAAGGGAGGGATAGGATGTAATTAGGGAACGGGTAACCCATGTGTCTGACTCTCCCATATGCTGGCCAGCATGACTGTTCCAGGTAACATGTCATGGGCACGTCATAACTCATATGTATACCATGTGCAGAAAGAAGCACCCTTCTCAAAAGATCTTTTACATGAACAGCATTCAGAGCATATGGCATCCTTTTCCAGAAATGCAACCGATACGATAGTATTTGTTACATAAATGATCAACTAGCATTCATTTTTCCAATACCAGGAAAATAGAAAATAGAGAAATGAAAATGGATACTCCAAGCAAAGCGTACGATAAAATCAGTAAATTTCCTTGATATTGGGGAGATCTAGTGCCCCCAGGTCTCACCATGGATAAATAATCCCCAGGAGTTTAACGCAAGTGCCTCCCGGCAAAGTAATTAAATGTGTCAAACCTATGGTACAGATCACAATCATTGATAGAAGTTACTAAGATATTACACTGCACTCACCTGAAGGTTCCTAACTTGAAAAGGACATCCAGCAGGGATGAATACAGCTTGCCCTAAATGCTGTTCAAATGACCATGGCTCTACTCCTGAAAAAGAGTACAAACGTTACTTGATATTGTCGTCACATAACAATTCCAAGAATCAAATTTGTGGAGTATTATCTTTAGCAAAGATCAAGTATCAACGATATAAATCCACTGATTCTCGGCCATATGAAAATCAGTTAGCTAATGTTCAGTATATTTTATTCAACATCTTTTACGAAAGACGAAAATTTCAGAACCAACTATTTATGTACGGCAACAGAAAAGTAAAAAACAACCCATGAATTTTGTGCTAATAAATGCCTACATCTTAGGGCCAATAGTTCTATTCATCACAGTTACGAGATGACCTTAAGACTTCTTTAAGAATTGAGGCAGCAATCCAACATGAAAATTCTTATTTTGGTAGACTAACAGGAAGAATCAAGACTATCCAAATTCCAACGTTTAAATGAAACCTAGAATTTCGCAAAGAAAAAAAAAACCACAAACAAAAAAAAGACCCAACGGAACTGCTGCAGCACATACAACATGTTGAATACATGCTGCCTAAATAAAGCAGGTCAGAAAACTAACCCTCAAACTTACAGAAAATGCAAAAATAGCTAGTTCCACTTACCGAATTCTTCCTTCAATTGTCTTTTATGATGCCTTGTCAGGAATATTTCTCCATTATATAAAGAACGCGTTGCCTGGGTCCAAAGAGCACCATGAGTGACCCCTACACAAATCTATAACACCAAGCAAGAAGAAACCCAGAATTTATGATCATGGACTAAATTAATCAAACTCACAAATTCATTTATTGAAGTCTCAATCTTCCCAAAGTCCTTCCAGTGAGCTCTCAAATATTCAATCAACTTTGAAACATCCTGACGACGGAAGACATCCCAAACAGCTCCTAGATGAGTCTTCTCAAAGATATCTCCACTAGCTCGGTTCAAGTCTGCACAATTAACAGTTTTCTCTACAAGGCTTGTTGTAGTTTCAATTCCTTCATCACCGATTCTCTCATCATCACTTGCATCTAAATTGGCCTCATATTGCTTCTCTCTATCTTGTACACCAAGTGATGATATAGGTGACCCTGCTTTATCCAAGCTAATTTGTGGATTTCCTGGTGTTTCTTTTGCCTCAACATCCTCAAGGGCTTTCTGTGTGTTGTCAATCTTAGCACTCTGCCAAGCTTTTTGCTTTACTTGACATGTATGCACCAACAGGTACACCTGATCAAAGGAGCAGAGATGGTTATTGAAAGTATTCCACAAGCATAAATCAAGAGGCCACTCAGAGGGCAAAGAAGAAAAAACATTCCATATCCAGATTCTGGAGTACTTGGTTAGAGATGCCACGTTATCAGAACGTTGCATCCCGGCTACGCAACTTCCAATTGTGATATGTGATAACACACACCGAGGTAACACCCCAAAAAATTCTCCAATACAAAATATAATATGGAGATACGTTCATCAAGTATAAAATTCAGCTCCTTGGCATGATTCCCGTTAGAATTTGTAAGTTTCAAACCCATCACCAGGATAAAGCTTCGGTTAATAGAATTTGAGTTTTGTCCCCAGCAAAATACATGACATTCCATTTGCAACCTATACATTGCTACCAAAAACTTGTGAATCCTCCTTAACAATAGGTGACACTACTGCTTTAATTTACTGATTAATTCGCAAGAATAAACGCAGACGACCATCAGGAAGCATGGTAAACGCAACGGAATAATTTCAAGACTACGAAACATAATATTGTATATAATGCAATTATTGTGGGGAGATATTTTGTAAAGGATTATCGAGGTAGGTCACATACAAAGGACGACAAGGAACTCACCATGTCACGCATGCTGAAATGGAGATTATCCACTGAGTCACCTCTACCAAGTTCATCATACATCCCATAAGACATGAAAATCTTAGGGCCGACATCATTCTGCAGGGAATAATGAGGCAGTTTCGCAGCAACATTCAGTAGACCCCACTTGGAATGAATGTACTCGAGTAATGGCAATTTACTAATAAAGTCAGGTCTCTGATACAACAAAAACTCTTCAGAAGCACTGGGAGAAGGCCAATCTTTTAGCTTTAACATTTGTGGCCAACCATTTTCATGAATTCGACCCTCTGAGTATCCTTTGATGAACTGACCTAGCTCAATAGTAATCTGCCACCATATGAAACCATAGTAGGCAGATATCAGGGCATATGGTACAAAATCCAACATATTCACAACTCAACAATACCAGAAAAGGACTTGAGGCTCCATTTCTTTGTGTGTAAACATAATAAGATAAAAATATTCTCCATGGAAAACCTTTTTTTGCGTGAAATTTTTTTCATAATTCTAACTTTCAATGTTTGGCTTGAAAAATAATTTCCACAAAAACTTTCACAGATAGTAGCTTCTGACCACTGATTGCAATTGCAACCCCTAGTAGAGCAGATGCAAACGTAGAATCATTCTATTTACACCACATGCTCATAACACATCATATGCTCTCTCCACTTGGTACTCTCTGCCTTAAGCTGTCAAGAAAACCAATTCAGATCCTCTCCAAATATACTCTCTCAATATCTTGTGGACGTTTTAACAAGAGCATGACACCTCATTAATGAGGGTATCTAAGGGCTAAGATGCAGCCATGTCATTGCTGGTTATGAACTAAGTGGAATGTCATCGTTTAGGGGATACGGCAACTTAACAGTTCTATAAATCCCGTCTCTCTCTCTCTAATGCAATTACAAAAGTCCCCCCTCTCTCTCCACACTCAAATCTGATTTTTTTAGGGTTTACTAACTCGACTAAAGTCTGATGGGTTGTAACCCAATCATCAGCGGCCATTTGCGGCAGTGGTCGCAATTGGAAAATTTACGAGGACTGAGTTTTTTTTTATAGCGAGCAATCGTTTGCCGATCATTCAGCGGTGACTGTCTATGTTTGACGTGTTTTGGATTTTCTTTGATGGCGATTTGCTGGTGGTTAGACGATGACGCGGTGAGGTCCCTCCCTCCCTTTCTGTGGTGGCGATTCGCTGGTGGTTCAACGATGCTCTCTCTTTGTTATGCTAATCAAGTTTACCATTGAAGCTATAATCTCACAACTTGACATATTGTTTCCGATCAGATTCAAAGGGGTTCCCAAAAAGAGAGAACACAATGAATTTGGATGATAGGTGCTCAATATTGTTAGTGGAATGTGGGGGTGATTTTGTGTTTGGAATGGTTCCACTGGTTCAGAACTTCAACAAAGAAAAGGACATGTGAATAGGGTAAAGAAACAGAAGCAGTCAGTCTGTTCGGTCACCGTTCTCCCAAAACAGAGTCATTCTAGTAATCATTTTGCAAGTAAGGACATGGCTGCATCTTAGCCATCAGATATCCTCATTAATGAGGTGTCAAGCTCTTGTTAAAAGGTCCACTAGATATTCAGGGGGAGAATATTGGAGAGGATCTGAAACAGCACCATATGTCAGACTAAGGAACCAAATGCTATTTGAGCTATAGGAATCGCAGAAAGTGGGAGAGATCCAAACAGCAACAAATGTTGGTAATAAACAACTTCACGAAATAAGTACCTCGATTTGCTGAAATAATTTACATGTAAAAGTTCCCCTAAAGTCATTTTCAAACAAACGCTAAAAAATTGGTCGATTGTTTTTAGAATAGCATTTTATGTTGGAACAAACAGAGCCTAAGTATGAACCACAAACAATTGATGAACCGTATAAAACATATAAAGAACAAGAAAGGATGTTGGTAATAAACAACTTCCCGAAATAAGTACCTCGATTTGCTGAAATAATTTACATGTAAAAGTTCCCCTAAAGTTACTTTCAAACAAATGCTAAAAAATTGGTCAATTGTTTTTAGAAAAGCATTTTATGTCAGAATAAACGGAGTCTGAGTATGAACCACAAACAATTGACGAACCATATAAAACATATAACGAGCTAGAACCCTACCTCAGACTGGTCTAAGCAATCAATAGCCTTCACAGTTCTGTTATCATCCTTCATTCTCTCTTCAGCGGTCTCTCGAATTCCTCTCCATATAACCATAGGGTCCCACCCAGCCATCCCATCACAAACCTCCTTGACAATAACAGGTTCTCCTTGGCTCCAACGCTTTCTAAATTCTCTAATCCCTTTAGCTTTTATATCATCAGGCGTTGAACAGTACAAAAAATTGTCACCACTGTCCTCTCTATGTGCACATTGGCATAGCCTAGAGTTTAACTCAGTAGTTTCTTGTGGACTACTAACATCATCATTAACCTTACATCCACTAACCATTTCCTCGGAATTTTTCACCAGTTTTGCAACCCAATTCATTTTAAAGATTCTTTTTAAGGTCAAGGACAAACAACCACAACCGCCGTACTCCTTTGGTGGGCAAGGAATACTGGCATTGCTGTTGGCTTTCCAATTGGGAAACTTATCTGACAGCTTCAATCTAACTTTAGATGGTTTAACTTGCTCTGCCACGGTTATTTCCTGATCAGTTCCCCCATCAAGATGATTTTCTGACTCTCCTTTGACACTAAGCACAGATGCTTCCCTAAGATCTTTGCAGCAACTAAGGCACAAATCATAAGAGCAATTTGCACAGTGCCGATGATAATCAATAATGGGTACCCTACAACAATCACTGGAAAAAACAAAGACAATAACAAATTAGGGTTTGTTTGCTTAGAAAGAAAAAGCTTAAAGAGATTGAAAATAAAGTGAAAGAAAGGAAAAGGAAAACAAAAGCTATTTCTTTTGAACATTTGATTAGTATGAAAATCTGCGAGAGAAGGATAGGAATATTTAGTGTTCTTTTTTGAAAAGCATGAAAGTCACAAGAGACTTGTGTATTTTACCATCGCCCTGGCTTAATTACAACCAAACTGAGTAATCAAAGAAACAAACGCACTAAGCTTATATGAAGAGTCAAGATCAAAAGAAACCACAACAAAAAAAAATTAATAATTAAAATCATATTGATCATGAAAACCAAAGAGCTCATAGTAAACACGCATGCTATGTCTCAGATTCAGATTATACACAAAAACAAATACTAAAAGTACCAGCACATCTGTTCATCTGCATTCAACTTGGTCCTGGGAAGGTCTATTTCATTTCCTGGAGAAGCGAGTAGAAGGTCACTTCACTATGTATGTCAAATGCAAAAAACTTTAGGGCCCGTTTGTTTGACTTGAATAATAGTGAATGAACGTCAAATCCCATAGGATATTAACCCCACCAGACTATCATTGATGAGATTAATAGTACTGCATTCTCCATGACATTATATATTCCGTTTTGGGGGGATTTTAGCATGCAATGGATATTTAACCCTATCCGTAAAAGTCTAGACCACACATAGGATATATATTCCACTTGGACCAATAATAGTCCAATCTGATTCTCAATTCCGGGCAAACAAACGGGCCCTTAATTCTGATATGCCATCATAAAACGCAAAAGCTTCTTACCTCGAAGCTTTCTTTCCAGGTCTACTTCAGAGCACTGTTCGTGATGAATCTGCTTAACTACAGGAAGGACCGATGACAAAAGGCAATGAAGATATTGCAACTTGTCCTGGACAGGTATCTCCCTTATACGTGCCTGTTACACAACACCATTTTAGGAAGTTATAAATATTTATATTCACAACATTAAAGAGGTTAGAATGCATTCAACCGAAGACCAGTGTAGAAACAAGAATACCTTGACCAAATTATCTCCTCGTAAGCAAACCTTGCAATTACAAGTACCACGACATGCAGGACAAATCCTCTGGATCTCTTCCAACGGAATATCAGAGTACCTGTCAAAAGAATCATATGGTCACCAAACAACCAATTTGGGAATCATCTTTTTGGTTGCATTGTCTATCTCACCAAGTAGAGATGCATTTGCTACAGTATCCTCTCCTATCACATCTGAGGCACCAAATAACTCCGCCTCTCTCATACCGCCTACACTGATGGCAAGTTTGTCCACCACCAGAATCGTCAGAGGAATCCGAGCTTTCATCTGAGGTCTCCTGAAGTGAAAAGGAATATTTGATTTGGGAGGCAACAAATGAACAAAACAAACAGATTAGGCAATTACCAATCCATGTACTGACATGGCAACTATGAGCAAGAAACACATAAACTTGCTGAAACTAGAACAGTAGTTCAATCCTAGGATTGGGTATTTCTCCTTGACAAGAACAGATGCAATGAATGACTTACAAATCAAAACACATCAGACTCCGCAACCTAACGAATTGAGACATTTCTATTAATCACATCACATGCATGACCAACACAAATCAAACTAAATGCAACTTCGACACACACAAAAAAAGTCCTACCAAAGGCATTTTATTCTAACAACGGGAGAATAAGTGAAAACAAGTACCTTATGTGAAATGAGGAAATAAATGTAGGCTCTATATTGATGATATCTAGGGAACCATATTCAACAACTTAGCAATTTTTTGTTCAAAAAACGAGGAACAAAGAAGAAGAAGATATTGTTTTCATGTACATTGACTATCAAACTATCCATGTGTCTGACTCTATTCATATCTGTTGAATGTCGTGAAGCCTGTCCAAAACTCCAAATCCTGTTGTTTATGTCCCATGTGTATCTATTAGCACATTGGATCTTACTGCCATTCAATAACTGAAACTAAAAAAGGAAATAGAACTCCAAAAGTGAAGGACTAGTCAGACACCATTGCAAGAAATATAGCTTATTTCATGTTTCGCTAACCACAGAAACTGTAAAAGGATAAATGTAGCAAAAAGATGTGTGTGCCTACCCAGGTGCAACACTAACTCACAAGAACCAAGTAAAATGTTTTTTAAGTGACGGAAATCTCATTAGCAAAAATTGTCCGCAAATGGCTCTTCTAAAATGCAATTTTGCTTCTAGGAACCCCTTGGCTCTTTGATAGTTTTGCACTTCACTCCTGTTCTCGACAGAAATCACAGAATCGCTTACAATGGACGTGAATCACGTGATGGTGTATTTTATTGGATACAAGATAATCGCACTTGCTAACAGAAATTATGATGATAATATAGAGGGATCAACTCACCGACAAAACACTAGCATCGAAGCCTTTCTGCAATCTATCTTTAGATGGATCCGCATTAGAAGCAGGTGGCGTCCTGTAAGACCTGTGATTCTCCTCATACTGCACGCCATGTGTAGTCAAACTCCTCGTTGAAGGTGTTTCGGGCGAATAATGAACCTTATTTTTGGAGAGCTTTTCCTTGTATTTTTTCCCCGAGGATGAAACAGGGTAATCAGCAACTTGGTCTTCGGGAATTGGTGTATCCATATCCATATCGTCACTCTTACTCTCCAAGTAGATATCACTTTCTCCCAAAGATTTCCTCTTAGCTTTCTTTAGACTGGCTCTTAATGCTGAATTAGCAGCCCTCTTCTTTGCTTGGACATAGTGCTTCTCACACACTGTCTTGTCCGGCATAGACATGGCAGTGCATCTCCATTGTTTCCCATCCGACCTTTTACAACGCAAATCATCAGGAATCCCAACATTATCATCACCACCCCCAGAGGTAGATCGTGAATGATCCATTCGTAAGAGTGATGACAGTCTAAAACATCCAACACTCTATGCAATTATCAACCTGCAAGTAAGCAACCCCTGGACATTAAAAGCCCTTAACAGGTAAAAGAAGGTTATAATCAACCACAAGAAAGTGCTTTAGAAATCAAAAGGCAAAATCCTCGAAAAACTAAAAAGTGCAAAATCCTCAAAAACACTAGAAAGTGCTTTAGAAATCAAGAACCAAGTTGGAGATTTCAGAGAAAAATAACTACATAAGGAAATACAAATTCAATCACATGAGCAGGCTAGCATCAGTTCAACAAGCAAATATGTAACCTAATGGGTTAGACAAGTGGTCAGTTATGCAACAACATTCACCTCTTGAAGCATACATCAAACCCATTATGGACTGCGCAATTGAGTCCTCGAAACGCCCAAAAAATACGTATGAATGCAAACCACAAACCACGTTAGTTTAATGTTTTCTTTGGGGCCTTTCAACCTAACACTCTTCCTGTGATATAAAATCAAAAGAAAAATAATAAAAAAAAAACGTACCAAAAACCACAAAAAAATCAAAACTACGCTTCTTCTTCCCCATCACCCATCCACCAAACCATTGGAACAAAAAAAAAGAGAGAAGATCAGAAAAAGACCTAGCACGAAAACACCGAACACATGCTTACAGTTAAAACCAACCAAAACTGCACAATTCACGCGATCAATCACGAAAACAACACTTGCCACCAATAGCAAAATACTATTAAGGAAAGAGAGGAAACTGAAAGATGGGGAAATTCGAAAGGCGAGCAAAATCGTAAAACCCAAACCCGGAGTAAATCAGCAAAAATTTCTTCAATTTCTAACGCAGAAAGGTTTCGGATTGGGGTTTCGTTGCAGAGAGAGAGCGACAGAGAGAGAGAGAGAAGGGGAAGTGTCAGACCAAGTTGGAGAGAGAGAAAATCGGAAACGGAAATGCTACATACACAACAAATAGGGCTAACAAAGTGGACAACAGCCCCAAAACGACGTCGTTTTGGGGCCTGTTGTTAAAATAAATAAATAAATAAACGTGAAAATTTCAAAACTACGGGTCTTCTTCTTCCCCATTCCCCATCCACCAAACTTCAGACAAAAGTAGAAGAGAGAGAGAGAGAGGGCGCCTACCATCACCGACGACCACTGTCTGCGCCTCCCCTACGCCGCAAACCACCACCATCCGACCACGACCACCGCTCTCTCTCCACCACGGAACTCCTCTCTCTCTCTCACCATTACCCACACCACGAAGGTCTCTCTCTCTCTCTCTCTCTCTCTCTCTCTCTCTCTCTCTCTCCTTGATTCAATTTGAGAAATCCTAACTCAATTAAAAAAAACCCAATTTCATAGTGTAATGTTGTATTTTCCGGAAAAATGAGGAGAATGTGGTAGCATTGGAAGGGCTGATGAACACACCTAAGAATCTAGGTCTATTTCTTTTGTTAATTGTTAGCTATTGTGACTTCTGGGTAATTGCTTCCAATGTATTGAATTGAGGCATATGGTGTTTTAAACTACATCCCAGGTCTGTTGCTTTTTCTTCTTTTTTTTTAAGTAGTGTGTACTTGTAATCCAGTATACATTGGAAAATAGGAAAAATGAAAACCTAGGATTAATGGTTGACTTTTAATTGGAGAACTTATAATGACCATTAATCTGAAGCAACACATGATGAATTTAACATTGAATCTGTCCCTAAGAATCTGGGTCTAGCTTTACTAATAATCTCTACAATCTGTATCTAAGAATATGTCTGTAATTGCCCTTAATTGACAATTAAGAATTCATATTAGTTACACTTTATCTACTAGTGAAGATGCTTTTTATTTGGTATATAAATTTGTTTCCTTTGTTTTTAAACCAGCAGATGATGTCTTCGGAGTTTGTTCCGTCAACAATGCCTCCAAACGGAGAGTGTGGACAAGATGAAGAGTTATGGAGTGGAGACGAAGAAGAGGTACGGAGTTGTCCTTCAAACAAAGAATGTGGTGCGATAGATACTAATGAGGATGGGAAGGAGGCAATAGAAAATTGTGAAGATAGAGTTGAAGAACAGAAGGAGGGAATGATATTCGACACATCGGAGGAAGCTTATCTCTATTATTTGGGATATGCTAGAGAAAAAGGGTTTGTTGCGTGTAAAAGAACATCAAGAAAGGGAAGGGATGGAACATTGACGGATGTAACTCTTTCATGCAATCGTGCCGGAAAGCCAAGGGTAAGAACAAGTAATCCGGTCAAACCACGGCCACAAACAAGAATTGATTGTCCAGCTCATGTTTATGTGAAAATACAGTCGGATGGAAAATGGAGGTTAAATCGGGTGGTTTTGGAGCACAACCATGAACAGGAAGCTCCGAGATGAAAGGCAAGGTATTTCACCGGTGCAATAGGATACTATCTTGAGAAGGATTGCCGAAAGGAAGCTTGAGATGAAACATTCCAATATATTTGAGAATTAGCTTGAAGGGCAGCTCAAGGCCACCAACCGTAAAGGTTTACTTGAAACTGCTCAAGCAGAGACAACATATTGGATTTCCAGTCAAGCCCACTCAAGCCCATTTGAAGGCTGCTCAAATTTCGAAAGTTCCCAACATAGTTCAAACCAAAGGGCACAAGTATGTGCTCATTACCAGTTCTTCTCATTGGGACCATGTGTCTTATGACGAGCCGCGCGAGTGAGAACTAAAACAAGCATCCAGTGGCAACGTACATATTTGTAATACATCCAATGGCCATTCACAACGCTTGAGTCCAATAAACGTTTCGAGTCAATTACTTCTAGGTAACTGACAACACTCCCTAATCGAAGGCATGATAAAATCAGGACTTAAACCACACTTTGGGGTAACAGTATTCACATCAAACTTCCTACCACTGAGTTCCTCTTTGACTTTATCGCGTCTATGTGTGTAATTATAATTGAAATTGTATTTTCTGCAGGAATAACCAGGAGCAGAACCATAACTAGCATAGAGATATCACGCAGCAAAAATACAGAACCATAACTATCAACAGTGGTTTGCACAGATTCACAGAACCAATATCTCTCTTGCACAACACTAAAATTTTTCAACAGAACCGAACCAAACTTAGAGGGGGGGGTTTCAAGTGAATAAACCAAACCGAACCAAACTTAAAGTCGCAATTAATTGAGAGGTTTTCAACAGAGTTAGGGTTTTTCAAATTGAAACGAGAGAGAGAGAGAGAGAGAGAGAGATAAACCTTGCTAGTGGTAGTCGCGAGAGGTGGAGAGCTGCGTGTTGTGGCGGTCGGGGGTGGCAGAGGGCGGCGGCGGTGGTCGTGGCTCGTCGGCGTGACCCAGTTCTCTCAACCTCTCCTCTTCTCTGTGTATCGCGTTGGTTTGGGGAAGAAGGGGAAAGCTACCCCGATTTCAATTTTGAAATTTCCTTCTTTTTTCTTTTTTTTTATTAACAACAGGCCCCAAAACGACGTCGTTTTGGGGCTGTTGTACCACTGTGTTGGCCTTTTTTGTTGTACCCCGGAGCAGCGTTCAATCGGAAAACGGGAGAGAACGGAAAATAATACTGTAGAAGTTATGGGGTCCAAATAGGATCCCAAAAAAAGGGCAAAAGCAAAATTATTGATTTGTTCCGTTTTGGGTCTCAAGACCAGATTTCTATATAATTACTCTATTATTATCTCTATTTATTCTTCATCATTACCTTTATTTTTAATTATTATTCTTATTTTTCTCTTTATCTCTCTCTAATCATTGCTCTTAATTTTTAATTATTACTTTCATTTCTCTTTCTCCTTAAAACCCAAACCGAACAATGTGTAAGTGTTTGTTTGGAAATAAGGGGAAAAAAAAAGAGAAAAAAATAAATTTTAAAAATTGGAAATGGTTGAAAGAGTCGGTGGCTGCTTGAAAGAGCGTACTTTTTACCCTAATCGCAACCGCAAACCAGAGCCGGCTTAGAGGGCAAGCCGAGGAAGCGAATGCTTTCGGCCGCCAAATTTTATTTGAAAAAATAGGCCCCCAATGTGTTAAAATTCCTATATATAATAAAATTTTCTCAAAGGTTAAAGATTTAGTGCACATAAGTTTCGCATTCGAGAATAAATTGAGGGCCCCAAATAGGAAGTTCACTTTCGACCACCAAAAATCTTGGGTCGGCACTGCCGCAACCTGACCCAACCAACTATAATAGGTACCAGATTCATCTTTATGGGATCTGAACCCGCAACCTTATAACACTTGGGAGTTGTTTCACAATCACTGGCAAAATGCTCTAGGTAAAGACATTCCAAGGTTGAACCTACATTTAGTAAGCTTAAGTTTTTGTTTGGAGGAGCCACATTGAAAGAAAAGGCTTGAATGTGTCCTAAAACCAAACATACACTTACCACAAAGGTCTAATTCGCACCTTGCCCTCATTTGCGCATATCAGGAGTGTCTTTAGGGGTAACTTATTTTGCTAACCCCACTACCACACCCACTTAGGTGGGACCTTTAAGGTTATTTGAGACCAAAGCCTCGCAAAATTACTGCGTTAAACTCATTTAGAGCTTATATTATTCCTTTAACTGTCACAATTAAGATCATTATCACCATAGAAACAAGACTAATGAGTACCCCTTGCTCTTCTAATCAATCTATAACTTCATTGTTATTATCGAACCTTCTTCATAGGATCTCCAAAATCGCGAATGTTTAGTAACTAACCATTGCAATGGGTACTTTTATCCTTCAAGCACCGTATGATTAGCACGTGCACAATTCTTTTGTAAGGTTATCCTCTAACATGTGTATGTGTTTATCCTTTTTTTATACTTTTTCAACGTAAATGATCTAATGGTGTGAAGAAGGATAGAGGGAGAATGTCATCAGGCTGTCGGTTGTGGATGAAGCATGCTTTTGAGAAAAAAGGATATCTTTCTTATCTTAGTAAAGGCTAAGTTCAAATAATTATGTCAATCTGGTGTATACTACAAGCCTTTCGCAAAAAAGTCTCATTCCTCACCTAGGGGTTTCAAAGAATACATTGTAGCAGCGGCAGGGAGGGAGGGGAAAGAAGATTTGAGAGCTTCCTCCCTCCCCGATAAGGTGTCTTTCTCTTATCCTCTATGAAAGGCTCTATTTTTTCTACGTTTGTTTTTTGTCTCCTTTGGTTCTCCCTTACCCCTCTTCTATGGCAACTATCACCATTCCGCCACCCCAACCACCGCGAATCCGATACACCTCCTCAACTCTCTTATAATCCCTAGCCATTCTCTCATCACCATTCACTGACCTTAAGTTTTTTTTTTCCTTCCTTTTTATCTCACCCCTCTCTAATCTCAATTTATTTCACAATAACTGCCACCACTCTACCACACTCATTTTTCATGCATTATTCGACCCCATAAATATCTCACAAATCTAATCGAATATTTCTTTCTTGTTTGTTGCCTTAGAGATGCCCTGCATCCTATCACAAGGGGTTGTTATACCATGCATTGTGTTTTATTTTACGTGTCGATGACATCGGCAATATGGCCCGACTAGTATTTGTGGCTCAAACTATTATTAATGGGTTGTTTCATCATCATATGGATTGAAAAGAAGCAATACGTAAAGGGGAAGTAGGAAGGTTCATCCACTTGCACGCTATTCACCGCACTCAGAGGGATGTCAAAAATGCGTTGACTCGATTTCTTGGTGCTGGAATTTTTAAGAGTTTGTTGTATTGTTTTATTTGCCTTCGGGGGTTATATTTCATTGCTTTGGCGAGTTTGGTAGTAATTTGTTTTTCTTTGTGTGTTGGTGTTATTTGGGTTCATGGTATATTTTTAGTTAAATCCTTCAGCTACTCATGTTTCATGGGGGTAGTAATGCTTTGCAACGTCTTCTGGTTGGCTTTGGTTGATTTGCCAGTGATGACGCTTTCGTTCCATCAAGTAAATATTATGTCATTGCTTTCCTAACTTGAGATTTTAGCTAATTTGCTTATAGTTTTATTACTGTAGTTCATAGCGGTTTTGGCCCAACGTGTTGTGGTTTACTACTTAATAGTTGAAATTTTGGATCATGTCATTTCCCTTTGTATTTTGTATAATATTTGAGTTGGATTTTAACTTTTGTATTGAACTTTCCAATCTAAAAAAATATACCATGGCAAGGATAGAGCTAGGGGCCCAGTGTGGGTGGTCGCATCTACAAGGAAAAAAAAACCTATAGTATTATATGGAAAACAAAAAATTTCCGTGTGCAAAAATCTTTTGGAAATTAAAAAAATTCACTCTTACATAGTGAAATTTTAGTTCTGTCCCTGCTATGATAGTTAGGGATGGGAATGAAGGTGGATCGGGGCTGGATAGTACTATCTCCGTCCCTGAACCCCTTCCCCATCTCCATCCCCACCCTGATCCCCAACAGGGCTTTGTTTTCATCCTCCGTCCCTGCTCCAAATGGGAAAACGAAAATCCCCACGAGGATTCAGGGATCTAAACATTTTTAAAAAAAACGGATTAGTGCTTTTCATCAATTTCTATTGGATCAACCATAATACAAATTAGTGCTGCTAAAAACATAAATGCAGCCAGATATCCATACTCTATTCCAATTGGATAATGAATCAAACTTGTTCAACACCACTACAAAAAATGAAATGGGTAGAAACTAAAAACTTAGCTATAATTAAGACGAACATGATGTAACAAACTAGTCATAATTCGACTTGAGAATCCTTCATACCAACATAAGCTATGCATTATATAGTTCAAAATAATAAAGATCATAACATAATTCCATCGTTTCAAGCAAAAGCAAAAGTAAAAAAGAAAATTTCATAAGTTACATAAGTTTTAGGGATTTGGGGACTGGGCGGGGTGGGGATGGAGTGGGGAACGGATTCGGGGGTTGGGATATGCATGTCTCCACCTCCTACCCAACTCCCGAAAATATTCAAAAAAAAAACTCCATATCCTATCCAATCTTCAAACAGAACTCCAAATTGCCGATCTCTTTAGAGCGGGGATCAGATCGGATTCAGATGGGTCGGAGGAAATGACCATCCCTCATGACAATTTATTTAAAAGTTCCAGTCATTCACTTTGTCCATCCTATTCCTAATGCGTAAATCACGCATTAAAAAACTTGGAATCGTGCTTAGTTTAAAAGTAGATGGCTGTCAAACTCTAACCGTCCATTGCTCTAAAAACTAACATGGTAGTTCAAATGTGTAGTGGGCCGAACAGTCCGAGTCCCTGACCGATGCTTGACCAAACCATTGACCCAGACCATTCTATTTCGGTTTACCCAAACCATCTCAGATACTCATTACAATTGGGCCTGAACCAGCTTGTTCAATTTTGCCAGATCTAGACCCTGCTGATATGACGTGCTTGATTTGCAAACGATTTTGCCAAATCTAGACCCGGCTAGTATGACCTGCTTGATTTGCGAAGGGCCATTCCTGCATGTGGCTTTAACTATCTTATCCAATATGTCATATTTGACATCATCCAAAGCGTTGCATGCATGCCAACACGTGCCAACTTGAAGAGCAAGCCAAAATGTTCTATAAAATAGTAGAGATAAACTTCAAAAAATATACACAACTCTGCTCCCTAATACTATTTTCCCTTCTCATGCAATCTCTCACTTAAATGTTGGAGTGCTTTCCGAGTCTCTTCCGACCAAGTTGGGAGCTAAAGACAAGTGTTACTTGTGCAAAACGATGAGGATGCTTAGGGAAGTCTATTATTTCCATTTAGAAGGGCCAAGCGTTAGGACGACGGTCACCGCAAAATGTTTGATCAACTCAATACTTTTTTTTTTTTACTATCTCACCTATAGCAACCTAGACAATGGATAACTTTAGAATCATTAAGAGTCCTTCTACAAGCACACCCATTCGGTCACATACCGACTACACCCACTCGTGTGGGACCTACTTCAAGGTCCCACACGAATAATCAATGCCGCTCAATTTGTTTAAAATATGTTTTTAATGGTTTCTGAAGGAAAAAAAAAAGCTCAATCAGATATTGGGAAAAGCTTGATAAGTTTGTTAAAATTTTGGTCCATTCGATTCAGGAATTGAAACTTTAATGAATCAATCGAGCTTTTACGGGTATCTGATTGAGCTGGTTTTTTTCAGGTACCCTTAGAAAAAATATTCTAAACAAATTAAGCGACTCCAATCACTCGTGTAGGACCTCGAAGTAGGCCACACATGAATGGTTGGCCGGTATGTGGTTAAAAGTATGTGCCCGTAGACTTTTGAATCATTAAATATGATCCTAATAGATTTCATCGTGATCGAGAGGATACACTGCTTCCATGCTTTAACCTTCCTTATGTAAAGCTGAATTACACTCGCATGTGTTCCGAAGCCCGAAATGAACCAAAAAGAATAAAATAAATAAACAGTTCTTACGTTACATACCACTGTCGCCCCACCACGAACTCGAAGGAGTAAAATATATATGCACATGAAACATATATATACACCTATAAAATAATCAAAAACCTCCGTTTTGGTTTTGGGTTTCGTTTTCCGAGTGTAATTTACGAATTGGGTACTCTAATCGGCTACCGATCTGATCTCTGATCTCTGATCTGATCTGATCAGATTTGATCGAAACGCAGAGAAGAAACGGGAATGGCGACGATGGCGAGAGCGAGCTCTGGCCTCGCGTACCCAGAGAGGTTCTACGCCGCTGCCTCATACGTCGGCTTCGACGGATCTCCGCATGCTTCCTCCAAAGGCGTCACCTCCAAGTTCTCTAACGACGTCGCTTTGCTCCTCTACGCCCTCTACCAGCAGGTGCGTTCTTGAATTTGATCACTTCTTCAATTTCGCCTCCTTTATTTTTTATTTAATTGTCGCTTCGGTTTCATTGGTCTGGGTTTGTGATGGACCTGTTTTGCATTAGAGGGAATAGAGGATATGGCGCATTTTGGTATTTGGGGTTTAATTTGTATTAGATCTATCGTTTTGGGATTGAGAAAAAATGATGAAAGGTTTGGTACTCGAATTGATTATTGATAAAGGGTGATTTGGGAATGTTAAAACTATTTTAGTTATGTTTTGTCTTTTTGGGTTACCAATCAAGGAGTGGTAATCATAAATGAGAAAGTTGTGGGTTTGGGATTGAAATTGTGATGCCAGTTAGTGTGTAGTCATATTTTGTGTCATTTCGGATCTGGTGTTGAACGAATCTGGTATGGAATGCTTGACCTTTTGCTGTCATAGTGCATACGCTATCAATATCTCGAAGAACCCAGTCAAGCATCGTTGTAGCCAGAACACTGACATCTGACACCATTTCATTCTGAATTGATGGAGAATGGAACTATCACATCGGAATAGCTTGACACTGAATATGAAAAGGCAGATTTGTTTGCCAGCCTTTACGTTCAACTACATTATGAAGTCTGCCAGTGTTTGTCTTGTTGAGTTATTCGGGCACTCGTGTTCTAAGTAGAATAGGTTTTAGTTTTTGTTGTCTTGGTTTTCTTTCAACGGTGTTTTTGTTCACGTTTCTAAATAATTGGAACTATAGAAAGAATTTGCCTCGGTTTTTGGTTGGTTGTGTGGGAATGTTGGTTTGATCTTCCTTGATGGCTATGCCTTCTACAATATGTTGCAAATAATATCATACTTGAAATGCTTGTGCATATACCTTGGTATTTTGCATATTTTATGTCAAAATGATGCTTTTGTTTATAATGGGTTTTGATTGATTGCAGGCAACTGTAGGCCCTTGTAAAATACCCAAACCTAGAGGTTGGAGTCCTATAGAACAAGGCAAATGGACAAGGTTTGTATTACCGAGTCCTATGATTGAATTTTCTAAATGTGTATGCTCTTTGATTTCAATACTAGGACTAAAACCTCTTTTACAGCTAGCTAAAAGCCTAGGTATTGTCAAAATGTAGCATAAAGCTCAACATTGAGCTCTCTAATGGCCAGATATGACAATCTTTGAAATGTTAGCATGTCCAGGCTTTGTGCCAAATGTAGCACAACAAAAACACCGTTGAAAAGGATGGAAAGAATGGAATTTGCTCCGTTGGGGAAACAAGGATAAAATACAGCATTTGACAGTATATATTTTTTCCTTGATTTTGACAGTGTTAAGTGCAACAACTTGGTTGTAGTGTAGCCAGGGGTGCACATTCAATGAGCCTGGCCGGGCCGGGCTTGCACTACATTGTATCGATTATCAAAACTAATGCA
Organism: Vaccinium myrtillus; assembly: GCA_016920895.1. Lineage (NCBI taxonomy): Eukaryota > Viridiplantae > Streptophyta > Magnoliopsida > Ericales > Ericaceae > Vaccinium > Vaccinium myrtillus. Next base: position 9,780,419 of record CM029274.1, read on the forward strand.
TGCCCAAGTCAACCCAATTAATAAATGGGTTTTTCTTTCTCAAATCCATCTCATTGAAAATTTATTTTCCCGAGCCCGTTTAGTTTTTAAAGTCTCATAAATTTAGCAATTTTCTTGGAAAAAATAGTTTACAGAATCTCAACCATATAAAATGCAACTCTTACTTAGCAATAGCAAAATCCTAAAGACTAGAACAACAGCTGTCAAAGTTTCTGTTTGTTGAGTTTTAAATTACTTGTATGTCAAATATAACATTCATATACTATGACTTATGCGGGCCCGGAAGGACGGAATTGGGTATGAAAAACTATTCCCAAATCCATCGCAGTTTATTAAACGGGCTTAAAAGTTCTACCCATCCTAGTTCAATGGTTCTAAGTACCATCCCAAAACCTTGGAAAAGTGGGTTGTGTTGGGCAGGCTGGACGGGTTTGGGTGCACCCTTAGATTTGCAGCTAGCCATCTTTGCAAGTCACCAATGTTCATACATTGTTTGAAGTTGTGCTTAGCCTATGCCAATCAATTGGGGTTTTTAGGGGTTGGGTCCATTGTTTATCGCAGTGTTGAAGTGTTGCTAAAAGTTTTGGTGGTTTAGAAGGGAAGGTGCAGTTTGTATGATGTGATTTTAGTATATGAACGGGAACAAAATATGAACGGGAACAAAATAGCTTTTGTTCCGAAAACATAATTATAGTTGCAAGTAGAAATGATTAAATGGCTTTAGGACCCGTTGTTGCAGGGAGGGAAGGGAAAGGAAAGTACAAGATTGTTTGACTTTCCTGCATTTTTAATGTGTTTAGTTAGCAAGAAAGTTGTGGGACTCCTATATATGATTTCCAGCTAGGATTTGTTTTCTCTCAAACATTTCGTGCAAAAAATTCAACATTTTGTTAGAATATTGTTTCTAATAATTAATCTACTACTTTTCAAATTTCACTTAAATTTCTTATATAAAATGAACACAAAAGGGAAAGTACTTTTCATTTTCCTTCACTTCATCGTACTTTTCATTTTCCTTCACTCTAATTTCTTGGCAAGTGAAATGGAGCCTAGGTGATTTGAGTTTTGAATCATGGCAGACAATTCGTTGGTATCATATAGGTCCATTACCATTGAGCTATAGGTTATGCCGAAAATAAAGTAGGATCCACTATTTGACAGGTCATTCATTATATTTGATCATTAACTGCACTTAATTATGAGGCAAGTATTTCATTTGTCTTGTATAATTTCAGTTGAAGTTCTTCCTTATGTGTTGTTTTGTTTGCTTAGAGCATCTCCTACCCACCCCTCCATTTTGGAATAAAATTTCACTCCCACCCCACCCTCCATATTTTCCTTCATTTTGGAGGATTCTTTAACCCTCCAAATATGGAGTACCAAAAATTCATGGAGGATCTCCTCCATCCACTATTCACCCTTTTCAAGATCCCATTTCATTCATCAAATAGGTTTTGATATTTATTTTTTGTAAAATTGGTACCGATCAAGAGATATTGACAATATCTTTAAAATAAGACTAATATTGAGTATTTATTTATTTATTGAAAGTTGAAATAATGAGAATTTGAAATATATTTAAGTATTTATTTATTTATTTATTTATTGAAATTGGAAATAATGAGAATTTGAATTTTGGAGGGAAAGTGATTAAGTTTGAGATTTGGGGCGAGTTTTTTGAAAAATAGAGGAAGAAATAGAGTATTGGGTTGGAGTTGTTTTGAATAATAAAACCCTCTAAATCTACTTTTGGATTATAAAATAGTATTTTGATTGCGGATCAGAAAAAAAAAGTATTTTGATTCTCTAATTTGGAGATTTTGGGTTGGAGATGCTCTTAAGAACATTGTTGGAGTCTTGTTCATGCAGCTAAACTCTGCAAACCACTGTCCCAACTTTACATTTTGTCTTGTTAAAATAATAAAATATACTTACACCATACCTGTTGTCATGTCTATTTGTTTATATAATATCTTTCTTGAGCCATTCTACATGAAGCATGAGCACTTCGCCGGAGGTCAAGTACTGGTATCATAGGTGGCTAAGCATGACACCGTAGCGTGCCTGACACTTGAATCATAGGTGGCTAGGTTTTTTCAAAGTTATTAGTTGGACACTTCGGGGACCCTCTAGAACATGCCTGGGACAAGTTAGGTCACTCTGAGTACACTCTATGGACACTCGCAAGACATTTCAAGGGGTTTCCACCCAACTATTATGTTCTAATTAAAGCTTAGGAAGTCTTGCCTTAGTTTGCGACTTTGCGTGTTTTAATTATATCATCAAATACATGATAATATTTTTTCCAAACATGTTGAAGTGTTCGTGTCTTCGTGTTTGTGTACCCGTGTTGGTGGCAGGGCCGGCCCAATGGTTTGGAGTGCCCTAGGCCTGGCCTAAAAAATGTGCCCTAAGAGTATAACACTTAATTTTTTTTCCAAGAACAATCACAATACGACAAAGTTAAGACACTATAAAATTCTACTAATCATTATGTAGTGACAAAAAAGTCAAAACACAGTCTTCAAATACATATATAATGCACGATTATCACTTAAATATTACTCGTGTTGCGTTTTTAGAAGCAAAAGTATCAATTACACTTGTATAATCCACCTCTTCTACCAAGTCATTTTATCATGGCATCGAAAAATGAATTCATCGGCAAAGAAAATTCCATTATTGTGGCATCAAAAAATGAAGCTATTACACTAAAATCCATTGAGACAAGTTCAAAGAGTATAAAACTCTTCGACATATGACAAATCCATAATTCAAATTAGTAAGAAACAGTAAACCCACAACTATGAAGATGAATTTTTTTTCCTCTTTCCGGATTTTGAGAGAAATTGAAGCATTCTAATTTTCCTTTAATTAATCAATCACATAATCATCCTTCAATTAACTAATCATTTTTCAATTAAAAAAAAATCTTTGCCAGGATACAATACAGATTTTGATTTCGGGATACATTCAACATGGAATTTACAAACAAAATTCATGTTGGGCCTCATTTTTTTAAACTAATCTTTGGGTCTTTTTTTTAGATTGGGCCACAATGGTTTGGGCTATTTTGTAACTAATAATGGGTTTTTTTTTTATTTGGGTAAAAAAAGAGTCCTAGTCTAGCCCATTTGTAAAAAATGTTGGAGTGCCCCAAAAATCAGCCCTTTTTGGAGTGCCCTGGGCCTGGGCCTGGGCCTAGGCCAGCCCTGGTTGGTGGTACCATATTCTACACTTTATTCTAGCATTTCACATTGTGTTTAGTCACTCTTTGTCCTCGCTTCAAGATTTATTCTTGTGGTGTATGATTAAACCATCATGTTTTTCTCTCATAGCATCTTCAATTCCTATTGTGTCTGGTCTCACATGTTTTTTGTTTTTGTTTTTGTTTTCCCGGGGTAAATTATATTTGTTGAGTTGTTAAACTTCATCAAATTTTGTCTCACTGTAGATGCTTGGTAACATTTGCATGTTGGCTATTGTTACAATGATAGTAGATAACTTATAGATCTTCTTTTCGGGGAGGGGGTTGGCATGTTGGGTCTGTCGAGGGACTAGATAGACATTGTGCTGTAGACGCTTCGTACCTTGTTTGACATAGTAGTGTTTGCAGTTGCACATTTGATGGGGCATACTATATTCTTAAATCAAGTGAAGAAAACGTGTGAAAATCAAATCTCCCATGGGATCGTCGTCCTTGAGTGTCTTCCCTGCTCGTGCATCAAACATTTCTTAAAAATTGGCTGCTATTTGATACAAGATCTGAATTGTTGTGCATCTGATGAGAATCTTTCGAGTGTTGAGTTTGCTCTTTTACAATGTATTCCTCTTTATTTATGCAGCTGGCAGGGACTTGGACCCATGGCTTCCACAGAAGCAATGCGTCTCTTTGTAAAAATATTGGAGGTTTGAGCAAACTGATCTTTTGAGTTAATGTGACGATCCTGTAAATTTATTGAAAGCTAGTAATTAACATAGGTTTCATTTTCCCAAACAGGAAGAAGATCCAGGGTGGTATTCAAGAGCATCCAATTTTGTTGCAGAGCCTATTTCAGATGTGGAAGTAAATGTGAGTTTCTCAGAAATTACTTGATTTTTTATGAGCTCTGTCCTTATATGAGTACGAATATGTCAAGTGAAATTGAAGTTTGTTCATTTTAAACGACAATTTACAGTATAGTTGCAAAAGATATGGTCAACCACAATCAAATGAAGCTCCTGCTATAAGTAGGCTGAAAGCTAAAAAAATTTTAACTAAATGTGAGAGTTTCTTACTTATGTTGGCTCATTTTGTAACTATTTATATCTAAGCATCGATGTGCACTTCTATGACCCTTCCACTGGTGTCGCCGCCACCATCACTGCCGCTCCTCCTCCCTCACTACCTCAGAACATTACCACCACCACCACCACCACCACCACCACCACCATCCCTCCACTCACCTTCACAACCTCTACCGCACCAGAAACAGAACTAGTAATAGCACCTCCATAGTTAGAATCGTGCGATTTAGTATTCGATTCTATTGAATTCCAAATTCAAAAAATCCGATTCGGAGCTTTTTGTTGAATTGGAAATAAAGGGAAACTTGGGATTTGATTTATTTGTCTGATTCAATTTTGTTTGAATTTTCGTTTGCTTAATGCATAAAAGGTTGTTTTCTCCTTTATATCTAGCGAATTTAGTACGTACATGGTACATACAGATATAAATTCGGTTGCAGTGGTGTTGATGTATTTTAAGAAGTATGTATGTCTCGAAGAGCAAGTCCACCCATCTGCCAAATCCCATGCCAAAGCTAAAATGTGGCATCAAGAATGGCAAAACTCTTTCCACCAATGTGCCAAACTCAATGCCAGTGGTGCCAAATTTGACATCCAATTTGGTAATTGCCAAACTTGCATCATCATCCAAGCCATTTAATTTGCGTTTAAAAGTAATGTGAGTTTAATTCAATGGCCTGGATTTGAGATTGTGCTAAAATGGCCAAACCGGTGTAGCTGCATTGCTATTTTTGGCTTTTTGTCATTGTAGGTAGCCGAAAAATGGCTTTGGCAATGCCATTTTGGCAGCAATGGGTGGACTTGCTCTAATGCATATAGATTTATATGACGTGATATTTTATCCAATAAAATGAATGTTTGATGTAGGACAACTAGGGGATAGTTTTGTGGGGTTTTTGTGGTGCAAAAGAGGGTCAAGAATGTGGGACTTTATGGGTTTATTTTAGGGTTATGAAAGGGTAAGGTTTTAGGAAGAAAAACCTTGGATTCAGGGCTGTTTTGATGGCTGCTCTAGCCACTGTGAATGGTACTCGGGAACAGTAACTTGTACGCAGAGAATGTACGCAAAGAAGAAGAAGAGAGAGAGAGAGAGAGGCTTCACCCTCGCAACGGTTAGGCAATTTCATACACACAGAATCTCAAATTCTCATATTGATCAACTCTAATGAATCCATGAGATTTGTTAAAGCATCCAACTAAAAACCAGTTGGCAATGAGTGGAGAGGCCGCCTAGGCTCATGTACTAGTTTTGGAGGTTATAATTAACTAATGTGGGACAAGCTCTAACACTCTCCTGCACGTGCGACCCCTGACCCGCACGTGGAGAGTTAAACAACGGATCCACGACATTGGGATCATAACGAAACTAGGTGCACTTAAGGAACAAACTACGGGGCAGCATACCAAGAGAGTTGTCCAAAAGCCTTTGAAACCCTAGCTCTGATACCATGTTAAAACATTCAACTCAAAACCAATTGGCAATGAGTGGAGAGGCCGCCCAGACTCATATACTGGTTTTCGAGGTGATAATTAGCCAATGTGGGACAAATTCCAACACTCTCCCACGGGCGACCCCTGACTCGCAGTTGGAGATGTCAGCAAAGGATCCAGAATATACGGATTACAACAGAACAAAGTGCAACTATGACAAAGGGGAAAAGCCTCTTACAACCTAGCTCTGATACCATGTTAATGCATCCAACTCAAAACCAATTGGCAATGAGTGGAGAGGCCGTCCAGACTCATATACTAGTTTTGGAGAAGTTCTAACAAGATTAAAACCATATTTATAGGCAAACACTCTCCTACTTCCATCAGGACTTGGACACAAAATTTAGAAACTAATCATATTTAGCATTCTAAACCAACTACGAATAGGAATTCACATTCTTCCCTTATTTGGAATAACAAACTAACTATTTTAACTACCAAATTATGAATACCAGTAAAATCCAGCACTTATTAAATTACCAAAAGACCCTTAACTACCATGAGGCATCAACACTTAGTTTTGGACCAAAAAGGCTTCTTCAAGATCGTGGGACCCATGGCCTTTGCTTTAGGCTTCCAAAGCCTTTGATACTTGCTCAACCAATCAATGTATGCTCCATCAATTTTAAATTGATAGGATTCATAATTCACTATTCATTTATGCGATAGATTACGATTTTTGCTATGGCAGCAATGGACCATACACGACCACCACATCACTGCCACAATATAAAATAACACTAACAAATTCCTTATTGCAACTTGCATTAGTCATTTTGTCTTAGTTCAGCCGCCACATGTTATCAAACAGTTTTCCAGCTTAAAGAATTCTGCATTCAATACTTTATTTTTCAGCTTTTAGGTTTCAGTTTCTGTTTTCATCCACATCACTTCGGAGTTCAGACGTTGTATGTGGTTCTTTCTTGGTGATGTTGTTATATCAACTTACTATTATTGTCTTTTAATATTCAAAGTGTCAAGTACATAAAAATTCAGATGTTAATTAGACAGTTGGTGTGCATCTTCTCTAATGAAACTTTTGTGAGAAACGAAATTATTCTTGATTAAGTAGGAATATTCTGGTCGAGAAGGTCATATATTGATGGCAAATGGTGCTTTATATGCATTATGTTTTCGTTGATGCAAAATTGCTGGAAGTCTTGAAAAAAAAAAAAAAAAGATATGGTAAATTCTTCAGCTTTGAGTTTTGTTCGACCTATTAAACTGTTTATTAATATACCCCAACACATGGGTCCAATTATCAGTCCTTGGTGGTCTTTGACTCTTTGAGATCTTATGTATAGTACATTAGTATGTATACCAATTTGTTATGCATGGCTTTCTGTGTACTTCCTCTTTCTGGCTGTCCCTGTTGTCTGGAAACTCTGAATGGTGATTGAAGTCCTTCATAGGTTTAAGAATCTTCATTTGCTTAGGAAGTAACTTTGGATGGAACCAAATAAATAAAGCTTGATGAGGCCTTAGAAATTTTCAATTATGCCTTCATTGCCTATCATCTTTCTATGATTTTATGAGATTATGCCATCATTTCTGTGCTTATGTGCACCACCTTTTCCTTACTTTAATACCTTTCTGGTTTAAATTCTATAGCACAACTCAAAAGTTGAGCCAGTTACGCAGAATGGAAATGCTCATCCTGAAACAAAGACTATTCCCGTTGAAAATGGAAGCATCTTGGAAAGTCAAGATAAAGATGTTGCATTGGATTGTCTTGGTTCTATTAATCTCTATGATCAATGGGTTGGACCTCCAGTGTATGGTCCTTGCCCAAAACCACGATACGAGGTATTGCCTTGCTTCCAATTCTTAATGATCTGTTGGTCCTAAAATCTGCATCCCATCATCATTATTCTTCCTTGCGGTAAACAAAGTTCTTGATTCGCAGCATGGAGCAGCAGTCATTGACGACAAGATGTATATATTTGGTGGAAATCACAATGGACGTTACCTCAATGATCTCCAGGTATGTGAACTATTTTCAGGTGGGCAGATACCATGTGGACAAATCATCTGGTTGAATGCTTTTTACCCTATGGCCATAGGCCCATATGGAACTGTTTGGCTACTTGCTTCTCTCATTTATGTAGGTGTGTATGTATAAAAAGAATGCGTTTCTCTAGTAATTGTTGCAATTTCTCCAGCTATGGCCTCGAAAATCTTAACATTGTACTCGGTGCTTTAATGATCCCCTTGACTTATTTCTTTGTTGGGCTTCTCCTTTTGTTTTTGTGTATCTTTCCCTCCTCCCTTCCCTCTTATGTTTTCCACTTTGATTGGCTAGGGCTATACACTGGAAGCCTTGTACAGAAAGTAATGAAGTCCTCACATTTTCAGTTTTGTTTCTTTGTAGCTGCAGATCTAATTTTTCTTCAATCTGGAAAATTGCAGGTTCTAGATTTGAGAACTTGGACTTGGTCCAAGGTAGAAGTTAAATCCGGAGTCGAGTCTCTAGAATCACCTTCTCCTTTGCCAGTGCCTCCCTGTGCTGGCCATTCCCTGGTTAGTGTGGAACTAGTTTCTTACTTTGTAGATGTTGACTGCAATGACTTTTGCACATGCTATTCTATGTTATCATTTTCATGTCTGTAGATACCATGGGGGACAAACAAGCTTCTTTCAATAGCTGGACATACGAAAGATCCATCCGAATCTATGCAAGGTAAGATTCATATAATCCAAGGTAAGATTCATATACTATGTACTGTGTTTTTGTTAGAGATACTATTTTCTGGTTGTCAAACAGGGCACAAAAGGTTTCCATTGTCACTAGCTGGAGAGAAATTGGTGAAACATTGGAGAATGCTGTTTATTTCATTGTGTAACTGAATCTTGCGTATCTATGATTGTATTCATCCAGCAAAGCACTGCGAAATTGTGAAGTGATAGCTTATGCATTTGGAGCACTCTTTGCTGTGGTAAAAACTAATAAACTAATTTTGAAATTAATTCAATTGAACGAGACATCAGTTTTGATTCTTCTGAAAACTTTCAATTTTTTGTAATAGCTTATACAATACGAAAATCATGGTAAGAGTTCTTGAATCCTTCATCAAGAATCCAACACTTAGGCTTCTACTCACGAAGTGGTGAATCTGGTGTCTCTTTCTTTATACGCTGGATCCTTAAATTCAGTTTAGTTATAGTTGGACCTTGGTGTCAAGGTATTGGCTTACACATGGAAAGGGTTATACGAGTTCAAGTGATGAAATATGTCCAAGACATTTGTCAAGAACCATTCCAAAGAAATTGCTATAGTTGATTGAAAAGTGAACACCTCGTTTATTTTGTATCTACGTTGTGTTGTTCCTTGTGGATGTTTCTGTTGACACTATTGTATGAGCTTAATACTTGTCAACAAACTTATCTGATATACTATTCTTGTTTATTCTTGCGACAGTAAAAGTCTTCGATCTTCAATCTGGTACTTGGTCAACCTTGAAGACCTATGGGAAGCCACCGGTATTTGTTCATTTTCATCTTATTAAGGACATCTGTTTCTTCACAATCTTTATTGAGTTGCCGTGAAAACAATTTCCAGTGGAAATAAAATTGTTAATTAGAATCAGATACTATTACTTTGCTTACGGTAAAATGCTCAGAAGCTTATTTCTCTTTTCCACAAGAAATAAGGACTTCTGTTAATATGTCTTCCAGTGGAAATAAAATGGTTAAATTAGAATCAGATAATATTACTTTGCTTATGGTAAAATGCTGAGAAGCTTATTTCTCTTTTCCACAATAAATAAGAACTTCTGTTAATATGTCTATGAGTCTATCATATTTCCCCAGAAATGAGATATGAAAGTTAATGTTTTAGTTTTCTTGCTTTTTTATTATTCTTTTTTAAAAAGGAATCTGTTTATGATGTTGTCTCTTGCTTAACATACTTTATGTATATGAATGCTTGACAGGTTTCACGCGGAGGCCAATCTGTGACTGTTGTTGGCTCAAGTTTAGTCATATTTGGAGGACAAGACGCAAAGAGATCCCTTCTGAATGACCTGCACCTTCTCGACTTAGAAACCTTGACATGGGATGAGATAGATGCGGTGTAAGTAGCTTTTTCCATAACTTTTCAGAAGCAATTTGTGTCCATTTCAGATTCTTGGTTGTTTCATATGGTTCAGAACAATGAGCGATTTAAGGCGGAGGAGGTCATGTAATGACCCTTTGCCACTATATTGACATAGGGCGATTGAAGAGTCTTTTAGGTTTTGGGGTTTTGTTTTTTCGCTCATATAAGTATCAGTGGTTCCTAAACGAGACGTTTCAATAGTTTTCTGTTTTCCGTCTTAGTAGACTTATAGTTACTGCCTTTGCACAATGGTGGTAATCTGGTGATTTCTTCCCATTGCATTCAACTTCCATTTTCTGCCGCCTGCAAATATGATTTTGTCACGATGGTTTGTTGCAGCACAGCAACATGGAAAAACATGATGTTGAAACGCGAAAGAATAATAGAGGAACTTTTGCTTCTAATTAGATTTTTCAACTTCTAACTGCTTTTTCGAACTATAGGTCGACCCAAGTGCTTTGGTTCATGGTTTTTATGGTAAAACTTGCTTCACTGTTTGCAGGGGGGTTCCGCCTTCCCCGAGGTCTGATCATGCTGCTGCAGTACATGCAGAACGTTACCTTCTTATTTTCGGTGGGGGTTCACATGCTACTTGCTTCAATGATCTGCATGTCCTTGATTTACAGGCGGTAGGATGAATTTCCTTTGCCGTTTCTTATGGTCATACTTTGGCTGTTACTTACATTGGTCTTGTATTTTGGTTTTGAAGATGGAATGGTCGAGACCTAAACAACAGGGTGATATACCAAGGCCTCGGGCTGGCCACGCAGGTGTCACAGTTGGGGAGAACTGGTTTATTGTTGGTGGTGGAGACAATACAAGTGGTACGTATTTGAGAGCTTGGTATACAGTGTGACATTGTCATGGGGAATCTTTCTCTCTCAGTGTGTTGGCACATGCTTTGTAGTGACATGCTGAGGAGCAGACACATCTACCAGTAACAAATATGCATTTTGTCTGGCTGGATACCACATGACACACTCTGGACACATGTCGGGGCTCACTTGAATAGGTGTTGCATGTTTGTGTTATTAGTTTCTAATTCCACAGGTTAGGACGCATTAGGGACACATCAGGAGGTCATAATGCATTTTACTCAAATTTTTCCGGACTCAAATTGCCATCTTTTGATTGCATGTTCGTTTTATATTATCTGTTTTATGTCCAATGTGTTCGTGTCCGTGTCTGTAATATGTGTTAGGTTTAATCAACAAATCCCTAAACATGGTACCAGGGCCATCAGTAAGGAGGATATAGTTGTCAGTGTACGTACTCACTCTCTCTTATATAAATATAATGTACTCCCTCTGTCCCAAATTGCTGGTCTTCTTTCCTTTTTTGGATGTCCCAAAAAGAATGTCCACTTTGAAAAGTCAGCATTAAAAGTTACACAACATTACATTTTTGCCCTTTCTTTTTACGTTTAAGTGTCATGTCAACCAAGCATTAAATAGGGGTACATTGAGAAAGTCATTCCTAATTAAATGTCCCATCATTCTTCCCATAAAAACACGCTTTACCAAAAGGGGCAAGCAAATTGGGACGGAAGGAGTACGTGTTAGGTAGCTTGATATACAATACATTTCCTATTTCCTATTTCCTATTTCCCAACAGTTTAAGCTTTGGGGACAACTGGTAACTTAACATGGTATTAGAGCTCAGGTGCAAGAGGTTTTGAGTTCAATTCTCTTTATTTGCATTTGTTCCCTATTTGCTCAATGTTTCTACCCTTTGCTGTATGTATGAATATTTGCATCTCCATGTGCAAGATGGGGTTGCACGTGAGGGGATGTTAGATAGCTTGATATTCATTGTAGGGCTCATTTTCTAACAGTGCAAGTTAGGGTTAATTAACAAATTCTATAAACTTTTATCAACAATAAAATATTTCTATTTTGATGATGATCATTTTTTTTTCCTTCTTTTTTGGACTTCTTGCAGGGGCCTCAGAAACTGTTGTCCTCAACATGTCTACGCTTGTTTGGTCTGTTGTAACTAATGTTCCAGGACGTGTTCCTCTTGCTAGTGAGGTATTTCAATTTTAGGGTCTCTTTTATATGAGCTATTTGTGAAGTGGAAATAAATAAATCGTAAGGTGTATGGGAATGTCAATTTGGTTGATAGGTTTTCAAATATTTAAGGTGTTGGGAAGGATTCCAAAGTTGAGTTGACTCTTTAACTTGCTAACAACTTCATGACAACGGCATGTTAACTTATGCTTCCTGAACAGTCTTAACTGTGCATCACTGAGTTTCTGTCATATGCATGAGAAATTGATCCATTGTTCTCTGAATACCTTCTTAAGTATTTGCCAACTTCTGAATGGATCATACTGAAAGGTGTCATGAGTACCACATAGACACTAGTTACCAAGCCTATAAGATCTTGGAGTTCTGAGGACATGCATTTTGACACTTTGTGAGTTGCCTGTTTGCATGTTGTGTTAATCTACCCGTTTATGTTTGCGTGTACACAACTTTTGGCGCTAGAAACAAATCCCCCTTGCACCTAATGGAGCATGCGTTTGTTCTGCTTGGATTGGCACACTCAATCAGTGGCTGATTTGAAATAGTGTTTCGTTCAATGTTCAGCCTCTACTCGTATGTGCATAATTAGACCTGTAGGGGCATTAGTTGTTTTATTTTCCCTCTCGTCACCATAAATTACAAATGTAGCCTTCACTCTCAGATGCTAGTAAGCATAGTTAAACAACTAGCTAGGTCAACTATTGTACTGAGTGAAGTTACGGTTAACTTGCATTATACATGTATCTACACAGTTTGTGGACTATTTGATCATTTCGCGAACTTGACTGCTTTGGCCGTTCAACCTGTTGTTTGGTTCGGTGAACCCAAACCAAAAAGAAAAAGATTCAGTGGACCTTGAGAATTGACAGCATCACTCATAATAGATGCGTGGTGACCTCTGATATAGTAACAATTCATGTATTATGGGAAAGTATTCCTTGGTAGTTAGGAACACTTCCAAGGCAAGGCCACTTTGGACCCACCTCTACAGGGTGAACCTGGGATACATGCAACCCCCTACGAGTCACATTTATCAGTATAGTGATCATGTTTAACACAAGACCTTCAGATTTGCAGTTGGTCCAGTGACTGCCTTAAATTGCTGGACTACCTTAGAGGGTAAGCAAGCAAAACTTAATTGCTCAGAATCTGAACTTGTAGGAATGATCCAAGCATTCTGGGGAAGAACAAATTCACGTTGATTAAATTCAGAATAAGTGGAATAGTCAGCTGAACAAGCATTGTATTTTTTTATTCCAAAATTCATGAAATAATAGAAGTAAAGAAGTTCAGATCCATGGTGATTGTAAATCCAGAGACGAGGCACTTCACTTGGACCGACAATCCTAGTTCAATTTCTAATTGGTTGCATCATCCACTGAGTGTTTGATGATTTTGGTCTTTTGACACCCCTGCTCATGCTGATCTGTTAATGACTGCAAGCACTTCATGAAGAGCTGACTGTGTCTAAATGTTATGCAATTCTGAAGTGTTTATGTTAGGTATCTTATTGAGGCATTGAGAGCAAGGGACACACTGTATTCTGAACCTTTTTGTTAACAGAGCTAATCTTACTATCCCCACTAACCGGACCGGGCATCATACACCATCTTTCAAATTTGATGGATAACTGTTTGGCAGGTGGTACTACTGACAAATGACCTACTCAGGAAGTATGCTTATTGGACAGATGTTTTGAGGTTTTCAACCAGTTAGTGGTACAAGTTGGTCCCTTAGAAAACATTGCCCTGTAATCACGATTCTATGGATGATATGCTAATTAAGAGTTCTTTTTTCCCCACAGAAAGTTTCATCTCTGGAGAGTCATAGATGTAGTTGTTTTGATTTTATTCTGATTGACGTGCATTACTCGTCTGTAATCGTTATATAACTTAGAAGGTATAATTGCATATCAATATAACTACTTGGTTTTTCTTAATGAACATAGAGATAGGAACTGATGAACTTGCATGTCAAAGTACTTTAGAGTATGGGGCGAAAAGTGATCTTTGGAACAACACCAGTGAAGGATTTTTTTTTTTATCAAGCTAGGTTTTACATGGCCTGGATACATCATAAACTTTAGCTTGGTTTCATGGTTCTCCTGTCCTGTGCAATAATTGCTAGTGTAGCCATGCCTTGCACAAGGAGTAGAGGATTCGTTGCAGGAAAATCATCAATTCTACAATATTTTCTTTCATATTATCCTAGATTGCCCTCGTAACTTGTCTAAGAAATATTAAAAGGTAACTCATTAAAATTTTCTACAGGGCTTGAGTGTGGTCTTGAGCTCGTACAATGGTGAAGATGTCCTTGTATCTTTTGGAGGGTACAATGGGCGTTACAACAATGAGGTCAAGAGTAACCTTTTGCTGCTTTCGCTTAGCTTATCATGCTTTGTTCCTCTTGTCAATTTGGTTATATTTACTGCTGTCAGGCTCATGTCCTTAAACCGAGTCATAAATCAACCTTGCAATCAAAGATGCTGGAGACTGCTGTACCTGACAGCGTGTCAGCTGTTCAAAATGCGACAACTGCCACCAGAGACATGGAATCAGAGGGCCAAGAGGGGAAAATAAGGGAGATAGTCTCGGAGAATGTTGATTCAGAACCAATGGTATTGTGTTAATATGTTATCAAACTTCTCATTGTGTTCCTCTCCTATGTTTTTTATGCAAAATGTCCAGGTGGACATAAACTCTTAACTCCTCATTTGTCTTTGTTTTGGGAAATTAATTCATTTTGGCCTGTTATGTTTTGATAAGTTCTTAACAGCTACAGTCTGATAATATGCATTACTGAGTAATATACAAATTAAATGTTTTGGAGAACATCGCTTTTTTGTACATGTCATTCTTGTTACTTGGTAACTGTTGTATGATCTTTATTAGGAACAACACCTAACAGATTATATGTCGTGGGTAAAAAACGAAATCCATGTATTGTACCCTCCCATTCCCCCTACCGCATATAATTCTAGATGAAGCGGTTTGTGTTTTAACTTTTTAAACCATTTCCAATTTTTCTAGACTATCCATTGTTTATCCAAGTTTAGAATGCCAATGTAAGCTGTATTTTGTAAAATTCAATTTTGCTCTTACCATTTAACTTGGTCATTATGCCAATTTTCTTAGTTATGAATTTTCTGTTTTATGTTTGTGATGATAATTTAGGCTTGCTGCTGTGTTTGCAGTCGACCTTATTCTGATGTATTAGTTTCCGAATCTTGTAATCTGTACCTTTCTGTTGTCCTGCACCTTCCTGCTGATATCTATTGTGTATCATGCAGATAACAAATGAAAAAAGTTATTTATCAGCACTTAAGTCAGAGAAGGAAGATTTAGAATCATCACTCAACAAGGAGAAGATGCTGTCTCTCCAGCTAAAGCAAGAGTTAACTGAAGCTGAGACACGAAACACAGATCTGTATAAGGTGGGTGGCTATTAAATATGTTCTCTCTGGATGTGATTGCTATAAGTTTATTGTCCTTTCTGATTTTCGGTTTGTGCTTGTCTTAGAATGAAGTGAATCAATAACTGCACTAGATTGATGGAAAATTGACTATATGAGAGAAATCACAATGAGGTCTTTAACTCTTTATAGTTTTCTTTGACCAGAAGCACCCCCGAATGAGATTTATTGCGTTTCCTTGAGAAAATCCTGAACTGAAAATATTCTGTGAGAAATTTCTTTTCCAATTGTATATGTACCTGTGCAAACTTTTATTGTGTATATCCAGGAAAATTCTGTTTCTCGCCAGGTGAAATAGTCATATTTCTGATGATTTGGCTATGTTTTACAGTACACCCCTTCAGAAGACGGCATGTTTATTTATCTTTATTCGACTAATGATAGTTAGATTCACTACAATTGTTTTAACGTATCAGCCAAACTATCCAGTATTTTTGAAGAACAAGAGAGAAAGAATGATGCGGCTATTACATTCTTGCACTCGCTTTCTTTTGTTTTGAGGCATAAAAAGAGAGAGCGAGCGAGCCAGAATAAAAATGCTGCCCTTTTACTTTGGGGTGGAATGTTAGTAGTGGATAAATCAGGTTTTGCGGAGATTGCTTGGAGTTAGTTAATTACTGTACTTTTAAATCTACTGAATATTGGACTTGCACCATTTAGTCTCTTTGTTATGCCCCTACTACAAATGTCAAAATTTCTGTTTCAGGAACTCCAATCTGTTCGTGGTCAGCTTGCTTCGGAGCAGTCCAGATGTTTCAAACTCGAGGTACGTGTTTACAACGTGAAGCTTGTGTTGATTTTAAAATGATGCAATATTTGCTTGATTAGTACAACTAGAAAATTCTTTGCTGTCAAAAGGATTATAAAATCAATTTGTCAAATGAGTAGCGTCTCCCAGACCAATAGAGGACCTAATATGTCCCTGTGAAGCAAGTGTAAAAATTCTTAACTTATGCATGGATATCAGTGTAAAAGTTCAATAGAAAATTTTTTGCTGTCAAAAGGATCATAACATCAATTTGTCAAATGAGTAGCGTCTCCCAGACCCGCAATAGAGGACCTAATGTAGCGAGTGTAAACATTCAGAACTTATGCATGGATATCAGTGTAAAAATTCACAAATGTACGCATTGATATTTATTTTTTATTTTTTATTTTGCAACCTGCAAATGATTTTTTTTTTTTTTTTTAATTCAAATGGCGAAGAGAAATTTGCAAATGATAAGTTTTAAGTATTTGAACATACTTTGACATCTTCATGCCTCTCTTCCTTTTTCTTTGCTTCTTCCAACAAAATGATTTTTCAAAATTCGAATGTTCTTTTGTTCTGTTAAAGCCAAACATTTTTGTTAGCATGCCCTTATTTTGCCTGTGTATTTTGATACAACTCCATAAAGTAACATCCAAGAAGTCCGGAGATTGCAAAAAATGCTCTCTTTTTTCCTTCAATTTTGTTTTTGGTTTTGATTACCAGCTTTTGCTTGTTTACAAAACTTGATGATCTTTAAGCTGAAGTTAGAAGTGTATTATTAGTTTTTTCTCATCTTCTGTTTACTAATTTTAGCTCATAAATTGTGACAAAAAAAAAAAAAAAAACTAATCAAATACCGTGTCAAAAATGGAAAAGTTAGAAGCATTGCAAAACAAATACATACTACAACCCTAATAGCTCGTTCAATTACCAGGTTGATGTAGCAGAGCTGCGACAAAAGCTGCAAACAATGGAGACATTACAAAAGGAACTTGAACTTCTCCAACGACAAAAAGCTGCTTCCGAACAAGCTGCTGCCCTAAATGCAAAACAGAGGCAGAGCTCAAGTGGCGTGTGGGGTTGGCTTGCCGGAGCCCCTCCTAGCCAAAAATCCGACGACGACTGAAAATATAGAACCCCAAAATACATGATTAAGTGCTATTTTTGGGACTCATTGATCCATTTTTTTTTCCTCTCTTCAGGTTATTTTTTTTTATTGGTCGTAATTTTTAACCCTGTTCTTTTGAGATATGGAAATAAGATGCTCAGTTCCTCCCTCGGCTAAAGGGTACGTATTGTCCTCTCTGCACCAATAGTACATGTTTGTAATTTCAGCTATGTAATTAAACATTTTCTGTTAGGATTTTCTACTGTGATTTTGTATTTGTTGCAAAGGAAATACTGAGAGAAAGTATAGAATACCATCATTTGCAGATTTACATGATTATAGTACCTAATATTTTCACGAGTTTCGTTTGCTGCCTCTCTGCTTGTATGTCATTTGTTTGAAAGGAAATACTTCAAATATGTCTTTCTGACCATCATATTGCAAATGAAATTTACATGATTATAGTACTTTTTTCACTGTTTTGTCTTTTTTCTTTTTTTTTTTTTTGATTTGGAGTTTAGGTGTGTTATAAGTGTACCATTTAAATGTTGGGGCCCGAACTCGCGCTGACCCAATCGGGATGGGTTTTTATTAAAAAATTTGGACATGGGGCGGGTTTCTTGGAAAAATTAGAAAAACCCGATCGGAATCTGGTAGTGTTTGGCCTTGTTACCCACCCCGAAGTATTTTACATATAGTATTACTCTTTACCCCTGATGTATTTGTTATTATACTCGAAAATGTGTGTACCGGAATATTTTTATCATTACGCTCTATCAGTCCCAAATTGTTTGGCTTTTGGAGAATTGCGCATTCTTGCACGCAAAAATAATGTATTAGTTTTTTTCCTGTAAATTTTTTACACCAGAGATCTCTTTGAGAAGAAGAAATTAGTGTAAAAATTTTCAAAAATAAAATAAAATCGTAAGTACATTTTTTTTGCATGCAAAATCCACAATTATTCAAACAAAAAAAAAAGTCGAGCAATTTGGAACGGATGAAGTACTAAATAAATTAGTCATACCCTTGTATTTTCACCATTGTACAAAAATATTCCCTTTAAATAGCTATTCCCTTGTATTTTGTTATTAGATTAAATAATTTTTATGAGACAGGTAAACCCAATCCTTGATTGGGGCAGGAATGAGAGTACCCATGAATTACCCCCAATCCTTAATTGGGGCAGGAATGAGAGTACCCATGAATTACCCCCAATCCTTAATTGGGGCAGGAATGAGAGTACCCATGAATTACCCCGTTGGGGTTCGAGGAAGGGCCGGGGCTGGGTTGTACTTTATAGGTAGGATCAAAGTACGGCAAAACCGCCCCACCCTCTGTCCCGCTGCCATTCCTAATGCATACCATATGTAAAAAAGTTCCCTTGAATGTATGTAGGTGTTTTGGCGTCAAGGGTCTGTGCTGTGCGGCCCATTTGGGGCCCACTTTGGGTCCCTTTTTAAAATCCTAATCGACAAGTTGGACCACATTTCTGATTCCTCCAGCTTTTTTTTTTTACATATGACCCAACAAGCTTCTTTAGTTCTTTATATGATTCATCCAGAAACACGATTAAGTAAACCGTAAACGACACGATTTAAAAAGGCACGGCACGACACATGATTAAGTAAATGCGCCGGCACGATTAAAAAAAAGCACGGCACGGCATAACACGATAAAAAGGCATGGCACGACACGACACGACACGACAAAAAAGGCACGGCATGACACGACAAAAAAAGGCACGGCACGACACGACACGATTAATTAATCGGGCACGACACGACTTAAAAAAGACACAGCACGACATGATAAAGTAAAATGGGATGGCACGGCACGCTTAAAGCATGGCATGGCACGGCACGCCATAGCACAATGAAGTAAATGGGCGCGACACGGCACGACACGAAGCACGGTTGGCATGGAAGTTGAATGACATGGCACGGCACGGCACGCACGTTTGACACCCCTACACCATTTTTGAGCATAGCTTCTGGGTTTTGCAGACTTCTGAATATGGCATGCATTCCAATCTCAATCAAACCCTTCCTCCTCCCTTGCAAATGGGTTTTTCATATACAGTCTCTCTCCATCTCTTCACATACATCGAGTTACAAAAGAAAGATCTATGTCCATTCCAAATCTCACCCAGTTCCTCTCAAATCCTCTCTCTGTATTTTCCGTCGGCGATTTCGGAATTGAAGGTGGTTCAAGCTTTGAAAATGCTGATCATCATCCCTCAAGGACAACAGGGAATGTGGTTGATGAATTCGAAATTGAAGCTCACAACTTCCAACTTACTCATCTCTCTAGGACCACCGTAAGCAGCACCCCCACAACAAACGATAACTTGAACAACAGGAGCTTAGGAGTTGTCAACCGACAAGTTGGACCACATTCCTGATTCCTCCTGATTTTTTTTTTAAAAAATATGACCCAACAAGCTTCTCTAGTTCTTTATATGATTCATGCAGAAACACGATTAAGTAAACCGTAAACGACACGATTTAAAAAGGCACGACACGACACACGATTAAGTAAATGCGCCGGCACGATTAAAAAAAGCACGATTAACTAAATAAAAAGCGCGGCACGATTAAAAAAGCACGGCACGGCATAACACAATAAAAAGATTACATTAATCGGACAAAAAGGCACGGCATGACACGACAAAAAAAGGCACCCACGACATGATAAAAAAAAGGCACGGCACGACACAACACGACACAATCAAGTCAATGGGCCGGCACGGCACGACATGATTAATTAATCGGGCACGACACGACTTAAAAAAGACACCACGGCAAGACACGATAAAGTAAAATGGGACGGCATGGCACGCTTAAAGCATGGCATGCCACGCCACGCCATGGCACAATGAAGTAAATGGGCACGACACGGCACGACACGAAGCACAGTTGGCACGGAAGTTGAATGGCATGGCACGGCACGACACGCATGTTTGACACCCTAACACCATTTTTTACCATAGCTTCTGGGTTTTGCAGATTTCTGAATATGGCATGCATTCCAATCTCAATCAAACCCTTCCTCCTCCCTTGCAAATGGATTTTTCATATACATTCTCTCTCCATCTCTTCACATACATCGAGTTACAAAAGAAAGATCTATGTCCATTCCAAATCTCACCCAGTTCCTCTCAAATCCTCTCTCTGTATTTTCTGTCGGCAATTTCGGAATGGAAAGTGGTTCAAGCTTTGAAAATGCTGATCATCACTCCTCAAGGACAGCAGGGATTGTGGTTGATGAATTCGAAATTGAAGCTCACGACTTCCAACTTAATCATCCCTCTAGGACCACCGTGAGCAGCATCTCTCTCTCTCTCTCTCTCTCTCTCTCTCTCTCTCTCTCTCTCTCTCTCTCTCTCTCTCTTCAGCGATTTTTTTTTTCATTTCATGTTTATAATTTTCTGTGGAAAAATACGTCATTTTGTCACGAAGTACAAATTTACCACACCAAAAAAAAAAAAAAAAACAGAATGTGTTTAATTCACTGATTTTATTTTGCGAAAACTTCTTGTTGTTGTTGTCGTCGTCTATATCTGCTGTTCAGTAATTAGAAGTTGTTAATTAGTATGAAAACTTGATCTTCTCAATAATTAGGATCTCTTGTTTTTTTATTTTATAGGTTTCTGTTTGGGATGTCTATAAATCCTTGTCTCTTGACTTTTGCTAGAAAGCCAAGCCAAAAAAAGCTTGTTTAATTGTAGTTTTTCAGGCTACTAGTTAAGTTTTTTGTGACCTTTTGAGGAAAGAAAAAAAGGTTTAATTGAGCTGGCTTTGTAAACTATTTGGCCTGTTTTCGGTGTCTTTCTGACAAAAATGAAGGAGGAGAGGAGATGCCATTAATCCCAAAAGCTAAACTTTTAGCTTTACCAAACAGAACCCGACGTATTCTCTAATCGAAAATCTCGCTGGGCCTCTTACAGTTAGAGCCAACTCCAAAAACCTTTGAATTCCTCTCCAGCCAAATATAATACACCCCCACAGCAAACAATAACTTGAACAACAGGTGCTTAGGAGTTGTCCCCATAAACAACAGGTGCTTAGGAGTTGTCCCCATAAATAAGCCAACTGCACAATTTAGTTCTGCATGCAAAATGGCATGCCCGATGAATCGGGAAAAACTGCACTGAAAGAACAGGTGCAGGGTAGTCTCCTTGTGAAGTGAGGAAAGAACACATGCCGGATCAACAGTCATGCCCCATCTTCGATTTCAGTCGTTGGTTGCCATACTCTTCAAACACGCTAACCGTAGAATAAAAGCTCACTTAGGGGCATTCTAAGAAAACCAAACAAAGATCAGCCTATTGAATAATGCCCAGTAGGAGAGATGGTGCATACAATTTCATCCTCTCTATAACCCTGTGGAAGGAGAGTAATAAGAGTAGAACTCTGAATCTACTGGATCACCTCTTCCTTGGCCTAGGCCAATTCCATGCACCATTAAGAATAAGAATTATAGAACAGACTGGCATACACAAATCTGCCAAGATTAGCCAGTATTCTGTCCCAAAAAAGGTTTGTAAAGGGGGCCCATGGAGTGCCAATTGTGTAACCATATGAAAGTCCTCTGACCCACCTCCCTCAGCTGCATTAACTTTCTAATTGTCCAGGAGCAGTCATAAGGGATCTACATGGAGTTATGGACCACAAATTATACATTAGTTCATTAAAGCATGCAAAATAGAAGAAGTTGGTGCAAAAGCTAAGATAAAATTCTCAAGATGAACCATGAAGTTTTCTTACGATTTCTTTCCGAATGTGAACCATTTAACTGTTATTAGTTGAGCAGTGCTTGAGATCATTGCTTCTTTTCATATCTGGGTTACACGAAAAGATACCTTTTTCTCCATTTTTTCCCCAGTATTCTGCCCACCTATATTCAGAACTTTTTCCCATTAGCCAATAGTAATATCCTCCACTATTGGTTTATGCATAATGAGGATCCGAGTCTGTATATATCTATGATTTCTGAATTTTGTGATGCATCATTTGATGAAACAAAGCTTCCTTCTCTCTGAGTATTTGGTTTTCTTTTTTTCTTCATTTGCAGCCACACCACCCCCATATAGAGATGTTTAACAAATGTGTTGCTGGGGAGGTGATCTCTTCAACTTTTGAGGCTTTGCCGGACCAAGTAACGACTCTAACAAAGACAGAGAACCACGATGATGGGTCGTGGAGGGAGAGTAAGACGGTTTCGGTCAAAAAGATAGAAGGGGCGGTGGTTCGAAGGCGACGCGTGGACAGGGGCGACTCCGGGATTTTAATCCAGCACTGACAAAAATACATAGCGTGCCTATGATGAAAAAATGTATTGAAAAAAAATAAAATTTCTGACTAGACAAAAGAGGCATCCCATCATATCGTTTGACGAAAAAAGACTCCAACCATTACAAGATCCCACAACGGGTCTTCATGTTTTGAAAACGTTAATATAGCTTCATTATCAACACTTTTAAACATGTTATTCTCAATGAACGTGCCCAAGAATCATTCAATTATTCATCTTCCATCTGGTTACGCAATCGGGTTTTATTAATTTTATCGACGAAAAGTGTATGGAAACGTGTAAAGTGTATTAAAATAAGTGAAAAGTGTATGAGAGTTTTTTTTTTTTTTTTTGTCTTTATGTGTGCTTATTGTCAGCTTATTGGGCTAACAATAGAAAATCCTACGATAATATTATAGTATATTGGGCTTTAATGTGTGTGATATATTAGGCTTTAGGTTAACAAGTTGGTTCAAATTTAGTTGGAAATATCTATTTTAACCTTGTGCAAGTAACCCAGTGCTGACAATACTAAAGAAAATTTAATTTATATCTAAATTTAATTTTTTTTCCAGTGCATTTTTTGAACCCAACGATGTCGCTTGACATCGCTGCTTATATACTAGAGTCGCCCCTGCGCGTGGGACTCCGGGAGGAGATCACAACCACCTTTCAACACTCACGAACCCACACGGCTACCGGAAATGAGAGCATGTTGCGAAAGACTGCCATGACCGAAGTGAGAGAGCATTATTTGGACTATAGGAAGAAAAAAAATTGGTTTTCTTATTGTTTTCGTGGTTAGGATCAAACAAAAGATTTATCAATGTATATATATGCGTATAGGAATTAGTAATGAAATGGTTTATCTACTTTTTTGGTGTTTATAAAATGCATCAAGTTTCAAAATGGCCCCTACGAAATTTTGCGTTGCAATTTGGTTCTCATAAATTTTGAGGAATTTCAATGGTGTCCTTTCTGTCATCTTGATAACGGAAAATGCTGACCTGTCTAACTTGTGCTTAGGTGGCCATGACATGGGCTTTGAGGGCTTGTTTGATAGCCGGTTTGACCACTCGTCATCTCTCTCCCAAACACAGATCAATCAACAAAAACATGAACTTCCCAAATCAAACACCAAAAATTGAAGAGCACATGAAGGATTCAGCCTTATTTTTCTAGTTTGTGAAAGCAATCCGATTTTTTTAAAAAAATACGTACATATTTTTTTTTGAAAGGCAAAAAACTTTATTAATCTTTGAAAGAAACAAAGATTAAAAGGGAATGAGGAGCCAAAAACACCCGCAAGAGACAACCTAGCAGGCAAAAGAAGCACCCTCAAACCCCCAACGAAACCAGTTGGCAAGCAGCCAACAACGGCAAGCGCAGAAACAAAACAACAGCAACGGAAAGTCCCTAACCTAACACCAATTAATAAAAACACCTAAACCGCTGTTGCACTAGACGCCAATCGAATCTCCTAAAACTCGCCACCAAAATCACCTCCTGTGATTATTCCAAAGCCATGATTTTGCTTATCACCTCTTCATCATTGCCCATGAAGTCTTCACCCATGATCTTTGAGACTGTCCTTGGGGCTTCTTCTTCATTGAGAATGATCCCATTTCTGTTATTGATCCCTTCCGAAGAGATTGAAAGAGCTGTTGCAGCAATGGCCGACCATAGCTACTTCTCACATTGTCGTCGTCGATCTACGTGGTAGGGGTAGATTCTAAATCCTAGACTTTTCTCTCACCATCTTCATCTCATTTAATTTCAATTTTCTTTAGTTAATTAGCTTTCCAAAATAAAATCTCATTCAATTGTTTGCTTTGAATTAATTTAGAAATTAATTGAATTTATTGCAACTCAACCAATATGTCTTCGTGGATCGATACTCGGACTTGGCCACTATTCTACGGAGTAGTAGTTAATTCTTAGTTTTTATAAATATATTTTTGACTCGGTACGACACGGCCGGGTAGGGCATAGGGGAGAAAATGGGTTTCAACCTTCACAGCCAAATGTGAAAATGATCACCTTCTTCATCCCTCTCTGTGCTATGTATAGATTCATATCTACATTTATGTATGTATAGTGAATGACCCGTGCCTGAAGACACTCACCGAACGAAATCTGATCATTAATGAATTGCATGTACTAAAGGCGCTTCTTTTGCCTAAATAATCTCACTGCACAACCATATCAATA